>CM076680.1:109141702-109144202 GCA_038501925.1 Xenopus petersii | reverse complement strand
TCAGCTTTCTGGCCTCCTACTGTGTTATGGTTGTGGTTCATGTATGTCATACTCTACTTTATTATCTTGGTACTTGCCCACAGAGGATACAGACCTGGACACTGACTGATTGGCCACGCCTCAAACTCCGTTATTCAGGTATTTAGGAATTACTCAGGGAATTGTAAAAGATATTGCTAACAACTTACCATATTATTGATGTGACTTTGCAGCCTCTCCATGTGCAAACTTTTCCTGACCCACTAAATTGGACTCAACACAACCGACAGATGTGATGAACTGACAGCTGTTTTGCTCATTTGAACCTGGGTGGAGTCACCTTTCAAAAACATATCAGTAAGTGGCAGTGTTTGTTTAGCAATGACAGGCTTTTGTGTGGCTACTTAAATTTGTTTGGATTTGGGTTAATGCATTTTTCTTGTTTGATCCACACGTATGGCTTCTTCTGTTTTCTTGTTTGAAATGACATTACCCATGTTACTATTTTGGACTAGCACCTTGTCAAAAAAGAAAAACAAACACACCCAGTAATGTTTTAGTACCTTTACTGACACAATCTTTGTCAAAATCCAAAACAGTTGAACAACAATAAAAAGACAATATATATCTGTAGAAAGTTTGTTTGTTTGTTTTTGGAACATACAATAGTTATTTTAAAACATTAAAATATGTACCTTGGCTGGAAGGCACAGGAGGAATTTGGTCTCAACATATATTTCAAAATATGGCAGCCCCTATAGACCACTAAAGGGCAAAAGCTTTACAAAGGTTTTACAAAGCATTTGTTGCATGACATTGATAATGCACCCCAGGATTCATCATGGCCAACTTTACATTAAACAGTATCCAAAAATTTGGCCCTGATAAGCTTGTGTCCAAAACAATAATATAACAATCAATATGATGTACAAATGACACTTGTCAATATATGACAATTTGGCCAGTTGAAAAGCATCAACAATATGAGATTAGTGCTGGCCAGGTAGAGTGTTGGACAACCAACAATGCTTGATAGTGCAAAGTAACAACCAAGGCTTTGTGCCTATAAGGCATATCATACACCTAGGACTTGCTATTGAATGAGCACAGGTGGAGGAGGAGGAGGAGGTAGTAGGCGTTAGCAACTATTAGGAGTGCTGGGTAGCCAAAGTAGGCCAGAGGTAGGCCACATAACTTCTTGTGCAAAGTAACAACCATTTGTGCCTATAAGGCATATCATACACCTAGGACTTGCTATTGAATGAGCACAGGAGGAGGAGGAGGAGGAGGTAGTAGGCGTTAGCACCTATTAGGAGTGCTGGGTAGCCAAAGTAGGCCAGAGGTAGGCCACATAACTTCTTGTGCAAAGTAACAACCATTTGTGCCTATAAGGCATATCATACACCTAGGACTTGCTATTGAATGAGCACAGGTGGAGGAGGAGGAGGAGGTAGTAGGCGTTAGCAGGAGTGCTGGGTAGCCAAAGTAGGCCAGAGGTAGCATATGTTAACATATGTTATGTTTGAAGTAATTAGTGAAAAATACACAAGCAAAAGAGTAGGATTTCAATTCTTTGAGCCTTACATGTACTGTAACATTTTTGTCCCAAGTGAATGTTTTGGGAAACACTGCAGCATTACTATAGAAATATGTTAGAGCAAATGCACTTTGATGTTTGTAAGTGCTTTTCCAGATGTTATTGGAAAAGGGTGCCAATGGATGGTAGATATGGCACACCTTGGTGCTGATAACACCAGAAATACACAAATATGTTAGAGCAAATGCACTTTGATGTTTTAAGTGCTTTTCCAGGTGTTATTAGAAAGGGTGCCAATAGAAGATAGCAAGATGGACCATGTAAAAGGAAAAAGAAAAGTGTCGAGTCAACAGGTGAGAATGTACGCTGAGCAGAGCCAATAGTCAAGGGCAGTCACAAAGACATCAGTAGGATTTTAAAGTGGGGCTGAGTGAGAGTGAAATAGTAGTAGCGCTGTATGGTGATTTCAGGCTGACAGTCAGAACGGGAGAGGCACAGGCAGAAGCGTAACTAGAGGGGGGCGGGCCCTGGCACAGGACGCGCAGCCGGGCCCCCGCCCCCCTCCGTACACCCGGAAACTGGCCGGGAATATGCGACGCACAGCGGCGCGCATACTGTGCGGACTGCCGGGGGGCCCTGAGGGGGTGCGGGCCCTGGCCCGCTCGCATCCCCTGCTCCCCCGGTAGTTCCGCCACTGGGCACAGGAAGAGGAAGGGAGAGATGCAGAGCCAGAGCAGCAGAAGAATCTGATATAATTGACACTTTGGTCGCATAAGGAAATGCCCAAAATGTATATTCTATCCAAAATCTGTCTTTAACAACCTACTGCTTTTCATTAACACTGAAGAGGCACATAAAGTAGGCTGCATAAGGGACTCAGTAAATGTGCTTTGCATGTTTGTGACACACACACAGACAAATAAAGGAAGGGCTCTTACATCTGGGGGGCACCACAGGTAGCACGGCTGGCGACTGGGCGCGCCG
>CM076680.1:109099202-109109202 GCA_038501925.1 Xenopus petersii | reverse complement strand
ATCATGTGTCTAAGTTGTGGGAGTGAGTGTCCCATTTTAAGAAAGTGTCTAGGTACTGGCTGATCGGTTTTCCCTGTAGCTAGGGCACTTCTTATAGCACTACGATGATTATTCATGCGCTCCCGATATGTGGTTGAGGCTTTGCCCACATAGTGCAAACCACATGGGCACCATGCCATGTATACCACATGATCGGAAGTACAGGAAACTCTATGCTGTATTTTATATCTGAACCCCGTCCGTGGGTGTACAAAATGTGTGCCCTGTAACATCCCCCCACAAGTCAGGCAATTTGAGCATTTGTAGCATCCGGGTTTTAGTGGTTGATTCAGCCAAGTCCTGCCCACCTTCGGGCTAGTAGATAGATTTTTTACTATCAGCATGTCGCCCAAATTGCGACCTCTTCTGTACCCACATATAGGTTTCTGTTTGCCATAGAACGGGAGATCCCTATCCGTGTTTATAATTTCCCATCTGCCACCTAGTGCCCTCTTAATTTGTGGGGTAACTTCAGACCACTCTGTTGTAAAAATAGGATCCGGTCCTTTTTTGGGCAAATTACTTGTTGTCTATAACAAATCATCTTGGTTCCGGAGGCGTGCTCGTTCCAATTGATCCCTGATCAAGGTATCTGAATATCCTCGCATGGCAAACTGTTTAGTTAATGTTAAAAGCTGTTCTTCAGCCGTTTCTCTGTTGGAATTATTCCTAATGATCCTCAGGCATTGGGAGTACAGGACCCCTCGGGACATATGAGGTGGGTGGTGGGAGTGGGCATGAATTAAACTGTTTATATCTGTCGACTTCCTGTATAGAGTGGTGCACATTTTGCCATCCTCCACATATATACTCACGTCAAGATAGTGTATTATTTGTTTGTCGTATGTCATCGTCAGCCTAATGGGGGAATTAATCTCATTTAACGTTCTATGAAAATCGAGGAGCTCCCTCTCCGTGCCTTTCCATAGCAGTAAGAGATCGTCAATATAACGTTTGTAAAAGGAAACATGAGCGCCCCCTCTAGGGAGTAGGTGCTGTTCTTCATAGGCCTGCATGAAGAGGTTAGCGAATGAGGGAGCTACATTCGATCCCATAGCAGTCCCTGAGATCTGTAAGAAAAAGGCATCGTTAAACTCAAAGTAGTTGTGAGTGAGGACCAGGTCCAACAATTCTATCAGAAACTCAATGGGAGGTGGACCTTGATGATGTCTTATTAAGGCTTCCCTGCATACCGCCACCCCACTTTGATGAGGAATGACCGTGTATAAGCTGGAGACGTCCATCGTCACTAAGAAGTAATCTGTCTCTGGGACACTCACTTCTCTGAGTAAGGTGAGTAAGTGGGTGGTGTCTTTGACATAAGAGCTCATTTTTTGTACAATGGGTTGTAAGAATGAATCAAGATATTGAGCCACAGGTTGAAACAGGGAGTCAATAGCTGAGATAATTGGGCGACCGGGGGGTGTCGTTAAAGACTTGTGGATTTTTGGTAAAGAATAAATAAACGGTGTTCGAGGATACTCAGTGGACAGGAAATTACTGGTAGATGCATCTATCCATCCCGCCTCTAGTCCTATCTGTATTAAACCATCCAATTTATTTTTATACATCTTCGTCGGATCTCCCCTCAAGGGGGTATACGTGTTCACCTCGGATAGTTGCGAGCTTAATTCCTGGATGTAATAAGATTTATCCAGAAGTACAATTGCCCCTCCCTTGTCTGCCTGCCTTATAATGAGCTCTCGATCTGTTTTAAGGGTTTTCAGGGCTTCTCTTTCCATATTTGTCAAATTAGGAAACATCTTCTTATGCTTTTGGTGTATTTCCCCAGAGTCTTTAGTCAATAAGTGGGTAAAAATGTTGATAGAGGGGGCCGTATTTGGAGGATCAAAAGTGCTTTTGCCCTTAAAGTGAGGAGAGTCAGTGCTTTGTTTGTCTTTATAGAAATCACGCAACTTCAGTTGTCTTTTGAATTTATGTATATCCTTATATACTTCAAAAGGTTTGGGGGGGTTTGTGGGAACAAATTTTAAACCCCTATTTAACAATCTCCTCTCCCCCTGAGTCAATGTATGCTGTGACAAGTTAACAATTATGTCTTCCTCTTCCCCCTTCTCGGGGGTTTGCCTATGATGTTTCCTGCCTCCCCTCCTGGTTTTCTTGTTGTCCCTCCCCTCTCTGTCTCTGTAGTCGTGTCTGTGGGCGCTGGACCTTCCCCTAAAAAAGACTGTGTAGGTAAGGCCTGGGATAGGGAAGACTGTTTCCAGACGTTTAACCTGAGGAATTAGCTTAAGCAGCCCAAAGATACACAGTTCCCTCCTAGCTCTGATATATAGGTTGGTACACGTCCAGGAGACCTGGGTTATACCTTATACCTCTAGCTCCCGTTGCGCCTTGGTGTGGTTTGATATAAGATGGCTCACAAAACAGCGCAGCTACATGGAAGGGGACTGTGACGAGTCGCTACATCCCTAGTCCAAGAGTTGCGCTGCACGGAAGCCGGCTGGTAAGGAAGCTCAGTGTGACAAGGAAAGGTATCGGTTTTTTCTAACATACCCGTGGTCTCTAGGGGGCGTGGCCTATTGGTAAAGATTGGAGTCATGACCGGTACACGGACCGGCAAGGAGGGGTAAGTCTGCTAAAGGGCGTGGTGCGTTAAGGAGGTCGGTTAGGTATAACGTCATACCATTGGAACATGTCTCCTACCTACACAGGCGATACCATGAGCGTACAGGAGCAACGCTGCTTCGGATCCCGTCTTTGGTAAGCACGGTCCCTGGTGTTACATCACGTATGAGGATGTGTTTTAGGGATGTAGCGAACGTCGGAAAAAAAGTTCGCGAACATATTCGCGAACTTGCGCAAAAATGCGAGCGGTTCGCGAACGGTTCGCGAACCCCATAGACTTCAATGGGAAGGCGAACTTTAACATCTAAAAAAGACATTTCTGGCCAGAAAAATGATTTTAAAGTTGTTTAAAGGGTGCAACGACCTGGACAGTGGCATGCCAGAGGGGGATCAAGGGCAAAAATGTATCTGAAAAATCTGCCTGTGTGTGCTTGGAAGAGATAGTGTAGGGGGAGAGCTGTTAGTGATTTCAGGGACAGATGATAGTAAGTTTGCTGGCTAGTAATCTGCTTGATACTGCTCTGTATTGGAGGGACAGAAGTCTGCAGGGATTTGAGGGACATTTTAGCTTAGGTAGCTTTGCTGGCTAGTAATCTACTGTTCTCTTTAAACAACTGCCATACGTTGCCCTTGTAGGCATTGTTTGCCCAGTTTTTTTGGACGCAGCCACTGAAGCACAGTTGCCAGAAAAAATATGCCATATAAATGCTGAAAATAGTCATTTTTCGCCATACGTTGACCTTGTAGACATTGTTTGCCCAGTTTTTTTTGGACGCAGCCACTGAAGCACAGTTGCCAGAAAAAATATGCCATATAAATGCTTAAAATAGTAATTTTTCGCCATACGTTGACCTTGTAGACATTGTTTGCCCAGTTTTTTTGGACGCAGCCACTGAAGCACGGTTGCCAGAAAAAATATGCCATATAAATGCTGAAAATAGTCATTTTTTGCCATATACGTTGAGTCAACGTATGGCAAAAAATGACTATTTTCAGCATTTATGTGGCATATTTTTTCTGGCCTCTGTGCTTCAGTGGCTGCGGCCAAAAAAACTGGGCAAACAATGCCTACAAGGTCAACGTCGTTGACCTTGTAGGCATTGTTTGCCCAGTTTTTTTGGCCGCAGCCACTGAAGCACAGAGGCCAGAAAAAATATGCCATATAAATGCTGAAAATAGTCATTTTTTTGGTCGCAGCCACTGAAGCACAGTTGCCAGAAAAATTATGCCATATAAATGCTGAAAATATAAATTTTTTTGGTTGCAGCCACTGAAGCACAGAGGCCAGAAAAATTATGCCATATAAATGCAGAAAATATGCATTTTTTTGGTCGCAGCCACTGAAGCACAGTTGACAGAAAAATTATGCCATATAAATGCTGAAAATATAAATTTTTTTGGTTGCAGCCACTGAAGCACAGAGGCCAGAAAAATTATGCCATATAAATGGAGAAAATATGCATTTTTTTGGTTGCAGCCACTGAAGCACAGAGGCTAGAAAAATTATGCCATATAAATGGAGAAAATATGCATTTTTTTGGTTGCAGCCACTGAAGCACAGAGGCTAGAAAAATTATGCCATATAAATGGACAAAATATGCATTTTTTTTGTTGCAGCCACTGAAGCACAGAGGCCAGAAAAATTATGCCATATAAATGCAGAAAATATGCATTTTTTTGGTTGCAGCCACTGAAGCACAGAGGCTAGAAAAATTATGCCATATAAATGGACAAAATATGCATTTTTTTGGTTGCAGCCACTGAAGCACAGAGGCCAGAAAAATTATGCCATATAAATGCAGAAAATATGCATTTTTTTGGTTGCAGCCACTGAAGCACAGAGGCCAGAAAAATTATGCCATATAAATGCAGAAAATATGCATTTTTTTGGTTGCAGCCACTGAAGCACAGAGGCCAGAAAAATTATGCCATATAAATGCAGAAAATATGCATTTTTTTGGTTGCAGCCACTGAAGCACAGAGGCCAGAAAAAATATGCCATATAAATGCTGAAAATAGTCATTTTTTTGGTCGCAGCCACTGAAGCACAGTTGCCAGAAAAATTATGCCATATAAATGCTGAAAATATAAATTTTTTTGGTTGCAGCCACTGAAGCACAGAGGCCAGAAAAATTATGCCATATAAATGCAGAAAATATGCATTTTTTTGGTCGCAGCCACTGAAGCACAGTTGACAGAAAAATTATGCCATATAAATGCTGAAAATATAAATTTTTTTGGTTGCAGCCACTGAAGCACAGAGGCCAGAAAAATTATGCCATATAAATGGAGAAAATATGCATTTTTTTGGTTGCAGCCACTGAAGCACAGAGGCTAGAAAAATTATGCCATATAAATGGAGAAAATATGCATTTTTTTGGTTGCAGCCACTGAAGCACAGAGGCTAGAAAAATTATGCCATATAAATGGACAAAATATGCATTTTTTTTGTTGCAGCCACTGAAGCACAGAGGCCAGAAAAATTATGCCATATAAATGCAGAAAATATGCATTTTTTTGGTTGCAGCCACTGAAGCACAGAGGCTAGAAAAATTATGCCATATAAATGGACAAAATATGCATTTTTTTGGTTGCAGCCACTGAAGCACAGAGGCCAGAAAAATTATGCCATATAAATGCAGAAAATATGCATTTTTTTGGTTGCAGCCACTGAAGCACAGAGGCCAGAAAAATTATGCCATATAAATGCAGAAAATATGCATTTTTTTGGTTGCAGCCACTGAAGCACAGAGGCCAGAAAAATTATGCCATATAAATGCAGAAAATATGCATTTTTTTGGACGCAGCCACTGAAGCACAGTTGCCAGAAAAAATATGCCATATAAATGCTGAAAATAGTAATTTTTCGCCATACGTTGACCTTGTAGACATTGTTTGCCCCGTTTTTTTGGACGCAGCCACTGAAGCACAGAGGCCAGAAAAAATTAAACCAGTAGGGTTTGCACCCTAGTTTGTAACGGTGGCGGAGGGAGGAGGACGCTAAAGGACAGCTGTGTGTGGAGTCATGAGGCTTGAAGAGAAGGACAGCTGCATAGAAGTCAGAACAAGTCTTCCGGCGTGCAGTAACCCTCCGAGATCCACCCCTCATTCATTTTAATAAAGGTCAGGTAATCGACACTTTTGTGACCTAGGCGAGTTCTCTTCTCAGTTACAATCCCTCCTGCTGCACTGAAGGTCCTTTCTGAGAGCACACTTGAGGCTGGGCAAGACAAGAGGTTCATGGCAAATTGTGACAGCTCTGGCCACAGATCAAGCCTGCGCACCCAGTAGTCCAGGGGTTCATCGCTCCTCAGAGTGTCGATATCTGCAGTTAATGCCAGGTAGTCCGCTACCTGCCGGTCGAGGCGTTCTTTGAGGGTGGATCCAGAAGGGTTGTGGCGCTGCCTTGGACAGAAAAACATTTGCATGTCTGATGTTACAGACCGGCCAAAGGGCTTTGTCCTTGCAGGTGTGCTCGTGGCAGGATTACTGGCACCTCTGCCCCTGGAATGTTGATGAGTTCCTGAAGTGACATCACCCTTAAAAGCATTGTACAACATGTTTTGCAGGCTGGTTTGTAAATGCCGCATCTTTTCGGACTTGTGGTATGTTGGTAACATTTCTGCCACTTTATGCTTGTACCGAGGGTCTAGTAGCGTTGCGACCCAGTACAGGTCCTTCTCCTTAAGCCTCTTGATACGGGGGTCCTTCAACAGGCATGACAGCATGAAAGACCCCATTCTCACAAGGTTGGATGCAGAGCTATCCATCTCCGTTTCCTCATTATCAAGGACTGCATCATCCACGGTCTCCTCCCCCCAGCCACGTACAAGACCAGGGGTCCCCAAAAGGTCACCACTAGCCCCCTGGGAAGCCTGCTCCTGTTGGTCCTCCTCCTCCTCCTCCACAAAGCCACCTTCCTCCTCTGACTCCACTTCTGGCACCTCTCCCTGCGTTGCAGCAGGTGCCTGGGTTCGTTCTGGTGATTCCGACCATAAATCGTGCGCTTCCAGCTCCTCGTCACGCTGGTCTACAGCCTCATCTGTCACTCGTCGCACGGCACGCTCCAGGAAGAAAGCGAAGGGTATTAGGTCACTGATGGTGCCTTCGGTGCGACTGACCATATTTGTCACCTCTTCAAAAGGTCGCATGAGCCTGCAGGCATCGCGCATAAGCACCCAGTAACGGGGGAAAAAAATCCCCAGCTCTGCAGATCCAGTCCTACCACCCAGTTCAAAAAGGTACTCGTTGACGGCCCTTTGTTGTTGCAGCAGACGTTCCAACATAAGGAGCGTTGAATTCCAGCGAGTCTGGCTGTCAGAAATCAAACGCCTGACTGGCATGTTGTAGCGCTGCTGAATGTCAGCAAGGCGTGCCATGGCTGTGTAGGAACGTCTGAAATGGGCCGACACCTTTCTGGACTGGGTGAGAACGTCCTGGAATCCTGGGTACTTGGAGACAAAACGTTGGACTATTAAATTTAACACATGTGCCATGCAGGGCACATGTGTTAAATTTCCCAGTCTCAACGCTGCCAACAGATTGCTTCCATTGTCACACACCACTTTTCCGATCTGCAGTTGGTGTGGGGTCAGCCACCGATCGGCCTGTGACTGCAGAGATGACAGGAGTACAGATCCGGTATGGTTTTTGCTTTCCAGGCACGTCATCCCCAAGACAGCGTGACAACGGCGTACCTGGCACGTCGAATAGCCTAGGGGGAGCTGGGGGTGCACAGGTGTGGAGGAGGAGAAGGAGGACCCAGCAGCAGAGTAAGAAGAAGAAGAGGAAGAAGACGAGGTAGAGAGCGATGGAGGAGTAGAGGTGGTGGCAGAACCGCGTGCAATCCGTGGCGGTGACACCAACTCCACTGTTGTTGTTGTTGTTGAGCTACCCATTCCCTGCTTCCCATTCCCAGCCATTACCAAGTTCACCCAGTGGGCAGTGTAGGTGACATACCTGCCCTGACCATGCTTGGAGGACCATGCGTCAGTAGTCATATGGACCTTTGGCCCAACACTAAGTGACAGAGATGCGGTAACTTGGCTCTGCACATGTTGGTACAGGTGTGGTATTCCCTTTTTAGAAAAAAAATTGCGGCTGGGTACCTTCCACTGCGGTGTCCCAATTGCTACAAATTTGCGGAAGGCTAAGAGTGCAGACAAGCCAGCTGTCAGACGCCGGGCAAGGGGGTGACAGTCAGACATTGGCTTCTTACGCTCAAACATGGCCTTCACAGAAACTTGGCTGGCGGCAGATGACTGGGAATGGGAACAGGTGGTCAAGGTGGAAGGCGGAGTGGAGGGTGGTTCAGATGGGTCAAGGAGAGCAGAGGTAGAGCAGTAAGATGCTGGACCAGAAGGAGTGTGGCTTTTAGTTTGCCTGTTGCCTTTGAGGTGTTGCTCCCAAAGTGCTTTGTGCTTGCCGCTCATGTGCCTTCGCATAGAAGTTGTACCTATGTGGCTGTTGGGCTTACCAAGGCTCAGTTTCTGACTGCACTCATTGCAAATTACAATGCTTTTGTCAGAGGCACACACATTAAAAAAATCCCACACTGCTGACTTTTTGGAAGTCTGCGATCTGGCGGTAACAGTAGAAGTTGGCGGCATTGGCGGCAATGGCGGGTGCGTTGGCCGGCTGAACACAGGTGCCGATACATGTTGTTGCCCTACTGATCCCTGCGGGCTGTCCTCCCTGCTTCTTCTAAGTCTTATTCTCCTACTGCCTCTCTGACTCTCCGTCTCTCCATCTGAACTACCCTCCTCTTGCTCTCTTCTACTAGGCACCCACAAAACATCAATCTCCTCATCATCATTCTCCTCAGATGCATCAATTTCTTCTGACACATCACAGAAGGAAGCAGCAGCGGGGACCTCCTCCTCATCACTCATCATTATGTCCATCTCTGTCGTGTTCTCTGCCAGAATTAAATCTGGTGTAACGTCCTCATCTCCTTCATCTTCTTCTGCCAATAATGGTTGCGCATTACTCAGTTCAAGAAACTCATGGGAAAATAACTCCTCTGACTCCAGTGAAGAAGGGGCACCGGTGGTGGAGGAAGTGTTACGTGGGGTGGCCATAGCAGTGGAGGATGAGGAGGATGTTGTGGTAAAGTTAGAAACGGTAGAGGATGGGGTGTGCTATGTAAGCCAGTCAACTACCTCTTCAGCATTTTGGGAGTTCAGGGTCATTGGCTTTTTAAAACTGGGCAATTTGCTAGGGCCACAGGATTGCATAGCAGCACGGCCCCTAGCACGGCCTCTGCGTGGCGGCCTGCCTTTGCCTGGCATTATTTTTAAAAAAACAACAACAACAAAAACTCAGTTGGTTTTTCTGGAAACGATAATACACACAGCTAGATGGCGGTTTGAAGAAAACACTGTGCAAATAATGCCTACAAGGTCAACGTATACACAGCGGTGGATACGGATTACGTAAAATATCAGAATGCTGCTTGAAAAAAAGTAACTCAAGTGGTTTTTCTAGAGACGATAATATTATCAATATTTAGACAAAATGTGAACAAGCTCACACAGCTAGATGGCGGTTTGAAGAAAACACTGTGCAAATAATGCCCACAAGGTCAACGTATACACAGCGGTGGATACGGATTACGTAAAATATAAGAATGCTGCTTGAAAAAAAGTAACTCAAGTGGTTTTTCTAGAGACGATAATATTATCAATATTTAGACAAAATGTGAACAAGCTCACACAGCTAGATGGCGGTTTGAAGAAAACACTGTGCAAATAATGCCCACAAGGTCAACGTATACACAGCGGTGGATACGGATTACGTAAAATATAAGAATGCTGCTTGAAAAAAAGTAACTCAAGTGGTTTTTCTAGAGACGATAATATTATCAATATTTAGACAAAATGTGAACAAGCTCACACAGCTAGATGGCGGTTTGAAGAAAACACTGTGCAAATAATGCCCACAAGGTCAACGTATACACAGCGGTGGATACGGATTACGTAAAATATAAGAATGCTGCTTGAAAAAAAGTAACTCAAGTGGTTTTTCTAGAGACGATAATATTATCAATATTTAGACAAAATGTGAACAAGCTCACACAGCTAGATGGCGGTTTGAAGAAAACACTGTGCAAATAATGCCCACAAGATCAACGTATACACTACTACAGCGGTGGATACGGATTACGTAAAATTTATTATGGCTGCTTGAAAAAAGTCACTCCGGTGTTTTTTCTGGAGACGGTAATATTATGGATATTTAGACAGAATGTGAACAAGGTCACACAGCTAGATGGCTGTTGGTTGAATAACACACTGGGCAAAAACTGCCTACAGGGCAAATAATGCCTAAAAGGTCAACTTATACACTACTACAGCGATGGATACGGATTACG
>CM076680.1:109091702-109094202 GCA_038501925.1 Xenopus petersii | reverse complement strand
CAAGATTGATAGGGCCCAGGGACTTGTTACTTATAAGTATTGGTTACAGGACCAAATAAGGGCATCTATGTCCATTGTTGCAGGAAAGGGAATGGGATCTATAGTACAGAGTCCAATGGGTCAATATTTTATAGGAAACACCCCAAAGGGAGTGTTTCATTGAGTCCGCGAGGGGTCACCGTGTCCAATCGCTGAATCCATCTTGCTTCTCTTCTGAGGAGGGCCAGGTCTCTGTTGCCACCTCTAGCCAGTGGTGGTTGGTGGTCTATCGCCATGCAGCGGAAAGTGGGCAGGCCATGTCCCATTTGTGGAAAGTGCCTTGCAACCGGTTTGTTTAGCTGAGTTTTCTTTGATGGCCTTACTGATTGCTGATCTGTGGTTAGCGATCCTATCTCGTAGAGGGGTGGTAGCTTTACCTACATAATACAGCCCACAAGGGCAGGTCACAATGTAGACTACAAATGATGTGGTACACGACAGTCTATGTTGGATCTTAAAGTGCTTGCCTGTGTGTGATGAGGAAGTCCTTTCCTATCAGTAGGGACCTGCAAGTAGTGCAATCTGGGCATCGGTAACAGCCCAGCTTCTGTTGTTGGCTCAGCCAATTAGAGGACGTCTTAGACTTATCAATAAAGTCTGTTTTAGATCCTTGAGATTATGGTTTCTGCCATGGCCGAAGATGGGTGGTGGGGCTTCGAATAGGGACAGGCCATTGTCCATGGCAACAATGGGCCAATTCTTTTGTATACTGTTCCTCAAATGTTTAGAAACATGCGAGTATTTAGAGGTAAAGATCATCCGTGCTGTGATAGGCTTGTCTTTGGTTTTTCTGGTAATCAGATCGGTTTGTGTGAATTGTATGGCTCTCTGAAGTTGTTGAGTCAGGTGTTCTTTCTTGTATCCTCTATCCAAGAATCTATCGAAACTTTCCGTTAGTTGTTGTTGTGATTTCTCAGGGTCACTGTTGTTACGAATTGTCCGTAGAAATTGTGAGTATGGGATTGCCCGGATAGTGGAAGGTGGATGGTCGCTTGCTGCGTGCAGGATAGTGTTCCTGTCAGTCGGTTTCCTATACAAGCTTGTCCCCAGCCCATCTTCTGTCTTATAGATCAGCAGATCAAGGAATTCTATGCTCTTTGTGTCATACTTCAGAGTGAATCTAATTGGAGTGTCCATAGAATTAAGCATGTTAAAGAATCCAATCAAGGACGCAGCATCTCCATCCCAAATCAACAGCAGATCATCGATGTATCGTAGATATGCAACCAGCTTGTCTGCCGCTCCCCTCCTTATGTAATTCTGTTCGTAACGTAGCATAAAGAGATTTGCATAAGACGGTGCCAGGGCACTGCCCATTGCTGTGCCCGATATCTGAAGGTAGAATGAGTTCTCGAATCTGAAGTAATTCTTGGTCAAGGCCAACTCCAAGAGGTCAATAAGAAATTCAGTCGGAACAGACTTGTCGGAACGTGTTTCTAATGCTTCTCTGCAGGCTATTATGCCTTGTTCGTGGGGGATCACGGTATAGAGACTACTGACTTCCATAGTAGCTAATAAGCTATGTTCTGGTAGTTTGCCGAGCCCATTAAGGATCTGGATGACATGGGTGGCATCACGAGTGTAAGAGGGCATGCTGACAACAAGTGGTTGCAAAAAGGAGTCCACAAAGGTAGCTATGGGTTGAAATAATGAGCCTACTGCTGATATAATTGCTCTCCCTGGGGGTGCAGACTGGGACTTATGAATCTTGGGGAGCGTATAAATAATGGGCACTCTTGGATAGTCAGAGGTCAGATATTGAAAGGTAGCTTGATCTAGCCAGCCTGCCGAAAGGGCATTAAGGAGTATGCTGTCCAGTTCCCTCTTAAATCTGGATGTGGGGTCACCAGGGAGTGCTTGATAGGTGGATGTCACTGAAAGTTGGCCAAGTAGTTCTTGTTTATAGTACTCATAGCTGAGGAGCACTATACCCCCTCCTTTATCTGCTGGACTTATCACTAAATCTTTGTCTTGTTTGAGAGTCATGATGGCATGTCTTTCATCCATGGACAAGTTTCAATGTGGTTTTATTCCTTGAATAGTAGTCATCGTTTCTTTAGAGACAATATTCCCAAAAGTTCGAATCGAAGCCGGGGTGTTCGGTGGGTCAAATTTGCTAACTGGTCTGAATAAGGGAGCGGTTTCTCTCGGTTGGTGCCTAAAATGTTCACGTAATTTGAGTTTACGTTGAAATTTGTGTATATCCCCCAGTATCTCTATTGGTTCTGGAGTCTTACTAGGAATGAAAGATAGTCCCTTATTCAGAAGTGATAGTTCCCCGGGGGAGAGGGTGTGCTGACTTAGATTGAAAATCACATTCGTCGCCCCCTCGGTGGTGCCAAATTCCCCTGTTGAATCAATGTTTAAAGCTTGCTGTGTGTATAGATCCTCCATATCCTCTTCTCAGGCTCCTGGATAGAGAATCGATGTCCTGGTGGTCTGGAGGTTGTTTTCACATGGA
>CM076680.1:108780706-109085706 GCA_038501925.1 Xenopus petersii | reverse complement strand
GATGATGATGATGAGGACGGGGAAATTGACCCATCCCCATCCTATGGACTGGGTGATGAAGACCATTTGTTCCATCTTGAAACCGACTATGATTCATTGCCATCATGTGGTCTGCCATTGCACACCTGCAGATGGGAGAAACAATATAAACCTTAAATTACACAAATCTGGCATGTGACAAGACTTATTATCAAGGCAGACAGGAGAATCTACTGATCAATGAAGCTGCTTCACCTTAACATTGTTAACAGTGTCATGCCCTAAATATTAGATCTATACTATGGATAGGTCAGCATTTAATACAAAGTATTACTTTCCACTGTACAGACATTAAAAATGTAAATGCACTGAATATTAAACACTGAAATTAATGTACACCTCTAATTTCCTGCACTGTGCACAGATATAAACGGTTATCAACATCATTTAATCCTGAAGAAATCATGCACTATAACATTAAAGGAATTACATTCATCCAATCACTTTCTCTGTAGGCTTGCTTTTATTAAAATAATGCATTCCCCCTCCACTGATTTGCTTAATTTTAGGACATTCATCATGATAAAAATGATAATGTAAATGGAAGCCAGCTTAAAAAAATAAAAATAAAAAAAAATCTGTATTTTTCAATGAAAAACGTTCATCTATCATCTTTTTGGATTAAAATTGTGGCAAAACAGGCTATTTTTATCTGTTAATAAATGATCATAACATTAACATTATCATTGGTTTGCAACTTCAACACTTGACATTCTTTCCATGGCTTTAAACATAGAGGT
Source organism: Xenopus petersii (assembly GCA_038501925.1). Classification (NCBI taxonomy): domain Eukaryota; kingdom Metazoa; phylum Chordata; class Amphibia; order Anura; family Pipidae; genus Xenopus; species Xenopus petersii. The sequence goes on along the minus strand of CM076680.1, from coordinate 109,084,927 downwards.
TTGCTTTAGGAACACAAACACAGGCACAATGTATAAAATAAAAAATTCGAGAGAACATAAACATATACGATAAAAAGATCGGAGGCAGCCTTGTTGGGATATGTAGCATTTTAACGTTATACAGCAGAGAGGAGTAAACCGAAGCCAAGGACGGTCGTATTCAACAATGAAAACAAAGATAGTCGCTCATTTTCAAGCCTACTCCATATGCTAGAGGCTGCAGCTTGGCTGTGTTTATTTGAGGATCTCTCATGCAACACTTTCAATAGTCCATTACAGCGCGTCTCTTTTCTTTCCTCAAACATGTCTGCCTCTATTGAAAGGATTTCAGATCCATTAACAAATGCGACCAAAGTGAGATGTTGATACAGACACCAATTACCCAGCACTGTAACATGGCACATAAAGGGCTCACTTGCATAACTTACCGAAATAACCGAATCCACACAAAGGTAATCGCAAAGCTACTTTAAACACAAACCACTGGATTTTTTTAAACTATATTCGCTCAACTTTTTTTCTGGGTGCAAACATTTATATGGACTATGCAATCAGGATATATTCGTGATATTCAGAAATTACAGACACGTATTTTAACGAACTCTAAACGAAACTAAATTATTTATAGCGCACGCCGCGGCCATCTGGCTTACGTCTCACGGTTTCAACAGACAAAAACGATGAAAAAGGAAGCAAAGACAACAAACAAGGGTTCTGTACAATCGTCCAAACGGTAAAATAACAAGAGCTCACCGCACGAGAACGCTCCAAAGATGCAGATTGTAGAGGATCAGGAGCCAGATCCCAATATACAGGAGAGAACAGCAGCTCTCCCTTTTGTAGTCTGCGGAGAGACCAAGTAATATGATATTGGTGCAGAGCACTGAATTCCTCACTCTGTACCGACAGACATCACTACTTGCCAACAATGAACTGTTTTTTTTTCCCCCTTGTCAATATAGAATTGCTAAAAGGGAGGAGCGAAAAGGAGAAGGGGGAGGGGGAAACCCCTATCGAGCAAGCAAAGTAAAACCTGGATAAGCGCAGACGGATCAATCTATCCCTATGCTGCTGCTGCTTTTCTTTCCTTGTGACACGTGTGTTTGATCATTTGAGCTCGATTTGCCACTAGGTGTCTTTATTTGCTTTTCGTTGCTTCTTACAAAAACAGTATGAATTGATAGTGCCGTTAGGCAGTGGGTAATAAAGACAAAGGTTTATTTACTTTTCAAATGAGGTAAAAATAAAAATTTGATAAATCAAATGTTTATGCAAAATGCATACTATACAGAACAGAGAAACATACAGAAAGATATACACAAGAATAAGACACACACAGATATACACAGATGATATTACAGATAGCTATGTGTAAATGTTTATCTGTGTGTGTGTGTGTCTTATTCTTGTGTATATCTTTCTATCATCTATCTATCTATCTATCTATCTATCTATCTATCTATCTACACACATATATATTAATAACCATGGGCATTCCTGGGGCCCGAGGCAGCTCCTTTAATGCTGCCCCCAGCACCAGAGCCGGAAGTAGGGGTAGGCAGAATAGGCACCTGCCTAGGACACAACAATAGGGGGGAGCTGTGCAGTTACTTCTTCTGCCTACCTCCAGTTCGCAGTCGCTTCCTTCTGCTGGTCTGTCCTCATACCTCCCAACATTTTGGAAATAAAAAGAGGGACAAAAACATTTGTTGCGAAGCGCAGCAACATTTTTTTGACCACGCACATTTTTGTGCCCACACCACACCCCATAATTACATGTTCATTTTACAAAATTTGGCAGGTTATGAAAGTTTAAACATATTTCTGTTTTTTTTTCCAGTTATTACAATTTTGCTAATGAAGGTGATTTGCCCTTAAAGCTGTGAGTCTTACTTTTCCCAAGGGACCTCCTTATCTAAATTGTTACAATTACTTATTTGCTTATCTGAAAATTGTTACAAAGTATCTTGCACCTGGTGACTGTTCTGGGCTCCCTGTCAAAAAGCCAATTAAGTTAGAAACTTTGTTTCTTTTTCTGGCTGTTTAGTGCAGAGAAAGTCAGGACTTTTCAGTAAAAACGCGGGACTGCGGGTTGAGCTGTCAAAAGCAGGACTGTTCCACTGAAAACAGGACAGTTGGGAGGTATGCCTCTCCTCTGCCATTTCCCATCCCCTCTCGAGCCGTCCCCTCTGCTGCTTCCCTCCACTCTGCTGGCCGGGTTGCCTAGGGCACCTGGTCTGCTTTGCCCGACCCTGCCCAGTGATGGCCTTTTCTGCGCCACTGGGGTCCAATGAGGGCGCATCACTAGTGCGGAAAACGCAATTGCACTCTCTTGCAATAGAAACGCCAAATTTCTGGTTTAAAAAATGGAAATTTGTCTCTTAAAGGTACCAGGAGTGGCTCTTTGCTGCCCCAGGTAACCTGAGGGGCGTTGCCGCCTAAGGCAAGTTTTTCATTTTATTGGCACTGCACCCCTGTTGATAACCAGCAGTTCTGGATGCATAGTTGGCCACAGGAGCACTCTTTTAATTTAACTATACTTACATTTTTTAAATGTATTGGTAAATTAAATACAATTGTGATAGACAAATGAAGCAACCAATGTCATAACTACATGTTATTGGGCCCCACAGCAAATTCAATTTAGAGCCCCAAAATATTGCTGGGCCCCCCAGCAACCACAGAATCAGCTTCTTCTTCTGCAGTTATGCACCTGCAAGCAACAGCTGGAGGTATACATGTTACCTAGCATAATACAGGCAAGCAGCCCCATCTTTGTGTTTGTTGGTTATTGCTTTGTCACAGTTAACAGTTCTGCTAATGAAGCTGAAGTGGCTGTTTCCCTATACGATGACATGAAAATATCATAATAATTATGCAGAATGGAATATTATAACAATATCACTACACAGCAAGGGGTGAAACCAGTAGTTATTTGTTTCAGTCATTGCACTCTGAAATAAAGGAAGTAAAGGTTATAGCTACCCTAGATAAAATACACTGTGTACCCTGCATGTCTCTAGCAATTAAAGCTTTGCAGTGTTCCTAATGTCACATGGTAATGTTGCATGAATGTGCCTTGTCGTGAATGATGGTCTACATTTTAGGGTAGGAATCCACAATCGATTGTGCAACGCGCTGCAACAAAAAACATGCGACAAAAATAAGGTAAGAGATAGAATTGTTGCATGGTGTCACATTGTTGATCCGACACGACTGTCGAATGCAGACGCAGCAGCGAAAAAATTGCTCATGGAGTCCTACCCTTATACACACAATGTTTACAGTAATATAATAATATATTACAAAGGATGCACTCACATATGCTTATATTTTTATATGTATTCTTAAATCAGAACCCTTGTGTCATATATCCCCGAATGATTTCCTTCTTGTTAGCTTAGGCTTGGCTTCTCCGTAGTGTTTCTAACATAAGGCATCTGTGATCTGTAAACAAAATCAGAGCTACAAGACACTAAGATTCACCTTTTACTTATACATTTTCTGCCCTTCATCTGGGAGGTGGGAGTGCAAACTGCCCATAGCCATCCTCCATAGCCACAAACACATTGCTTGCCATATGGAGGCTGATTTATGGCCAATGATCAAGTTGACTTACCAGAAGGGCATACATATACTATCTCATATTTTAACCCCTTACCTGCAACTTCCTGATTAATAACCCTTATATATATTTTTTCTGAGTTCAGACAATGCAACAATAGTTTCATCAGCTATTTTTTCCATCCTTATGCTGTTAAAACTGGGGACAGAGCCTATCTATACTCATGCACAAAAGCAGTCACTTTATAAATCCAAATGTTTTTGCACGTTTATCATAGTTTTGTGTCAGTTGAACCAGTTCCCTACAAGTGGTGTATCACTTCAATGAGAAATTATTGCTAATTTGCTAAATTAATCCCTACAGAAGCATTTTATGGCAGTAAAGATGACAGTGGTGTTCATATTAGCAATGGAAGGAGTGTGTAAAAAAAGAGTATTGTATTCATAGGATATAAATAAAAAAAATATAGACCCTCAAAGGTATTTGTTTTAGAAGGTATACTTCAAAAGAAAATTAACTTCACGTCACTTCATATTGTTAATGGCAAAACTCTTTTGTGTGGGTGCTGTTGCAGACATGCAGTTTTATTCAGAAATGTAACTAGAGGGGTGCTGGCCCTGGCGCAGGATGCGCAGCCGGGCCCCCCGCCCCCCTCCGTACGCCCGGAACTGGCCGGGAATAAGCGGCGCGCAAACTGCCAAGGGGGCCCCCCTGAGGGGGTGTGGGCCCTGGCCCGCTCGCACCCCCTGCTCCCCCGGTAGTTTTTTTTATTACCCACTCTACTCATCATGTAGCCACCATTTCATCCTGTTCGCTATGAATTGATGCATTCAAAATATTGTTTGGAACCCCTGACCATATAAGCTCATTGAATAGGGCATGTGCATAACATACGTTTTGCCTATTGTTTTAATTAAAAATATATAAGGTTTTTCACATTTTTGGTTTATTTATACATATGACAATATGTAGTAATTTCTGGCAGGACCACCAAATGTGGTTTGCATAGTAAGGGAAAACCTTTTTTCGGAAATGCTATAGGGATGAAAAATATATAGTATTTACAGAAGCAGCATGGTTTTTACAGTGGCTATTCTTTCTAGCCAGTAGGGATGTAGCGAACGCGAAAAAAATGTTCGCGAACTTGCGTCCAAAAATGCGAACGGTTCGCGAACGTCGCGAACCCCATAGACTTCAATGGGAAGGCGAATTTTAAAAGCTAGAAAAGACATTTCTGGCCAGAAAAATTATTTTAAAGTTGTTTAAAGGGTGCAGCGACCTGGACAGTGGCATGCCAGAGGGGGATCAAGGGCAAAAATGTATCTGAAAAATACATTGTTGACACAGCACTGCGTTTTGTGCTGTAAAGGGCAGAAATCACACTACGTCACTCAGGTGATGTTTCTGGACACGGAATGTGAAAAAGCTCACACAGCTAGGTGGCACTTGGTTAAAGACTGGGCAAACAATGCCTGCAAGGGCAACGTATACAGTAGTGGATACGGAATATATTATTGCTGCTGTAAAAACATCACTCAGGTGATGTTTACGGACACGGAATTATTATTGTTATTTAGACAGAATGTGAAAAAGCTCACACAGCTAGGTGGCACTTGCATACCTCCCAACTGTCCCTCTTTTGACCACTCAACCCCCTGTCCCTCTTTTGTACTGGAAAGTCCCTCTTTTCTCTGCACTGAACAGCCAGAAAAAAAACAGTTTCTAACTTAATTAGCTTTTGGCAGAGAGCTCAGAACAGCTAACAGGTGCAAGTAAGATACTTTGTAACAATTTTGACTCTGGTTGGTGCTGGTAGTGGTGAACTACTAGGAGGAGCAGCACACCAGTCCCTCTTTTCTCTGCACTGAACAGCCAGAAAAAAAACAGTTTCTAACTTAATTAGCTTTTGGCAGAGAGCTCAGCTCAGGAGGAGCAGCACACCAGTCCCACTCCCCAACACAGCTAGACTAATAGCACTGGGCTCTTACAGTAGCAAAGTAAAAAAAACAAAAAAGAAAATAAAAGCAGTCCTTACAAGGACTATTGGGTTACAGGCAGCAGTCAGCAGATGAGAGATCAGCAGCAGGACAGCTGCCCACAGCAGCTACATACAGAGCAGTGCAGTAGAAGGTAGATTACTAGCCAGCAAAGCTACCTAACCTAAAATGTCCATCAAATCCTTGCAGAGTTCTGTAAAGGGCAGAAATCACACTACATTTCTAAACTTGTGTAATAAACTGCTTTAAAACGTCCGGCGTCTACATGCCAATCAAGTTGTGTAAAGGTTACAGCCTGTTCACACGCAAAGACAAAACGCGGCGCTTACTGCAACGCAAAAAAACGCAAAGAGCTTTAATGAATGATACCGTCAAGTGAGCAAATAATAGTTTTTAATTACTAGTTGCTTGTCACCTCCAGGATGTTCGTCCTGTTGGTGGCAATATTTCTGTAGTGGTGTGTTTAGCAGTCACCGTGCTTGTGCGCACGTGCACGGTCAGGCAGAGGTAATTCAATGTACAGTGATGTGAACCAAAAAACACTGATTCTGCAGTGTGGGCCCAGTTTTGGTCTACTTTATTGATCACCTGCGGTGACCATAAAAGATGCGATTTTGTCACTGTTGCAGAACCCTGAAAAATTAGGCATGTGTACTTTCCTGAAAAATTATGTTTTTTTTGTCGCAGCCACTGAAGCACAGAGGCCACAAAAAATATGCCATATAAATGCTGAAAATATAAATTTTTTTTTGTCGCAGCCACTGAAGCACAGAGGCCAGAAAAAATATGCCATATAAATGCTAAAAATATAAAAAAATGTTGTCGCAGCCACTGAAGCACAGAGGCCAGAAAAAATATGCCATATAAATGCTGAAAATATATATTTTTTTGGTTGCAGCCACTGAAGCACAGAGGCCAGAAAAACTCAGGATTTACCTGTCCAAAAAGGTTTGCTTAAAATGAAACCAGTAGGGTTTGCACCCTAGTTTGTAACGGTGGCGGAGGGAGGAGGACGCTAAAGGACAGCTGTGTGTGCAGTCATGCGGCGTGCAGAGAAGGACAGCTGCATGGGGAGTCAGAACAAGTCTTCCGGCGTGCAGTAACCCTCCGAGATCCATGCCTCATTCATTTTAAGGTCAGGTAATCCACACTTTTGTGACCTACGCGAGTTCTCTTCTCAGTTACAATCCCTCCTGCTGCACTGAAGGTCCTTTCTGAGAGGACACTTGAGGCGGGACAAGACAAGAGGTTCATGGCAAATTGTGACAGCTCTGGCCACAGATCAAGCCTGCGCACCCAGTAACATAGTAACATAGTAACATAGTAAGTAAGGTTGAAAAAAGACACATGTCCATCGAGTTCAACCTTTTTTTTTTTTTTTTTTTATTAACTACCTATCTGCCAGTTGATCCAGAGGAAGGCAAAAAAAACCCATCTGAAGCCTCTCCAATTTGCCTTAGAGGGGGAAAAATTCCTTCCTGACTCCAAAATGGCAATCGGACTAGTCCCTTGAACAACTTGGACTATGAGCTATTTCCCATAACCCTGTATTCCCTTACTTGCTAAAAAGCCATCCAACCCCTTCTTAAAGCTATCTAATGTATCAGCCTGTACAACTGATTCAGGGAGGGAATTCCACATCCTCACAGCTCTCACTGTAAAAAACCCCTTCCGAATATTTAGGCGGAACCTCTTTTCTTCTAATCGGAATGGGTGACCTCGTGTCAGCTGGAAAGACCTACTGGTAAATAAAGCATTAGAGAGATTATTATATGATCCCCTTATATATTTATACATAGTCATCATATCACCCCTTAAGCACCTCTTCTCCAGCGTGAACATCCCCAATTTGGCCAGTCTTTCCTCATAGCTAAGATTTTCAATACCTTTTACCAGCTTAGTTGCCCTTCTCTGTACCCTCTCTAATACAATAATGTCCTGTTTGAGTGATGGAGACCAAAACTGTACGGCATATTCTAGATGGGGCCTTACAAGTGCTCTATACAGTGGAAGAATGACCCCCTCCTCCCTTGACTCTATGCCCCTTTTAATACAACTCAAGACCTCAAGCTTTAATACAAATTAATGTAAACAAGGCTCCAGGGCCTGATGGCATACACCCCCGGGTTCTAAGAGAGCTTAGTTCAGTTTTAGACCAGCCCTTATTTCTGATTTTCTCAGATTCACTGTCATCTGGTATGGTGCCTATGGATTGGAGAAAAGCTGTTGTTATTCCAATATTTAAAAAGGGATTACGATCTCAGCCTGGCAATTATAGGCCAGTAAGCTTGACATCTGTGGTGGGCAAATTATTTGAAGGCTTGTTAAGGGATCACATTCAAAATTTTGTCCTAATGAATGGCATTATGAGCAACAATCAGCATGGCTTTATGAAGGATAGGTCATGTAAGACGAATTTGATTGCATTTTATGATGTGGTAAGTAAGATTCTGGATAGTGGGGGGGCAGTAGATGTGATCTATTTGGATTTCGCCAAAGCATTTGATACTGTGCCCCACAAACGACTGCTTTCTAAACTAAGGTCTGTTGGGCTTAATGAAGTTGTTTGCACATGGATAGGAAACTGGCTACAGGATCGGGTACAGAGGGTAGTTGTTAATGGGACATTCTCTAGTTGGAGTAAGGTTCTTAGTGGGGTCCCCCAGGGCTCAGTATTGGGTCCACTTTTATTCAACTTGTTCATTAATGACTTAGGGGAGGGTGTTGTAAGTAATGTATCAGTGTTTGCAGATGACACAAAATTATCCAGCCCAATTAATTCCATCCAGGATGTGGCATCCTTGCAACATGATCTTGACAAACTGGCAATCTGGGCAGCTAAGTGGCAAATGAGATTCAATGTTGATAAATGTAAAGTCATGCACCTGGGATGTAAAAATATCCAAGCCACTTATACCCTTAATGGGACTGCACTAGGCAAATCCATTATGGAAAAGGACCTTGGAGTCCTTGAAGATGATAAACTTGGCTGTAGCAAGCAATGCCAGTCAGCAGCATCAAGGGCAAATAAGGTCTTGAGCTGTATTAAAAGGGGCATAGAGTCAAGGGAGGAGGGGGTCATTCTTCCACTGTATAGAGCACTTGTAAGGCCCCATCTAGAATATGCCGTACAGTTTTGGTCTCCATCACTCAAACAGGACATTATTGTATTAGAGAGGGTACAGAGAAGGGCAACTAAGCTGGTAAAAGGTATTGAAAATCTTAGCTATGAGGAAAGACTGGCCAAATTGGAGATGTTCACGCTGGAGAAGAGGCGCTTAAGGGGTGATATGATGACTATGTATAAATATATAAGGGGATCATATAATAATCTCTCTAATGCTTTATTTACCAGTAGGTCTTTCCAGCTGACACGAGGTCACCCATTCCGATTAGAAGAAAAGAGGTTCCGCCTAAATATTCGGAAGGGGTTTTTTACAGTGAGAGCTGTGAAGATGTGGAATTCTCTCCCTGAATCAGTTGTACAGGCTGATACATTAGATAGCTTTAAGAAGGGGTTGGATGGCTTTTTAGCAAGTAAGGGAATACAGGGTTATGGGAAATAGCTCATAGTCCAAGTTGATCCAGGGACTAGTCTGATTGCCATTTTGGAGTCAGGAAGGAATTTTTCCCCCTCTAAGGCAAATTGGAGAGGCTTCAGATGGGTTTTTTGCCTTCCTCTGGATCAACTGGCAGATAGGTATTTAATAAAAAAAAAAAAAAAAAAAAAGGTTGAACTCGATGGACATGTGTCTTTTTTTCAACCTTACTTACTATGTTACTATGTTACTATGTTACTATGTATTTGCCCTTGATGCTGCTGACTGGCATTGCTTGCTACAGTTCCGGTAGCTGTAGAGAAAATCGCACACCCACGACACCCGTCCAAAATTGTAGTACCTGGTGCCCAGTGATGGAGGAATCGGCAAACCTCTCAAATAGATACGAAAAAGCACACCGGCACACAGGATTTGAAGCTGCAGGGCAAGCCCTTGCAATTTTTTTAATGCAGTGCAGGTGCAACGTTTCGGGGTCACGCCCGAAACAAAGGGGCGTGACCCCGAAACGTTGCACCTGCACTGCATTAAAAAAATTGCAAGGGCTTGCCCTGCAGCTTCAAATCCTGTGTGCCGGTGTGCTTTTTCGTATCTAATTGCTTGCTACAGCCAAGTTTATCATCTACAAGGACTCCAAGGTCCTTTTCCATAATGGATTTGCCTAGTGCAGTCCCATTAAGGGTATAAGTGGCTTGGATATTTTTACATCCCAGGTGCATGACTTTACATTTATCAACATTGAATCTCATTTGCCACTTAGCTGCCCAGATTGCCAGTTTGTCAAGATCATGTTGCAAGGATGCCACATCCTGGATGGAATTAATTGGGCTGGATAATTTTGTGTCATCTGCAAACACTGATACATTACTTACAACACCCTCCCCTAAGTCATTAATGAACAAGTTAAATAAAAGTGGACCCAATACTGAGCCCTGGGGGACCCCACTAAGAACCTTACTCCAACTAGAGAATGTCCCATTAACAACTACCCTCTGTACCCGATCCTGTAGCCAGTTTCCTATCCATGTGCAAATGACTTCATTAAGCCCAACAGACCTTAGTTTAGAAAGCAGTCGTTTGTGGGGCACAGTATCAAACGCTTTGGCGAAATCCAAATAGATCACATCTACTGCCCCCCCACTATCCAGAATCTTACTTACCACATCATAAAATGCAATCAAATTCGTCTGACATGACCTATCCTTCATAAAGCCATGCTGATTGTTGCTCATAATGCCATTCATTAGGACAAAATTTTGAATTTGATCTCTTAACAAGCCTTCAAATAATTTGCCCACCACAGATGTCAAGCTTACTGGCCTATAATTGCCAGGCTGAGATCGTAATCCCTTTTTAAATATTGGAATAACATCAGCTTTTCTCCAATCCATAGGCACCATACCAGATGACAGTGAATCTGAGAAAATCAGAAATAAGGGCTGGTCTAAAACTGAACTAAGCTCTCTTAGAACCCAGAGGTGTATGCCATCAGGCCCTGGAGCCTTGTTTACATTAATTTGTATTAAAGCTTTTTGAATCATATCCTGAGTCAGCCACTGACTAGATTGAGCTGAACCATTCGTGCAGTTATTAAGTGAGCCTGTGAACCCAGACTCCTCTATTGTATACACTGAAGAAAAGAACTGATTTAACACATTTGCCTTATCTGTATCTGTTACAACCATACTGGTACCATTATTTAATGGAGCAACACTCTCAACCTGCATCTTTTTACTATTAATATATTTAAAAAACTTTTTAGGGTTAGTTTTCGCCTCCACCGCAATTAACTCTTCATTTCTTTTCTTAGCCTTCCGGATTGCTGATTTACAACATTTATTACAGTGTTTATATTCATTAAATGCAGCTTCTGTCCCTACAGATTTGTAGTTTTTAAATACCTTTCTCTTCTGTCCCATTAACTTCTTTACTTCTGTATTAAGCCACACAGGATGATTCTTAGAGCTTCTATGTTTAGTCCTTAAGGGAATAAATTGAGAACAGTAATGATTTAATATCATTTTAAAGGACAACCATTTCTGTTCTGTGTTTTTAGCTGAAAACCTAATGCCCCAATCAATGCTCTGTAGGGCAGCCCTCAAGGCACTAAAATTAGCTTTTGCAAAATTCATGGTTTTTGTTGCCCCAGTATATTTTTGTTTTTTGCACCAGACATTAAAAGATATAACCTTATGGTCACTATTACCCAGGGGTTCAATGACTTGCACATTTGCTATAAGTTCTGGGTCATTTGAGATCACTAAATCAAGAATAGCATTTTTTCTGGTAGGCTCCTTAACAACCTGTGCTAAAAAAATTGTCGTGCAATAAGTTTATAAACTTGTTCCCATTAACTGATCTAGCAGTACCGTTGCTCCAGTCAATATCTGGGTAATTAAAATCCCCCATTATCATTACTTTACCTAAACTAGTAGCCTTTTCTATTTGCATTAGGAGCTTTGCCTCTTCCTCCTCACTTACATTAGGGGGTCTATAGCATATGCCTACAATTAATTTGCTGGATTCTTTACAATTGGTGAAGAACTCCACCCAGTAGTCCAGGGGTTCATAGCTCCTCAGAGTGTCGATATCTGCAGTTAATGCCAGGTAGTCCGCTACCTGCCGGTCGAGGCGTTCTCTGAGGGTGGATCCAGAAGGGTTCTGGCGCTGCCTTTGACTGAAAAACCTTTGCATGTCTGACGTTACAGAGTGGCCAAAGTGCATTGTCCTTGCAGGTGCGCTCGTGGCAGGATTACTGGCACCTCTGCCCCTGGAATGTTGATGAGTTCCTGAAGTGACATCACCCTTAAAAGCATTGTACAACATGTTTTGCAGGCTGGTTTGTAAATGCAGCATCCTTTCGGACTTGTGGTACGTTTGTAACATTTCTGCCACTTTATGCTTGTACCGAGGGTCTAGTAGCGTTGCGACCCATTACAGGTCCTTCTCCTTAAGCCTCTTGATACGGGGGTCCTTCAACAGGCATGACAGCATGAAAGACCCCATTCTCACAAGGTTGGATGCAGAGGTATCCATCTCCGCTTCCTCGTTATCAAGGACTACATCATCCACGGTCTCCTCCCCCCAGCCACGTACAAGACCAGGGGTCCCCAAAAGGTCACCACAAGCCCCCTGGGAAGCCTGCTCCTGTTGGTCCTCCTCCTCCACAAAGCCACCTTCCTCCTCTGACTCCACTTCTGACACCTCTCCCTGCGTTGCAGCAGGTGCCTGCGTTCTGGTGGTTCCGACCAGAAATCGTGCGCTTCCTGCTCCTCGTCACGCTGGTCTACAGCCTCATCTGTCACTCATCGCACGGCACGCTCCAGGAAGAAAGCAAAGGGTATTAGGTCGCTGATGGTGCCTTCGGTGCGACTGACCATGTTTGTAACCTCTTCAAAAGGGCGCATGAGCCTGCAGGCATCGCGCATAAGCACCCAGTAACGGGGGAAAAAAATCCCCAGCTCTGCAGATCCAGTCCTACCACCCAGTTCAAACAGGTATTCATTGATGGCTCTTTGTTGTTGCAGCAGACGTTCAAACATGAGGAGCGTTGAATTCCAGCGAGTCTGGCTGTCGCAAATCAAACGCCTGACTGGCATGTTGTACCGCTGCTGAATGTCAGCAAGGCGTGCCATGGCTGTGTAGGAACGTCTGAAATGGGCCGACACCTTCCTGGACTGCCTGAGAATGTCCTGGAATCCTGGGTACTTCGAGACAAAACGTTGGACTATTTAATTCAGAACATGTGCCATGCAGGACACATGTGTTAAATTGCCCAGTCTCAGTGCTGCCAACAGATTGCTTCCGTTGTCACACACCACTTTTCCGATCTTCAGTTGGTGTGGGGTCAGCCACCGATCGGCCTGTGACTGCAGAGATGACAGGAGTACAGATCCGGTATGGTTTCTGCTTTCCAGGCACGTCATCCCCAAGACAGCATGACAACGGCGTACCTGGCACGTCGAATAGCCTAGGGGGAGCTGGGGGTGCACAGGTGTGGAGGAGGAGGACCCAGCAGCAGAGGAGGAGGAAGCAGAGGAAGAAGATGAGGTAGAGAGCGAAGGAGGAGTAGAGGTGGTGGCAGAACCGCGTGCAATCCGTGGCGGTGACACCAACTCCACTGTTGTTGTTGAGCCACGCATTCCCTGCTTCCCAGCCATAACCAAGTTCACCCAGTGGGCAGTGTAGGTGACATACCTGCCCTGACCATGCTTGGAGGACCATGCGTCAGTAGTCATATGGACCTTTGCCCCAACACTAAGTGACAAAGATGCGGTGACTTGGCTCTGCACATGGTGGTACAGGTGTGGTATTCCCTTCTTGGAAAAAAAATTGCGGCTGGGTACCTTCCACTGCGGTGTCCCAATTGCTACAAATTTGCGGAAGGCCTCAGAGTCCACCAGCTGGTATGGTAAAAGCTGGCGGGCTAAGAGTGCAGACAAGCCAGCTGTCAGACGCCGGGCAAGGGGGTGACTCGCAGACATTAGCTTCTTATGCTCAAACATGGCCCTCACAGAAACTTGGCTGGGGGTAGATGACTGGGAACTGGTGGTCAAGGTGGAAGGCGGAGTGGAGGGTGGTTCAGATGGGTCAAGGACAGCAGAGATAGAGCAGTAAGATGTTGGACCAGAAGGAGGGTGGCTTTTAGTTTGTCTGCTGCCTTTGAGGTGTTGCTCCCATAGTGCTTTGTGCTTGCCGTTCATGTGCCTTCGCATAGAAGTTGTACCTATGTGGGTGTTGGGCTTCCCAAGACTCAGTTTCTGACTGCACTCATTGCAAATTACAACGCTTTTGTCAGAGGCACACACATGAATAAAATCCCACACTGCTGACCTTTTTGAAGCTGGCAATCTGGCGGTAACAGTAGAAGTTGGCGGCAATGGCGGGTGCGTTGGCCGGCTGACCACAGGTGCCGATACATGTTATTGCCCTACTGTTCCCTGCGAGCTGTCCTCCCTGCTTCTTCTAAGTCTTATTCTCCTCCTGCCTCTCTGACTCTCCTTCTCTCCATCTGAACTATCCTCCTCTTGCTCTCTTCTACTGGGCACCCACAAAACATCAATCTCCTCATCATCATTCTCCTCAGATGCATCAATTTCTTCTAACAGCTCACAGAAGGAAGCAGCAGCGGGGACCTCCTCATCACTCATTATGTCCATCTCTGTTGTGTTGTCTGCCAGAATTATATCTGGTGTAACGTCCTCATCTCCTTCATTTTCTTCTGCCAATAATGGTTGTGCATCACTCAGTTCAAGAAACTCATGTGTAAATAACTCCTCTGACTCCAGTGAAGAAGAGGCGCCGGTGGTGGAGGAACTGTTACGTGGGGTGCCCATAGCAGAGGAGGATGAGGATGTTGTGGCAAAGTTAGAAACGGTAGAGAATGGGGTGTGCTGTGTAAGCCAGTCAACTACCTCTTCAGCATTTTGGGAGTTCAGGGTAATTGCCTTTGTAAAACTGGGCAATTTCCTAGGGCCACAGGATAGCATAGCAGCACGGCCCCTAGTGCCTCTGCGTGGCGGCCTGCCTTTGCCTGGCATTTTTTTTTAAAACAACAACAACAACTCAGGTGATGTTTTTGGAGACGGTATTATTATTGATATTTAGACAGAATGTGAAAAAGCTCACACAGCTAGGTGGCAGTTGTTTGAAGAACACACTGGGCAAACAATGCCTGCAAGGTCAACGTATACACTACAGCAGTGGATACGGAATATATTATTGCTGCTTGAAAAACGTCACTCAGGTGGTGTTTCTGGAGACGGTATTATTATTGATATTTAGACAGAATGTGAAAAAGCTCACACAGCTAGGTGGCAGTTGTTTGAAGAACACACTGGGCAAACAATGCCTGCAAGGTCAACGTATACACTACAGCAGTGGATACGGAATATATTATTGCTGCTTGAAAAACGTCACTCAGGTGGTGTTTCTGGAGACGGTATTATTATTGATATTTAGACAGAATGTGAAAAAGCTCACACAGCTAGGTGGCAGTTGTTTGAAGAACACACTGGGCAAACAATGCCTGCAAGGTCAACGTATACACTACAGCAGTGGATACGGAATATATTATTGCTGCTTGGAAAACGTCACTCAGGTGGTGTTTCTGGAGACGGTATTATTATTGATATTTAGACAGAATGTGAAAAAGCTCATACAGCTAGGTGGCAGTTGTTTGAAGAACACACTGGGCAAACAATGCCTGCAAGGTCAACGTATACACTACAGCAGTGGATACGGAATATATTATTGCTGCTTGGAAAACGTCACTCAGGTGGTGTTTCTGGAGACGGTATTATTATTGATATTTAGACAGAATGTGAAAAAGCTCACACAGCTAGGTGGCAGTTGTTTGAAGAACACACTGGGCAAACAATGCCTGCAAGGTCATCGTATACACTACAGCAGTGGATACGGAATATATTATTGCTGCTTGGAAAACGTCACTCAGGTGGTGTTTCTGGAGACGGTATTATTATTGATATTTAGACAGAATGTGAAAAAGCTCACACAGCTAGGTGGCAGTTGTTTGAAGAACACACTGGGCAAACAATGCCTGCAAGGTCAACGTATACACTACAGCAGTGGATACGGAATATATTATTGCTTGTTGGAAAACGTCACTCAGGTGGTGTTTCTGGAGACGTTATTATTATTGATATTTAGACAGAATGTGAAAAAGCTCACACAGCTAGGTGGCAGTTGTTTGAAGAACACACTGGGCAAACAATGCCTGCAAGTGCACTACTATTGCTGCACTACTATGAAGAGCAGCAAACAGCACTGGACACATTAAAGAACAGTAAGATAAGTAAAATAAAAAAATATATATATATATTAAAAAAAAAAAATTACTCTGGTTGGTGCTGAACTACTAGGAGCAGCACACCAGTCCCACTCCCCAACACAGCTAGACTAATAGCACTGGGCTCTTATAGTAGCAAAGTAAAAAAACAAAAAAGAAAATAAAAGCAAACGAAAAGATCAATAAAAATTCGCATTAAGGAACATAAGGGTAACATTTGAAACTTTAAAAAAGGAACTGCAACAGATACTACAGTATCTAGACATTTTAATTCTGCTTCTCATAACCAATCTCAGTTAAAATGGGCAATTGTGGAAGTAGTTACCCCCTCCCAGAGAGGTGGGAACACCAATAAAAGATTATTACAAAGGGAAGCCTATTGGATTAAGAGACTCGACACATTACAGCCAAAAGGCATGAACGACATTGTTGTTACAAGGTTATTTTTGTTTGAAACTGATGCTGTATTTGTTTCCTTTTTGCAGATAAATTTCTCTGTGCTCAAGATAGATACAATATATTAATTTGTACGGCTACTGGTAAGATTACCGGGCTTTTCCTTCCTTCTCACAAGTAACACAGGACAATCAAGCTTTTTCATAGCAGGCCCTAATAGTGGGCAGTACTATGTATGGATTTTAAGAAAAGTTTTAAAAAAAATTTTTAAAAAAAGTTTTTTCTACAAAGGCCTTTCCACAAATCACTTCTCTATTTAATGGTGTTTCTATTAAATGTTTTTATAAACCCTTATATTTCTGGATATTATGATAATAATTTATTTATATGAAATGTGATTATATGGTAATTACCTATATCAATTAAGGTCATTTGTATTTGCCTTGTGTGACCTCACTTCCTGTCTACACCTTTAAATGTTTGTGAATAACCAGTTTGTTTTACACTTGATAAAGGGCGTGCAGCCAGAAACATGTTGTGAAAAATAAACCACTTAGCAGTTAATCTGCATTGTGTGCTCTCTCTCGATCTTACTGAATTTCTTGGATCATTTGCTGCACCTGGAGCGGAGGTGTCCGACTGAGATAGAGAGTCTGAAGTACCCCAATACCCAGTCAATTTCAATTTTGTGAAAATAAAAGCAGTCCTTACAAGGACTATTGGGTTATTACAGCAGTCAGCAGATGAGATCAGAAGCAGTGCCCACAGCAGCTACATACAGAGCACTGCAGTAGAAGGTAGATTACTAGTCAGCAAAGCTAACCTAAACTCACTGTCCCTCAAATCCCTGCAGAGTTCTGTCCCTACAATAAAGAGCAGTATCAAGTAGATTACTAGCCAGCAAAGTTACTATCAACTAGGGATGCACCGAATCCACTATTTTGGATTCGGCCGAACCCCCAAATCCTTTGTGAAAGATTCGGCTGAATACCGAACCGAATCCGAACCCTAATTTGCATTTGCAAATTAGGGGTGGGAACGGGGAAAAAAATTTACTTCCTTGTTTTGTGACGAAAAGTCATGTGATTTCCCTCCCCATCCCTAATTTGCATATGCAAATTAGGATTCGGATTCGGTTCGGCCGGGAAGAAGGATTCGGCCGAATCCTGCTGAAAAAGGCCGAATCTTGGCCGAATCCCGAACCGAATCCTGGATTCGGTGCATCCCTACTATCAACTGTCCCTCAAATCACTAAACAGCTCTCTCCCTACACTAGCTCTTCCAAGCACACACAGGCAGAATGAAAAAACGCTGCAGGGCTTCAGTTTATATATGGAAAGGGAGTGGTCCAGGGGGTGTGGGGGTGGTCCAGGAGGGAGAGCTTCCTGATTGGCTGCCATGTATCTGCTGGTCTGGGGTGAGAGGTAAAAAATAAGCGCCAGCTAAGGCGAACCCAAATTGGCGAACGTCGCGCGATGTTCGCGAACATTCGGCAGACGCGAACAGCCGATGTTCGCTGCGAATTAGTTCGCGGGCGAACAGTCCGCGACATCCCTACTAGCCAGCATACTGTATGTCTTTTGTCAACCAACCATGCCTGAATGAGTAGCATTTCTCCAGTATCAGGCGAAAGTTTACATTGCAAAGAGATTTAACTGAAGTTATTATTTATTATTTTATTATTAACATGTATTTATATAGCGCCAACATATTGTGTAGCACTGTAAAGTAAATGTGATTATACAACTAAATCACATGAATTATATACATAGAACATATGGAGTTACATACATCACAATCAATACAGATACAAAAAGGCGAGGAAGGCCCTATGCATAGGCATACACTCTAAAGGGAAGGGAGTAATACACAAGGTGTGGGAGTGGGCAAGATCGAATTAAATGGGTGAGAAATGTGGTATTGTATGTGGTGTTGCGTTTGGTAGTTAAGCAGAGTGAGGGTAGGCTTCTCGAAAGAAGTGCGTTGAAAGCAGAAAGGTTGGGAGAAAGTCGGACAGACCGTATAAGTTCCTACCTTTACCCAAGTAGGGGATAAATTACTTCTGCCATGCAAACTTGAAGGAGGATTTTAAGTTGGACAGAATGGTCTATGGGATCCAAATGGGCAGCACTTCTGATTTGGACTAGTTTACTTTATAATAGGGTTTCTTAGAGAAATGGTTGAGTGTTTGGAAAACTGTCGGTAAGGAAATTGAGGGTTTAGTGATAGATAATATAATATCCACCAGCAAATAATGGCAATTTGGAGGTTGCAGTTCTTACTGTATATTCATGAATAAGGGGATGTTGCCTAATTGTTTCTGCTACGGGTTCCATGAGTAATATAAAAATCAGCTAGCATGCAAAGCATTGCTTTTTCAATAACAGTGGCGAGTGAGAAAATATTTGCCCTGCGCATGGTTATATTTATAAAGCTTGATAAGAGTGGTGTACTTAATGTGCAAACAAAATTGTAAATTTTTTTCACACTGCGAATTTCCATAAGAGCTTTTTAAATATGGAAAATACACATTGTGAATACTCTGCGTCTGAGTTACACCACTCAATGCTACTGTCAATGCTATTTTCATGCACAACAACCTCGTACACTGGGTGCACTCATGCAAACACCCATGTCATTTGCGAAAATTTATTCACAATGCAAATTCGCAAAAACCCGAAAGCCAGGAACAGCAGTGCAATATTTTAGCTTTCAGGAAAAAGCATTGGCTATACAAACATTTGTGAATAAATATGCACTTTCGCAAACTTTATAAATGACCCCCTGTATCTTCAGGTGGGGCCCCACTTATAGAATGGAGGAAGGGATACCATTCTGGTATGAGCACACTTCACTATTTGGGTGCCAGTGCTACTTTTTTTAACAGTTGGTAGGTACACTCCAGTTGCCAGTTAATTCAAATATGCAGGGTGTGTGCTCCATTGGTACAGTACATTCAATGAACAACAAGTGGCAGTGGGTTCTTTTGGTACATTCAATGAACAACAAGTGGCAGTCTTTTGTCTGCTTTCTCACATGGTTGCATTGCCTGCCTTGTGGCTACCAATTAACCATCCCTAGGTGAAGCCCGCAGAGGTGAATTACTCCAGGATCTGCCTAATCCTGAGCCTTACAGTTTGGGTCCCTGTAATGACAGCGGAGGTGCTACAGGGTACTAACCCCTCACTAAACTAGTTGGAGCCTTAGCTGTTCATTATTTTTCCTGATCCTAACTGTCACTCCTAGAGTGACCTATAACAATGTCTGTCCCAACACTTACTTCCCCTATGCAGAGGTCTGTCTCCACCTCAGGCCCCAACAACAACACCCCTTTTTATTCAGCTACTGGGTGCATTGGAAAGAGACAAAAAACATAAGTAACCCTTTTTCTAACCTCTGGGGAACTACTCTCCCTCCCCTCTGGGAACAAGAAGCCAGCATAGCTGGCTAACACAATCCCTGGGGGTAACTAAAGGGACCAAAAGGTTAGCAAAACCTTTATCTGCCAACATGTTGCAAAGCAAAACCTTTTTGGTTCAATAGAAGCGTTGATGTTGAGTTGGGTAAGAAAATACGTGCTTTTAAGGCTTTAGCTGGTACAGCCGAAACATTTATAAGGTACAAGGAGGCCAATAAATCATGCAAAGAAGCTATAAGGCAAGCTAAAATTGCTATAGAAAAGGATATTGTAGCAAGCAGTAAAAAAAATCCAAAATTATTTTTTAAATATGTTAATAGTAAAAAAATGAAGCAGGAAGGGGTGGGACCCTTACTTTCAGAGGGGGGTCAGCTGGTTGATGAAAACAAAATAAAAGGGCAGATTCTGAACACATATTTTTCATCTGTCTACACAAATGAGGAACCAGTAAGTGAAGGTTTCCTTCTTAACAGTCCCAATTCTAGTAATACATCTAATGATGCATGGTTCACACATGAAGAAATTCAAAAGAGACTAGAACATGTTAAGATTAACAAAGGTCCAGGGCCAGATGGTATTCATCCCAGGGTAATTAGCGAGCTTAGCTCTGTGATTGCCAAACCTCTTTACTTAATTTTTCAGGATTCATTGAGATCTGGCATAGTGCCGAGAGACTGGCGAATTGCTAATGTGGTGCCTCTATTCAAAAAAGGATCCCGTTCTCAGCTTCAAAACTATAGGCCAGTTAGTCTGACGTCAGTGGTAGGAAAGCTTTTCAAAGGGTTAATAAAGGATAAGATACTGGACTTCATAGCAAATCATAATACTATGAGTTTGTGCCAGCATGGTTTTATGCATAATAGATCTTGCCAGACTAACTTAATTTCTTTTTATGAGAATGTAAGTAGAGCCCTCGATTCTGGGATGGCAGTGGATGTGATTTACTTAGACTTTGCTAAAGCATTTGATACAGTGCCACACAAAAGGTTACTGGTTAAATTAAGGAATGTTGGCCTGGAACATAGTGTTTGTACCTGGATAGAGAACTGGCTAATAGATAGACTACAAAGAGTGGTGGTAAATGGAACATTTTCTAATTGGACTCACACAAGCAGCACTGGGCAAGCAGAGAATGTCACACACCAGCAGCACTGGGCAAACAGAGAATGGCACACACAAACAGCCCTGGGCAAGCAGAATATGGCACACCCAAGCAGCACTGAGTAATCAGAGAATGGCACACACAAGCAGCACTGGGTTAGCAGAGAATGGCGCACACACAAGCAGCACTGAGTAAGCAGAGAATGGCACACAGGGAGGGAAGGTAGAACAGAGCAGGAGACAGGGAAAGCTATCATTCTAATATGTACTACATATAGTGTCACAGTGCTGGTGCCCCATTAGCATTTTGAATAAGTTGTGAACAGGTGAACAATGTGGGCAGTTTCAGTCTGGATCTCAGGTGTGAACAGTACAGGCCTTTAGGATATAAACAATAGAGGCATCACAGGTGTGAACACTGCAGGGGAATCACAGGTGTGAACCTCTGTAGTGATACCTTTTAAAGTTTACATATGGACAGTTGGACAGCCCTGCTATAGACCAATACCAAACTTTGCACATTTTAATACATTATCCCCACAATCCTTTGGTGAAAGAAGCATCTAGATGAAGTTATACAAATAGAAAGTCAAAGTAAACTTTATTGTCATCTCAGCAGTTTACGAATACACAGTGAGACGAGACAACGTGGATCCAGCTAGTACATATCACAAAAAGGCACTTAGAATTAGGGATGGCCGAATAAATTCGCCATGGTTAAATTCGCGGCGAATTTCTGCGTTTCGCCGCGGGCAAATTTTTCGCGAAATTGCAGCAAAAATTCACCTCGCGACTCGTTTCGCCGTGCGTCAAAATTTTTGTTGCGCGACGAGCCGCGACGCCGCTAATGCGCGTCAAAACAAAAAGACGCGCGACAAACTAAACATCACCCACAGCAGCCAATAAGATGTGAGCCATCCCTGAGCCATCCCACTGGCTATATAAGGAGCTGCAGAGGCGGCCATTACTCGTGGCGTTTCTGGTAGAGGTAGAGAGAGCAGGATAGTGAGAGATTTGTGTGTGATTTAGCTAGTGGAGTTTGTGTAGAGAGTTTTTTTTTTTCTGAGTCAGTGCAAGTGGAGGTTGTGGATTTCAGTTTACTGTTTTCCCTCTTCTGCTTGCCTGCTCACCACCCAATAGCCCTTTTTAGGGCTAACTGTCTTTGTCTTTGTCTGTGCTGGTGTGTGTACTCCTTGTGGGTGCACACTTCTGCTGAGGGGATTTAGTTGAGGGTTTTATTTTTTTCTCCTTTCCTTCCCCGAAATATCCAAACCCCCCCCTTATATATATATATTTTTTTAAGTTTAGTTGCCCAATATGACGGGCCGTGGGAGAGGGGGGATGGGTGGTGGTGGTGGTGGTGGGAAGAAGGGTGGGTTAGGGATGGGTGGTGGTGGTGGTGGTGGGAAGAAGGGTGGGTTAGGGAGGGGTGGCCGAGGAAGAGGCCGTGGTGCTGGCCGTGGGCATCCAACCCCACAACAGCCCAGCCCATGTGCCATGCCCAGTCTGGGCACTGTAAATCAGTCGCAGCACAAGCTGCCATCAAAGCAGCTGCCATCACAGCAGCAGCTGCAACAACAACAGCAGCAGCTGCAACAACAACAGCAGCAGCTGCAACAACAACTGCAGCAGCAGCTGCAACAACAGCAGCAGCAGCCGCAACAACAGCAGCAGCAAATACCACAGCAGCAGGTGGCTGTGGGTCGCAGCAGCGGGGCAACTGGTCCACGTAGGACTGTGCCCGATTTTTTTGCCACTGCTTCGCGACCCATACGCTCGCAGCAGGCAGAGGCAGTGGTAGACTGGCTGACCCAGGCTACCTCATCTGCAGCGGGCACCAGTGAGCGGCAGGAGGTGGCATCACCTGCTAGCTCAGTGTGGGATGACACCCCATCCCTCTTATTTGATCCTGAGGTGGACTTGGGCCCAGACACCCTGGATCTTTTTGATGATCAGGCAGGAATGGGGGGGGGGCATTCATGTCTGATGAAGAGGAGGAGGTGGTCATGTCACAGCCCACATCAGTAGGGGATATTGGGCAGGGTCCCCTTATGGCAGGGCAGCAAGTTGCTGGTGTGGGGTCAGACACCAGCATGCTGGATGTGGGTATTGATGCCATGTATGAGGCAGGGTCTGGTCTGGGGGAGGACGATGACAGGGACAGACCCTGGGAGCCGGCTCCAGAGGATAACAGCAGCAGTTCAGGGGGGGAACTGTTTGTTGTTGATGAGGATGAAGAGCCGGCTCCACCGACCACTGCTAGGGGGGGCAGGCAACAGGGCAGCACTGCGCCTAGGTCCAAAGCCTATGTGCGTACGGGTGGGGACCATCCTCAACCCTCCACAGCAGGCAAGGCAGTGGCCCGCACTTCAGCAGTGTGGGCTTTTTTCACGTGCCAGGCAGAGGACCAGGCAGTAGCAGTGTGCCAGCTCTGCCGGCAGAAGGTTCGAAGGGGGCAGGCAGGGTCACATATGGGAACATCAGCTTTAAGTTCCCATATGAAACGTCATCACAGGATGACGTGGGAGCAGCACCAAAGTGGCAGGGCACCGGGTGGCAGTGGTGCTTCCTGTCCACCTCCTCCCATTCCTCAGGGAAGAGGTGCTAGCTCCTCAGACCCTGCAGCAAGTGAAGAGGATTCCGGGGCTCACAGTCGGAAGCAGCCACTGTGTAGCTCAGCCTCTTCTGCAGCCTCCTCCTCCTCAATGCGGCCCCTGTCCCGCCAGGTTTCCCTCCCCCAGTTCCTCAGCCGCAAGACGCCTCTCTCCCCCAGCCACCCCCAAGTGCAGAGGCTTAATGGCTGACTGGCAAAGCTTCTGGCAGTGCAGCTGCTGCCCTATCAGCTAGTCGAAGCAGCCCCCTTCCGACAGCTGATGGCTTGCGCTGCCCCTAACTGGCGGATCCCCAGCCGTCATTATTTTGCCAGGAAGGCCGTCCCTGCCATCCACCAGCATGTGGTTGAGAATGTGTCCCTGTCGCTGGATCATGCTGTTGGCGGCTGGGTGCACTGCACCACTGACACGTGGACCAGCAGGCATGGGCAGGGGAGGTACATAACCTACACTGCGCACTGGGTCACCCTCATGAGTGCTGGGGAGGGTGCAAGCCGGGGCGCTCCCCTCAGGCTACAGGTGCCTCCCCGTGGGGTACAGGGCAAACCCCACATGTCCACTTCCTCCTCCTCCTCCACTATGGATGAGCCACCCCTGAAGCGTCCCCGCAGCTACGCTTCAGTGCAGCACAGGCGATGTCAGGCTGTGCTGCAAGTCCTCTCCCTGGGCGAGAGGAGTCATACTGCACCTGAGCTCATGGCTGCCTTCCAGACTCAGGTGCAGCGGTGGTTCACTCCCCGCCAGCTCCAAGCAGGTAATATTGTTTGCGACAACGGTCGCAACCTGCTGGCCGCCATCCGCCTAGGGCACCTGACCCACATGCCTTGCTTTGCACATGTCCTCAACCTTGTGGTGCAGCGCTTCCTCAAGAGCTACCAAGGGTTGGGTGACATGCTGGAGAAGGTACGTAGGGTATGTGCCCATTTTCGCAGGTCCCCCACCGCCAGCGCGTCTTTGGCACGGATGCAGCTGCAGCATAGTCTGCCACCCCACCGGCTCATCTGTGACCTGCCGACGTGCTGGAATTCCACCCTGCACATGGTGGAGCGCCTCGTAGAGCAGCGCTGGGCGGTCAGCAATTACCTGCTGGAGCACAGTGCCAGGGGTACTCAGGGGGCAGATTTGGGGTACTTTAGTGCAGAGCAGTGGCAGCAAATGAGGCAGCTCTGCCAAGTACTTGCCCCCTTTGAGCAGGCGACACGCTTTGTTAGCAGGGACAATGCGTGTCTTAGCGATGTCATACCCCTGGTGTTCCTCCTCAAGCGCACGTTGGATGGGCTGCTAGAGGAGGGTGACGTGCCTGAGGAGGAGGAGGAGGAGAGTAGGCCCCGTAGGCAGGCAGAGGGGGCTGAGGAGGAGATGGTGCCTGATGAGGAGGATGAGGGAGAGGAGGACTGGGTGCCTGCGCAGCATGGGGAGCAGGGCACATGCCACCCAACCACCCCAGCTATTGTCCGCGGCTGGGAGGGTACAGAGCAGGGGCAGGTCGAGCCAGATGACCTGCTGCATCTGGAGGGCAGTCAAGAAGAGGTTGGTCGGGGGCACCTCTTTTACATGGCTGCCCATATGCAGACTTACCTCCGAAGCGATCCCCGGGTCTGTTCTATCAAAGACCGGGAGGATTATTGGGTGGCTACTTTGCTTGACCCACTGTACAAGGGAAAGGTGGGGGAGTTCCTTGTACCCAGCCAGAGAGAGAGGAGGATGGGTCAATTGAGGAAGGCTCTGTGCTCAAAATTAGTGGAGGCCTTCCCCCAGTCTGACACTTCTCAGGCCTCCACTACTCCACACACCCAGCAGAGACGGGGGCCTAGCATCAGCAGCAGCAGCAGCAAGGGCGGAGATCTCATGGGTGTGTGGAAGAGCTTTTTCGAGCCTCAACGGCCAGCAGCAGGCCCAGTCAGCACCCAAAGCCACCACCAGCAGCGGGTGGAGCATATGGTGGCTGACTACATGGGGTCAGTCAGCGTGCAGGATGCCATTCGCCCTGACAATGACCCCATGCATTATTGGGTCTCGAGGCTCGACCAGTGGCCAGAACTGGCACAGTACGCTCTGGAGATGCTGGCTTGCCCCCCTGCCAGTGTCCTGTCAGAGCGTGTCTTCAGTGCCGCAGGTGGGGTGGTCACTGAGAAGCGGACACGGCTATCCACTGGCAGCGTGGATAAGCTGACATTCATTAAAATGAATGAGGCATGGATAAGCGGGGATATCCAAGTGCCCATTGCAGACAGCAGAGACTAGCCTCCTCTCCTCCTTCTCCTCCACAGATTTATCCTCCTCTCTCCATTGCTGCCCATACTCTCCTCCTCAGTAGTATTGCCCATTCCCCATCTGTCTGCACCTGCTGCCCTTGCTGCTGCTGCTGCTGCTGCTGTAGCCTGCTACTAGCCCTAGTAGTACTGCTGCTGTGCTGCATTGTCTGCAATTTTTTTATGGTGGGGGCCTATCAAAGCTCCTACTGCTATCGTAGATACTACTGCTGCATTGTCGGCAAATTTTTTTAGTAGTTGAGGCCTAACATAACAACTAAATATGTTTCTTCGAATACTGCCACATTGTTGGCTAATTTCTTCTGGTTGAGGCCTAACATGGCTTCTAAATATGTTGCTTATAATTTTGCCGCTAAGTTGGCTAATTTCTTCTGGTTGAGGCCTAACATGGCTTCTAAAAATGTTTTCTCAAATACTGCCACAATGTTGGCTAATTTCTTCTGGTTGAGGCCTAACATGGCTTCTAAATATGTTGCTTATAATTTTGCTGCTAAGTTGGCTAATTTCTTCTGGTTGAGGCCTAACATGGCTTCTAAAAATGTTTCTTCGAATACTTCCACATTGTTGGCTAATTTCTTCTGGTTGAGGCCTAACATGGCTTCTAAATATGTTGCTTATAATTTTGCCGCTAAGTTGGCTAATTTCTTCTGGTTGAGGCCTAACATGGCTTCTAAATATTTTTCTTACAATTTTGCGGCTAATGTCTTCTGTTTGGGGCCTGCCTCATTTAATTCTTCTGGCTCTAATATTGAGTTGATTAAAAGTTACAAGTTACAAAATGACTGTTGCTGCCACTGCTGTTGCTATTAATGCCTCGTTATTTGGCAAAAGTCTTCTCTGTTTGGGGCCTGCCTCATTTAATTCTTCTGGCTCTAATATAGAGTTGATTAAAAGTCGCAACATGACTGTTGCTGACGCTGCTGTTGCTGCTAATGCCTCGTTATTTGGCAAAAGTCTTCTCTGTTTGAGGCCTGCCTCATTTAATTCTTCTGGCTCTAATATAGAGTTGATTAAAAGTTACAACATGACTGTTGTTGCCGCTGCTGTTGCTACTAATGCCTCATTATTTGGCAAACGTCTTCTGTTTGGGGCCTGCCTCATTTAATTCTTCTGGCTGTAATATAGAGTTGATTGAAAGTTACAACATGACTGTTGTTGCGGCTGCTGTTGCTACTAATGCCTCATTATTTGGCAAACGGTTTCTGTTTGGGGCCTGCCTCATTTAATTCTTCTGGCTCTAATATAGAGTTTATTAAAAGTTACAGCATGACTGTTGTTGCTGCTGCTGTTGCTACTAATGCCTCATTATTTGGCAAACGTCTTCTGTTTGGGGCCTGCCTCATTTAATTCTTTTGGCTCTAATATAGAGTTGATTGAAATTTACAACATGACTGTTGTTGCCGCTGCTGTTGCTACTAATGCCTCATTATTTGGCAAACGTCTTCTGTTTGGGGCCTGCCTCATTTAATTCTTCTGGCTCTAATATAGAGTTGATTGAAAGTTACAACATGACTGTTGTTGCCGCTACTGTTGCTACTACTGCCTCATTATTTGGCAAACGTCTTCTGTTTGGGGCCTGCCTCATTTAATTCTTCTGGCTCTAATATAGAGTTGATTGAAATTTACAACATGACTGTTGTTGCCGCTGCTGTTGGTACTAATGCCTCATTATTTGGCAAACGTCTTCTGTTTGGGGCCTGCCTCATTTAATTCTTCTGGCTCTAATATAGCGTTGATTGAAAGTTACAACATGACTGTTGTTGCCGCTGCTGTTGCTACTACTGCCTCATTATTTGGCAAACGTCTTCTGTTTGGGGCCTGCCTCATTTAATTCTTCTGGCTGTAATATAGAGTTGATTGAAAGTTACAACATGACTGTTGTTGCGGCTGCTGTTGCTACTAATGCCTCATTATTTGGCAAACGGTTTCTGTTTGGGGCCTGCCTCATTTAATTCTTCTGGCTCTAATATAGAGTTTATTAAAAGTTACAGCATGACTGTTGTTGCTGCTGCTGTTGCTACGAATGCCTCATTATTTGGCAAACGTCTTCTGTTTGGGGCCTGCCTCATTTAATTCTTTTGGCTCTAATATAGAGTTGATTGAAATTTACAACATGACTGTTGTTGCCGCTGCTGTTGCTACTAATGCCTCATTATTTGGCAAACGTCTTCTGTTTGGGGACTGCCTCATTTAATTCTTCTGGCTCTAATATAGAGTTGATTGAAAGTTACAACATGACTGTTGTTGCCACTACTGTTGCTACTACTGCCTCATTATTTGGCAAACGTCTTCTGTTTGGGGCCTGCCTCATTTAATTCTTCTGGCTCTAATATAGAGTTGATTGAAATTTACAACATGACTGTTGTTGCCGCTGCTGTTGCTACTAATGCCTCATTATTTGGCAAACGTCTTCTGTTTGGGGCCTGCCTCATTTAATTCTTCTGGCTCTAATATAGCGTTGATTGAAAGTTACAACATGACTGTTGTTGCCGCTGCTGTTGCTACTACTGCCTCATTATTTGGCAAACGTCTTCTGTTTGGGGCCTGCCTCATTTAATTCTTCTGGCTCTAATATAGAGTTGATTGAAAGTTACAACATGACTGTTGTTGCCGCTGCTGTTGCTACTAATGCCTCATTATTTGGCAAACGTCTTCTGTTTGGGGCCTGCCTCATTTAATTCTTCTGGCTCTAATATAGAGTTTATTAAAAGTTACAGCATGACTGTTGTTGCTGCTGCTGTTGCTACTAATGCCTCATTGTTTGGCAATTGTCTTCTGTTTGGGGCCTGCCTCATTTAATTCTTCTGGCTCTAATATAGAGTTGATTGAAATTTACAACATGACTGTTGTTGCCGCTGCTGTTGCTACTAATGCCTCATTATTTGGCAAACGTCTTCTGTTTGGGGCCTGCCTCATTTAATTCTTCTGGCTCTAATATAGAGTTGATTGAAAGTTACAACATGACTGTTGTTGCCGCTGCTGTTGCTACTAATGCCTCATTATTTGGCAAACGTCTTCTGTTTTGGGCCTGCCTCATTTAATTCTTCTGGCTCTAATATAGAGTTGATTGAAAGTTACAACATGACTGTTGTTGCCGCTGCTGTTGCTACTACTGCCTCATTATTTGGCAAACGTCTTCTGTTTGGGGCCTGCCTCATTTAATTCTTCTGGCTCTAATATAGAGTTGATTAAAAGTTACAACATGACTGCCGCTGCTGATGCTACTAATGCCTCATTATTTGGCAAAACTCTGGTGGGTGTCTATCAAGGCTCCTACTGCTGTTGCTGACACTACTGCTGCATTGTCGGCAATTTTTTTTTGTAGTTGAGGCCTATCATGGCTTCTAAAAATGTTTCTTTGAATACTGCCACATTGTTGGCTAATTTCTTCTGGGGGTTGAGGCCTATCATGGCTTCTAAATAGGTTGCTTCGAATACTGCCACATTGTTGGCTAATTTCTTCTGGGGGTTGAGGCCTAACATAGTTTCTAAAAATGTTTCTTCGAATACTGCCACATTGTTTGGCTAATTTCTTCTGGGGGTTGAGGCCTATCATGGCCTCTAAAAATGTTTCTTCGAATACTGCCACATTGTTGGCTAATTTCTTCTGGGGGTTGAGGCCTAACATGGTTTCTAAAAATGTTTCTTCGAATACTGCCACATTGTTTGGCTAATTTCTTCTGGGGGTTGAGGCCTATCATGGCTTCTAAAAATGTGTCTTCGAATACTGCCACATTGTTGGCTAATTTCTTCTGGGGGTTGAGGCCTATCATGGCTTCTAAATAGGTTGCTTTGAATACTGCCACATTGTTGGCTAATTTCTTCTGGGGGTTGAGGCCTAACATGGTTTCTAAAAATGTTTCTTCGAATACTGCCATAATGTTGGCTAATTTTTTCTGGGGGTTGAGGCCTATCATGGCTTCTAAAAATGTTTCTTCGAATACTGCCATATTGTTGGCTAAATTTTTTCTGGGGGTTGAGGCCTATCATGGCTTCTAAAAATGTTTCTTCGAATACTGCCATATTGTTGGCTAATTTCTTCTGGGGGTTGAGGCCTATCATGGCTTCTAAAAATGTTTCTTCGAATACTGCCACATTGTTTGGCTAATTTCTTCTGGGGGTCGAGGCCTATCATGGCCTCTAAAAATGTTTCTTCAAATACTGCCACATTGTTTGGCTAATTTCTTCTGGGGGTTGAGGCCTAACATAGTTTCTAAAAATGTTTCTTCGAATACTGCCACATTGTTTGGCTAATTTCTTCTGGGGGTTGAGGCCTATCATGGCCTCTAAAAATGTTTCTTCGAATACTGCCACATTGTTGGCTAATTTCTTCTGGGGGTTGAGGCCTAACATGGTTTCTAAAAATGTTTCTTCGAATACTGCCACATTGTTTGGCTAATTTCTTCTGGGGGTTGAGGCCTATCATGGCTTCTAAAAATGTGTCTTCGAATACTGCCACATTGTTGGCTAATTTCTTCTGGGGGTTGAGGCCTATCATGGCTTCTAAATAGGTTGCTTTGAATACTGCCACATTGTTGGCTAATTTCTTCTGGGGGTTGAGGCCTAACATGGTTTCTAAAAATGTTTCTTCGAATACTGCCATAATGTTGGCTAATTTTTTCTGGGGGTTGAGGCCTATCATGGCTTCTAAAAATGTTTCTTCGAATACTGCCATATTGTTGGCTAAATTTTTTCTGGGGGTTGAGGCCTATCATGGCTTCTAAAAATGTTTCTTCGAATACTGCCATATTGTTGGCTAATTTCTTCTGGGGGTTGAGGCCTATCATGGCTTCTAAAAATGTTTCTTCGAATACTGCCACATTGTTTGGCTAATTTCTTCTGGGGGTCGAGGCCTATCATGGCCTCTAAAAATGTTTCTTCAAATACTGCCACATTGTTTGGCTAATTTCTTCTGGGGGTTGAGGCCTAACATGGTTTCTAAATAGGTTGCTTGTAATTTTGCCGCTAAGTTGGCTAATTTCTTCTGGGGGTTGAGGCCTATCATGGCTTCTAAAAATGTTTCTTCGAATACTGCCATATTGTTGGCTAAATTGATTGAAAGTTACAACATAACTGTTGTTGCCGCTGCTGTTGCTACTACTGCCTCATTATTTGGCAAACGTCTTCTGTTTGGGGCCTGCCTCATTTAATTCTTCTGGCTCTAATATAGAGTTTATTAAAAGTTACAGCATGACTGTTGTTGCTGCTGCTGTTGCTACTAATGCCTCATTGTTTGGCAATTGTCTTCTGTTTGGGGCCTGCCTCATTTAATTCTTCTGGCTCTAATATAGAGTTGATTGAAATTTACAACATGACTGTTGTTGCCGCTGCTGTTGCTACTAATGCCTCATTATTTGGCAAACGTCTTCTGTTTGGGGCCTGCCTCATTTAATTCTTCTGGCTCTAATATAGAGTTGATTGAAAGTTACAACATGACTGTTGTTGCCGCTGCTGTTGCTACTAATGCCTCATTATTTGGCAAACGTCTTCTGTTTTGGGCCTGCCTCATTTAATTCTTCTGGCTCTAATATAGAGTTGATTGAAAGTTACAACATGACTGTTGTTGCCGCTGCTGTTGCTACTACTGCCTCATTATTTGGCAAACGTCTTCTGTTTGGGGCCTGCCTCATTTAATTCTTCTGGCTCTAATATAGAGTTGATTAAAAGTTACAACATGACTGCCGCTGCTGATGCTACTAATGCCTCATTATTTGGCAAAACTCTGGTGGGTGTCTATCAAGGCTCCTACTGCTGTTGCTGACACTACTGCTGCATTGTCGGCAATTTTTTTTTGTAGTTGAGGCCTATCATGGCTTCTAAAAATGTTTCTTTGAATACTGCCACATTGTTGGCTAATTTCTTCTGGGGGTTGAGGCCTATCATGGCTTCTAAATAGGTTGCTTCGAATACTGCCACATTGTTGGCTAATTTCTTCTGGGGGTTGAGGCCTAACATAGTTTCTAAAAATGTTTCTTCGAATACTGCCACATTGTTTGGCTAATTTCTTCTGGGGGTTGAGGCCTATCATGGCCTCTAAAAATGTTTCTTCGAATACTGCCACATTGTTGGCTAATTTCTTCTGGGGGTTGAGGCCTAACATGGTTTCTAAAAATGTTTCTTCGAATACTGCCACATTGTTTGGCTAATTTCTTCTGGGGGTTGAGGCCTATCATGGCTTCTAAAAATGTGTCTTCGAATACTGCCACATTGTTTGGCTAATTTCTTCTGGGGGTTGAGGCCTATCATGGCTTCTAAATAGGTTGCTTTGAATACTGCCACATTGTTGGCTAATTTCTTCTGGGGGTTGAGGCCTAACATGGTTTCTAAAAATGTTTCTTCGAATACTGCCATAATGTTGGCTAATTTTTTCTGGGGGTTGAGGCCTATCATGGCTTCTAAAAATGTTTCTTCGAATACTGCCATATTGTTGGCTAAATTTTTTCTGGGGGTTGAGGCCTATCATGGCTTCTAAAAATGTTTCTTCGAATACTGCCATATTGTTGGCTAATTTCTTCTGGGGGTTGAGGCCTATCATGGCTTCTAAAAATGTTTCTTCGAATACTGCCACATTGTTTGGCTAATTTCTTCTGGGGGTCGAGGCCTATCATGGCCTCTAAAAATGTTTCTTCAAATACTGCCACATTGTTTGGCTAATTTCTTCTGGGGGTTGAGGCCTAACATGGTTTCTAAATAGGTTGCTTGTAATTTTGCCGCTAAGTTGGCTAATTTCTTCTGGGGGTTGAGCCCTATCATGGCTTCTAAAAATGTTTCTTCGAATACTGCCATATTGTTGGCTAAATTTTTTCTGAGGGTTGAGGCCTATCATGGCTTCTAAAAATGTTTCTTGAATACTGCCATATTGTTTGGCTAATTTCTTCTGGGGGTTGAGGCCTATCATGGCTTCTAAAAATGTTTCTTCGAATACTGCCATATTGTTGGCTAAATTTTTTCTGAGGGTTGAGGCCTCTAAAAATGTTTCTTCGAATACTGCCACATTGTTTGGCTAATTTCTTCTGGGGGTTGAGGCCTAACATGGTTTCTAAATAGGTTGCTTGTAATTTTTCCGCTAAGTTGGCTAATTTCTTCTGGGGGTTGAGGCCTATCATGGCTTCTAAAAATGTTTCTTCGAATACTGCCACATTGTTGGCTAATTTCTTCTGGGGGTTGAGGCCTAACATGGTTTCTAAAAATGTTTCTTCGAATACTGCCACATTGTTTGGCTAATTTCTTCTTGGGGTTGAGGCCTAACATGGTTTCTAAATAGGTTGCTTGTAATTTTGCCGCTAAGTTGGCTAATTTCTTCTGGGGGTTGAGGCCTATCATGGCTTCTAAAAATGTTTCTTCGAATACTGCCACATTGTTGGCTAATTTCTTCTGGGGGTTGAGGCCTATCATGGTTTCTAAAAATGTTTCTTCGAATACTGCCACATTGTTTGGCTAATTTCTTCTGGGGGTTGAGGCCTAACATGGTTTCTAAATAGGTTGCTTGTAATTTTGCCGCTAAGTTGGCTAATTTCTTCTGGGGGTTGAGGCCTATCATGGCTTCTAAAAATGTTTCTTCGAATACTGCCATATTGTTGGCTAAATTTTTTCTGAGAGTTGAGGCCTATCATGGCTTCTAAAAATGTTTCTTCGAATACTGCCATATTGTTGGCTGATTTCTTCTGGGGGTCGAGGCCTATCATGGCCTCTAAAAATGTTTCTTCGAATACTGCCACATTGTTGGCTAATTTCTTCTGGGGGTTGAGGCCTAACATGGTTTCTAAATAGGTTGCTTGTAATTTTGCCGCTAAGTTGGCTAATGTCTTCTGGTGGTTGAGGCCTATCATGGCTTCTAAAAATGTTTCTTCGAATACTGCCACATTGTTGGCTAATTTTTTCTGGGGGTTGAGGCCTAACATGGTTTCTAAATAGGTTGCTTGTAATTTTGCCGCTAAGTTGGCTAATGTCTTCTGGTGGTTGAGGCCTATCATGGCTTCTAAAAATGTTTCTTCGAATACTGCCATATTGTTGGCTAATTTCTTCTGGGGGTTGAGGCCTATCATGGCTTCTAAAAATGTTTCTTCGAATACTGCTACATTGTTTGGCTAATTTCTTCTGGGGGTTGAGGCCTAACATGGTTTCTAAATAGGTTGCTTGTAATTTTGCCGCTAAGTTGGCTAATTTCTTCTGGGGGTTGAGGCCTATCATGGCTTCTAAAAATGTTTCTTCGAATACTTCCACATTGTTGGCTAATTTCTTCTGGTGGTTGAGGCCTAACATGGCTTCTAAAAATGTTTCTTCGAATACAGCCCCATTGTTTGGCTAATTTCTTCCGGGGGTTGAGGCCTGCCTCATTTAATTCTTCTGGCTCTAATACAATTGATTACAACAATGCTTGCTGCTTGGTTGTCAAATGTATTCTATTATTACCCCTGAAACGACTGTGGCCAAAAGTCCTTTGCCTCAGTCATTATTCTTTCTTTTGAAATGATAGGAGTGCTCTAAAAAATGTATACAGGGAGGGCATGTGTGTGTAGCAGTAACTGGGTGGAACATAGGTGCGAATTGCTCTTCCCATTGATTCCAAAGCAAAACATGGCATATATACATTCATCTCTGTGTACAAAAGTAAGGGAAATGTTTTAATGGTAGTCCCAAAGCCATGTCTGGTCTGGGAGTCAAAATAGGCCCTTGCATTCAAATTACACAGAGGCCCAAACAGGCCCCAAACATCAGCCCAGTAAATTTGACTGGAAACCAACCAACCTGGCAACCCTGGGTGACACAAACATAGCCATAAACTCTACTTAAATTCATGCTGTAAGTAATAATTTAGATTGAATTTGTCCTCTATGAATGCTTTTGTCCTTTAGTTAAATAAACGAGACAACACAGTTTGCTTAATGGAAAGAGGAATTTCATTCCTAGATGATGTCCATCTTACAACCCACTTTCAGCTGCATCTGCTATTTTGCAACTTTCAACTTCACAAGCAGTCTTGTCCCAGTTTGCTGTCCATAACCTTCAAAGAGAACACACGCCATCCTTTGTTTCCAAACACTTTACACAACGTATTCATAGATCCAGTGCAAAGCCCTTAAAGGGGTGGTTCACCTTTAAGGTAACTTTTAGTATGCAATAGTAAGGCAAATTCTAAGTAACTTTTAATTTGGTTTTACTTATTTGCCTTTTTCTTCTAAGTTCTGACTCTTTGCAGCTTTTAAATGTGGGTCAATGAGTTGACCCCAACTAAAAAGCAAATACTATGTCAGGCTACAAATGTATTGTTAGTCATTGCTACTTTTTTACATTTAGGCCTCTCCTATTCATATTCCACTCTCTTATTTAAATCAATGTATGATTGCTAGGGGAATAATGTTACTTCTAATAGTGCCTAATTGCCAAATATAGTGTGACTTAATATCATAATTTATTTTAAAAAATCAATGTATTTGAGTGTAGTCAATTTATCAATTTCGTCGCCGTCGCGATGAGGTGCGTCGCCGTAACGACGACCCCCGGGCGACGAGGTTCGTCGCGCGCCATATCAAAACTGTGTTTGCGCATGCGCGCGCGTCATGTGACGCGCGTCGTGCGCGCGCACGCGTCATGTGACGCGCGTCAAAAACGGGCGTCGCCACTATAAATAGCCCCGCCCGTGCTTACATTGGTAGGAGTGCAGTTTGAAAATGGCAGGACCTGGCATGATGAACAGGGACCAGCTAAGGTACTTTGTCAGGTACCTGCACCAGGAGGGATACGACAATATCCCTCCTGGAGTGAGAGGAATCCAGGCGCTCCGAAGGAGCATAATGGAAAGGCTGAGGAGGGAGTACCGCCTGCGCTTAAGTTTGCGGGAGCTCCAGAGGATCTGGAGCGATCTCAAAAGACGCCACAGCGCATTTGTAGATGAGCTGCGCGTGGAGGTGGAAGGTAGAGTTATTTAAAAAGAAAACATCTTATAATGATTTGCTATTTTACAGCAAAAATGTATTTAAGTGAATACTGTAATTAGGATTGGAACAGTTGACTTTGACTGACTGACATAATTGCAGACAAGTTAGATAACAAGTAAATGAGCTGTCAAATGGAGATTATTTAAACAGATTATAATAGATTTATTTAAATGCAATACATGAGTTTCCCTTCTTAACTACAATAAAGCCACTTGATTCCTATTTATTTTGGTATTTTGGAGCAAATGTGTATTTGTTTAGGCCTGTGACAAGGCTAATAAGAATTTTACTTCACATAAAGGTAGATTTATTTAAACGTAATAAATAGGTTTCCCTTCTTAACTACAATAAAGCCACTTGATCAGGCTCGGATCTGTGGAAAGGTCACCAAGGCCCGGGCCTAGGGCTGGAAGATTTTAGGGTGGCGGCATGCTGCCCAACCACACCCATATTGGTTCAGAAACACTGGGGATGCACAGGAGATACAATAGTTTCCCATGCAGCAATCCCCATTGCTCCTGTCCAGATGATAAAAATTTGCCCGAATAAAGGGGAGGGGACAGGGGCGACGAATGGCAGTGGGCCTAGGGGTGCCTACTATGTAAATCTTGCCCTGCACTTGATTCCTATTTATTTTGGTATTTTGGAGCAAATGTGTATTTGTTTAGGCCTGTGACAAGGCTAATAAGAATTTTACTTCACTTAAAGGTAGATTTATTTAAACGTAATAAATAGGTTTCCCTTCTTAACTACAATAAAGCCACTTGATCAGGCTCGGATCTGTGGAAAGGCCACCAAGGCCCGGGCCTAGGGCTGGAAGATTTTAGGGTGGCGGCATGCTGCCCAACCACACCCATATTGGTTCAGAAAAACTGGGGATGCACAGGAGATACAATAGTTTCCCATGCAGCAATCCCCATTGCTCCTGTCCAGATGATAAAAATTTGCCCGAATAAAGGGGAGGGGACAGGGGCGACGAATGGCAGTGGGCCTAGGGGTGCCTACTATGTAAATCTTGCCCTGCACTTGATTCCTATTTATTTTGGTATTTTGGAGCAAATGTGTATTTGTTTAGGCCTGTGACAAGGCTAATAAGAATTTTACTTCACATAAAGGTAGATTTATTTAAATGGAAAAAATAGGTTTCCCTTCTTAACTACAATAAAGTTAATTTTCCTGTAGTTACAACATGACACCTTATCCTGTATAATTTACACTGTACAAATGCAATTGCAGTGTTACTCAAACTGAAATTTATTCATTGCCAGCTGAATGGATCCAAGATGATCCTGATGATGATGGGGAAGTACCACCACCACCACCACCACCTGACCAGGCAGCACCACCTCCACCTGATGAGGCAGCACCGCCTCCACCTGATGAGGCAGCACTGCCTCCACCACCTGACCAGGCAGCACTGCCACCTGTCCAGGCGGCACCACCACCTCACCAGGCGGCACGACCAGCGGACGACCAGGGGCTCAGTGTAGGCACACAGACAGAGCATGCCTACTACGACCAGACTGAGCTCCTGGTCACCCTAGTCCACCAAGTTAATGCCATGCGGCAGGAGCTGGGAGAGGTTAGGGACATTGTGGACACCCTGCAGAGGGTAGTTGCTCCTCCTCCTCCTCCACTTTAATTTATTTATTTATTTAATCTTGCAGCACCGTTGTGCTATGTTGTAAATTAAAAATTTTTTTTATATCTCTATATTTTGAGTTCATTTTTCATTTGACTAAACTAATACTCACATGGTACTTGGAATTGTTTGGATTCTAATAACACAACGATGACTATTCTTAATCGGAGTCATTAAAATTACATTACATAGTATTTCAGAATCATTACAATTACATATACATACACATATATGTATATATATATATATATATACATATACGTACTTTTTGGTTAAACAGAGATATAGAGTAGTAGTAGATACCATTACCAGTTGACCAGAGGTAATGTGAAAAAATCCACAAACGTTAAAAGTTTAAGAAACTTGCAAAATGGGAGCCATTTTTTCAAGATAGGAGTCCTCTAACAATGAAGGGCATGTGTGTAGCAGTATACTAAGTGAAACACGCATGTGTATTGGTCTTCCCATGGAGTCCAATCCAATTCAGCACATTCAGACACAAAGCAAAATATACCATGTTCATTTATCATCACAGACTACAAAGCTTGAAACTAAGGGGAAAATTTTTATTTGTAGGCCCAAAGATGAAAAAAGGTTATACAAACAAAACACCCATAGAAGATGGGCTTCATCAAATTGCACTAGGCGTCAAAAATAACGTCGCGCGTTAAAACACTTACTTGCGAATTTTTCGCCGTTTCGCGAATTTCGCTGGAAATTCGCGAATTATTCGGCGAAGCGAAACGCGACAGATTCGCCCATCACTACTTAGAATACACAAAAAATATATAAACATTTGAAATGTACAATATATTGGCAGAAATTGGATATATACATGTGTAAACCTTTAGAATTGTGCAAATAAATTAACAGTTCACAAAGTTAAGTTCACAGTTCAGGTGTGTCCGGAATGTAGTGGGATGGCAGGCAGTGAGTTGAGGAGCCTGATCACTTGTGGAAAAAGGCTTTTGCGCAGCCTGGTTGTTTGGCCATTAATGCTGCAAAAGCGTCTGCAGGATGGGAGCAGCATGAACAGTCCATATGAGGGGTGTGTGGAGTCCAGTGCAATGCAGGAGGCCTTTCTTGCACAGCGCTTGTGGAAGATGTCCTGCAGTGATGGAAGAGCCACTCCAATGATGTTGCCAGCTGCTCTGACAGTCCACTGTAGACTTTTCTGGTCAGCAGCACTGGCACTACTGTACCAGATGGAGATGTAGCTCGTCAGCACTCTCTCTGTGGTGCCCCTGTAGAACACTGTGAGGGTGGGAGGCAGAAGGCTGGCCCGTTTCAGTCTTCTTAGGAAGTGAAAATGCTGCTGAGCCTTTTTGGTGATGGATGCGGTGTTGGTGGTCCAGGTGAGGTCATCAGAGATGTGGACTCCCAGGAATTTGGTGTTCTTTACTGTCTCTACTGTGGAGCCGTTGATGTTGGTGGTGTGTGAGCAGGGCGAGTTCTCCTGAAGTCGACGATCATCTCTTTCATTTTATCCACATTTAGTGACAGGTTGTTCTCACTGCACCAGACCGCCAGCTGCTGAACCTCATCTCTGTACGCCGACTCGTTGTTGTGGCTGATGAGCCCCACCACAGTCGTGTCATCGGCGAACTTGATGATGTGGTTTGAGTTGTGTCTAGCTATGAAGTCATGTGTCAGCAATGTGTACAACAATGGGTTGAGAACACATCCTTGAGGAGCTCCTGTGCTCAATCTGATGGGGATGGAAACTGATGTTGTCGCTGATACGAACAGACTGAGGCCTCTCTGATAGAAAGTCCAAGATCCAATTGCACAAACAGGTGCTCAATCCCAGCTCGCTTAGTTTACCACTCAGCTTTTGAGGAATGATGGTATTGAATGCTGAGCTAAAGTCTATAAACAGCATTCTCAGCAGTCTGCCCTGCAGTTCAGGCCCCCAGCTCGGTCCCGGGTACCTCTACAACTCAAGTCCCCGGCTTCTGTCGAGGAGGTAGGCCCCATTTTGTTCTCCGGCTCTGTGTGTGCTAGAGAGCCTGTTTTTCCTCCTTTACGCAGCGGATGTCCCTTTTAGGCTGCTGGTGTGGGAGATGTTGGCAGAAGGGGACTTGTAAAGCATGGATGGGTGAAGATTTTAACAGTGCCCTGGGAGCCCTTGCAGATGTGTCTTCCCTGGGGGAGGGTGGGCGTGGTTATATGGTTATATATATATATATATATATATATATATATATATATATATATATGTTCACAAAGTACCTTTATCAAGGATAAGTGTAAGTGATCATATGGGTGTTTAAGTACAAACAAAAGTGGGCGTCAGGATGACTTCATTACCAATCAATTAATGCAAATGAGTATCACAGTGCATACAAGTAAATTGTGTTTCAATTCCAAATCTAACATCTAGGTGGCAGCATTGTACCAATTACACCATTTTACTTTTTGT
The DNA here is from genome assembly GCA_038501925.1 of Xenopus petersii. Taxonomy (NCBI): domain Eukaryota; kingdom Metazoa; phylum Chordata; class Amphibia; order Anura; family Pipidae; genus Xenopus; species Xenopus petersii. The sequence continues at coordinate 109,045,198 of CM076680.1, read as the reverse complement.
AATAATCTTTGTGGTTACCATTTTGTGAGGAATTTGTTATACTCCTGTGTGATTGAATATATGTGTACAATGTGTATCGAGGAAATTATTAAAAACAATAAAAGAATATGTTGCAAAGAAAATTCTTTTAGTCTCTTATTGGACTGCGTACTTTGTCTCAGCACAGTAGGGCTACAAGCACCATCTAAAAGAAAAAAAGTGTATAGCAATGTTACAAACATTGTTGCTATTTATATTTCATTTTACATCTGGTTACATTATTTCCTTATTATGTTTCGTATCTCTACTTATCATTGCTGTTTGAGACTGGGGAAAAAGAGATTTTTTAAGTTAGGAAACAGTTCAGGATTAACTGCCCATTTAGACCCTTTGGTGTCACGCAATCCAGCTCGTGTATCCAGAAAGCTTCTTTCTTTAGAAGCATTTCATTGTAATTGCCTCCTCTCACTTTTTGGGGAATCTGATCAATTGGCATACATCTGAATGCCGAGGGGCTGTGCCTTGCTTCAGCCCAATGTTTAGCTACAGGTTGTTGTGAGATATCCTGTTTTTTACTCTTAATTTTCTGTAATCTATCTGGATCTAGAGCCGCTCTTATGCTTGACCTGTGCATTGCTATGCGTTCTTTCAAATGCCTAGTGGTTTTCCCGCAGTACACTAGCCCACACGGACACTTTATTATGTAAACCACCATCATTGAGTCACATGTTAATCTTTGTCTAATTTTATATTTTTTGCCTGTCTGCGGATGGAGAAAATGTGTCCCTTGTATTACTGTTCCACACATTACACAGCCCGTGCACTTATACACACCTGGTCGTTCGGATAAAAAATGCTGTGCCCTATCCTTTAGGTATTTGTCCACAGGGTCAGAGGGGCTCAAGGTTTCTTTTAGATTTCTACCTCTTCTGAAACTGAATTTCGGTTTCCGAGGTAGATATTTAGAGATGTTCTCATCTGTGGTTATTATGGGCCAATGTTCTACCACACTTTTTTTGGTAGACACACTGTGCACATCATACTGACTAACATAGTAGAGATTTACCCTCCTGTTAGTTTCATTGCATCTTTTTGATCTCCCCTGTTCGCCCATAACTTCAGCGCGGTTCAGGGAAAGTGCCCAATTTTTAGTATCAGATAGCAATTGTGCTGGGTACCCCCTCTTCAGAAATTTGTCCTGCATGACTGACAAATCTTCCTCTCTCTTGGTGCGATCACTATCTATCCTCACTACCCTCAGCATTTGTGACTTGGGGAGGGAGTTTAATAGATGTTTAGGATGGTTGCTATGGTAGTGTACCAGAGTGTTCCTATCTGTAGGTTTCGTGTAGATGCGTGTCTGTAGGGACCCTTTATCTTTATACAGCTCTACATCTAAAAAGTTCATGCATTGTAGGTCATATTTCACAGTAAGTTTTATAGGGCTGTCCAATCTGTTTAATTGCTCTACAAACTCATCTAGGTCTTTGGAGGGACCCAGCCACAAGAAAAACAAATCATCGATATACCTTCTGTAGAAGGCTCCATGTTGTCTAAATAGGGGATGGTTCAGTATATGGTCATTTTCAAATTTGCACATATATGCATTTGCATATACCGGGTCTACCTTCGGGGGGACCCCATCGCTGTCCCCGTGCACTGTACATAGAAATTGGTCTCAAATTTGAAATAATTCTTGTGTAAAATAAATTGTATCAGTGCGAGCAAAAATTCGATTGGAGGCCCTTTGTACAATGGGTTTTGAGTTATCAGCTCACGCACAGCCTCCACACCGGCATCATGTGGGATGCAGGTGTAGAGACTCTGTACATCCATTGTAACCAATATCACTCGTGTTATATCTAAATCAACACTTTGTATAACATGCAAAAAATCATTTGTATCCTTTACATAACCATAAGTGTTCTGGATGCATGGCTGTAATACATAGTCCACATATTCGGCTATACCCTCATTGAGTGATCCATTGGACAAATTATCGGCCGCCCAGGTGGCCTTAGGGCATCTTTGTGCACTTTCGGTAGTGTATAAATCACCGGTCGTATAGGATATGGAGGCAGAAAGTATTTATACATGTCCCTTGTAATCCAGCCATTATTTATAGCCATGTCCAAAATTATACCCAGTTCACTGCTGAACTTCTCAGTCGGATCAAAAGTCAACTTCTGATATTTGGATGCATCTGATAATTGGGATAGCAATTCTTGTCTATAATAACTATAGTCCATGATTACTATCCCACCTCCCTTATCAGTGGATTTGATAATAATATCCAAATTTTGTTTCAGGGATTTAACTGCCTCCCTTTCTGCTGCTGTGAGGTTGCCCCTCCATTTATGCTCAGCGTTACAGCGTATGGACATGTCCATGTTTAGCATGCGGTTATAGATTTTAATGGATGCATTCATACTCACAGGGTCATAGTCACTCCTTGGTTTAAATTTGCTCATAGTGAATGGACTTGCCACCTCAATATCTGCACCCCCTGTGCTAGATATATCCAATTCCCGCATTCCTACATTTGTAGCATCCATGGCCCCCTCAGGAATAATCATGTTAATATCAGTAGTTTTATCTGATGCACCTTCCGTATCCCCAAAACGCTCTCTAAGCCTTAGCTGCCTGGCAAACTTATAGTTATCAATGTAATGAGAGAATGAGTTGCCACTCACCATCGGTACATATCCAAGGCCTTTCTGCAGCAGTGATCTCTCTGGGTGCGTGAGCTGGTGTGAGGACAAGTTGAATATCTGGTCTTCCTCTTTGTCTGCGTCCGCTGCCATTGTGGACGGGTGCCTGCGGGTGCATTTGCGACCCCCGCGACGGGGGGCCTTCCTGGGTCCTTGCTGCTGCCTTGGCGTTCCCCTAAAAAAGAAACCTGCGGACTTGGAGATTCCTGCGCGCTGATCTCTCCCTCGCTCTCCGACGCTGCGCCGGTTACCGAGCGCGCTGGGGATCTCCGTGCTCTCCATTCCACTCTGCGTCTTCTCACTTCCGTTCCCTGCTGCCAACGGTGTACTGTGTTTTCTTTGTAATCTTGGATTACCTTCAGACGCTTGCCGCTCTTGAATGCCAGAAGCTCAGCTTTATACTTGCCGATCTGTTCTCCTAGGCGTCCCAACCAGTCTGTTTCCTTATCGTTCTGGAGGGTCTTTAGATACGCTTTATCAAAGCTGGCGATGTCACTGCGGATTGCTCTCAGCTCACGGCCTGCTTCCTCGATCACGAGCAGCATCAAATCCAGGGAACATCTATCTATCACCTGGCACCAACTCTTGCAGAAGTCCGGGTTGTTCCTTCCAAGGGTAGGTGTGTTGCTTATCCTAAATCCCCTGGGTACTTTATTCTCCCTATAATAATCTGATAGGGAGACTCCGTGTAAGAACTATAAGGAAACAGACTGGTTGGGACGCCTAGGAGAACAGATCGGCAAGTATAAAGCTGAGCTTCTGGCATTCAAGAGCGGCAAGCGTCTGAAGGTAATCCAAGATTACAAAGAAAACACAGTACACCGTTGGCAGCAGGGAACGGAAGCGAGAAGACGCAGAGTGGAATGGAGAGCACGGAGATCCCCAGCGCGCTCGGAAACCGGCGCAGCATCAGAGAGCGAGGGAGAGATCAGCGCGCAGGAATCTCCAAGTCCGCAGGTTTCTTTTTTAGGGGAACGCCAAGGCAGCAGCAAGGACCCAGGAAGGCCCCCCGTCGCGGGGGTCGCAAATGCACCCGCAGGCACCCGTCCACAACGGCAGCGGACACAGACAAAGAGGAAGACCTGATATTCAACTTGTCCTCACACCAGCTCACGCACCCAGAGAGATCACTGCTGCAGAAAGGCCTTGGATATGTACCGATGGTGAGTGGCAACTCATTCTCTCATTACATTGATAACTATAAGTTTGGAATTGGATATATCTAACACAGGGGGTGCAGATATTGAGGTGGCAAGTCCATTCACTATGAGCAAATTTAAACCAAGGAGTGACTATGACCCTGTGAGTATGAATGCATCCATTAAAATCTATAACCGCATGCTAAACATGGACATGTCCATACGCTGTAACGCTGAGCATAAATGGAGGGGCAACCTCACAGCAGCAGAAAGGGAGGCAGTTAAATCCCTGAAACAAAATTCGGATATTATTATCAAATCCGCTGATAAGGGAGGTGGGATAGTAATCATGGACTATAGTTATTATAGACAAGAATTGCTATCCCAATTATCAGATGCATCCAAATATCAGAAGTTGACTTTTGATCCGACTGAGAAGTTCAGCAGTGAACTGGGTATAATTTTGGACATGGCTATAAATAATGGCTGGATTTCAAGGGACATGTATAAATACTTTCTGCCTCCATATCCAATATGACCGGTGATTTATACACTACCGAAAGTGCACAAAGATGCCCTAAGGCCACCTGGGCGGCCGATAATTTCGTCCAATGGATCACTCAATGAGGGTATAGCCGAATATGTGGACTATGTATTACAGCCATGCATCCAGAACACTTATGGTTATGTAAAGGATACAAATGATTTTTTGCATGTTATACAAAGTGTTGATTTAGATATAACACGAGTGATATTGGTTACAATGGATGTACAGAGTCTCTACACCTGCATCCCACATGATGCCGGTGTGGAGGCTGTGCGTGAGCTGATAACTCAAAACCCATTGTACAAAGGGCCTCCAATCGAATTTTTGCTCGCACTGATACAATTTATTTTACACAAGAATTATTTCAAATTTGAGACCAATTTCTATGTACAGTGCACGGGGACAGCGATGGGGTCCCCCTGAAGGTAGACCCGGTATATGCAAATGCATATATGTGCAAATTTGAAAATGACCATATACTGAACCATCCCCTATTTAGACAACATGGAGCCTTCTACAGAAGGTATATCGATGATTTGTTTTTCTGGTGGCTGGGTCCCTCCAAAGACCTAGATGAGTTTGTAGAGCAATTAAACAGATTGGACAGCCCTATAAAACTTACTGTGAAATATGACCTACAATGCATGAACTTTTTAGATGTAGAGCTGTATAAAGATAAAGGGTCCCTACAGACACGCATCTACACGAAACCTACAGATAGGAACACTCTGGTACACTACCATAGCAACCATCCTAAACATCTATTAAACTCCCTCCCCAAGTCACAAATGCTGAGGGTAGTGAGGATAGATAGTGATCGCACCAAGAGAGAGGAAGATTTGTCAGTCATGCAGGACAAATTTCTGAAGAGGGGGTACCCAGCACAATTGCTATCTGATACTAAAAATTGGGCACTTTCCCTGAACCGCGCTGAAGTTATGGGCGAACAGGGGAGATCAAAAAGATGCAATGAAACTAACAGGAGGGAAAATCTCTACTATGTTAGTCAATATGATGTGCACAGTGTGTCTACCAAAAAAAGTGTGGTAGAACATTGGCCCATAATAACCACAGATGAGAACATCTCTAAATATCTACCTCGGAAACCGAAATTCAGTTTCAGAAGAGGTAGAAATCTAAAAGAAACCTTGAGCCCCTCTGACCCTGTGGACAAATACCTAAAGGATAGGGCACAGCATTTTTTATCCGAACGACCAGGTGTGTATAAGTGCACGGGCTGTGTAATGTGTGGAACAGTAATACAAGGGACACATTTTCTCCATCCGCAGACAGGCAAAAAATATAAAATTAGACAAAGATTAACATGTGACTCAATGATGGTGGTTTACATAATAAAGTGTCCGTGTGGGCTAGTGTACTGCGGGAAAACCACTAGGCATTTGAAAGAACGCATAGCAATGCACAGGTCAAGCATAAGAGCGGCACTAGATCCAGATAGATTACAGAAAATTAAGAGTAAAAAACAGGATATCTCACAACAACCTGTAGCTAAACATTGGGCTGAAGCAAGGCACAGCCCCTCGGCATTCAGATGTATGCCAATTGATCAGATTCCCCAAAAAGTGAGAGGAGGCAATTACAATGAAATGCTTCTAAAGAAAGAAGCTTTCTGGATACACGAGCTGGATTGCGTGACACCAAAGGGTCTAAATGGGCAGTTAATCCTGAACTGTTTCCTAACTTAAAAAATCTCTTTTTCCCCAGTCTCAAACAGCAATTATAAGTAGAGATACGAAACATAATAAGGAAATAATGTAACCAGATGTAAAATGAAATATAAATAGCAACAATGTTTGTAACATTGCTATACACTTTTTTTCTTTTAGATGGTGCGTGTAGCCCTACTGTGCTGAGACAAAGTAAGCAGTCCAATAAGAGACTAAAAGAATTTTCTTTGCAACATATTCTTTTATTGTTTTTAATAATTTCCTCGATACACATTGTACACATATATTCAATCACACAGGAGTATAACAAATTCCTCACAAAATGGTAACCACAAAGATTATTACAAAAAGTAAAATGGTGTAATTGGTACAATGCTGCCACCTAGATGTTAGATTTGGAATTGAAACACAATTTACTTGTATGCACTGTGATACTCATTTGCATTAAATGATTGGTAATGAAGTCATCCTGACGCCCACTTTTGTTTGTACTTAAACACCCATATGATCACTTACACTTATCCTTGATAAAGGCCCTAATGTGGGCCAAAACGTTGGACACTTGAGTGATGTTGAAATAAACACTTTTTTGATTGAAGACTTGGAATGCTGGTCCATTTTGTATATATATATATATATATCTATATATATATATATATATATATATATATATATATATATATATATATATATACTGTATATATATATATATATATATATATATATATATATATATATATATATAGTCAAATACAAGAGTTCTCTGCACTCAACGCATTATCAATATATTTAAGACAGCGGCATTTTAAATGTATGTTTACAAATGCAAGAAGTCTGTCTGGTAAAATGGGAGATCTGGAGCTGCTGGTGATGGAAGGAAAATATGATGTGATTGGTCTGGCCGAAATATGGCTGAATGAGTCGCATGACTGGGCAGTAAATATCAGTGGCTATACATTGTTTCGGAGGGACAGAGGCAATAGAAAAGGAGGAGGGGGTATGTCTGTATGTTAGGCAGGATTTAAAAGCTCATATAAAGGAGGAGGTTATGTTAGAAAATGAGGGGGCAGAAGTCGTATGGATGGAGTTCTTCACCAATTGTAAAGAATCCAGCAAATTAATTGTAGGCGTATGCTATAGACCCCCTAATGTAAGTGAGGAGGAAGAGACAAAGCTCCTAATGAAAATAGAAAAGGCTACTAGTTTAGGTAAAGTAATGATAATGGGGGATTTTAATTACCCAGATATTGACTGGAGCAACGGTACTGCTAGATCAGCTAATGGGAACAAGTTTATAAACTTATTGCACGACAATTTTTTAGCACAGGTTGTTGAGGAGCCTACCAGAAAAAATGCTATTCTTGATTTAGTGATCTCAAATGACCCAGAACTTATAGCAAATGTGCAAGTCATTGAACCCCTGGGTAATAGTGACCATAAGGTTATATCTTTTAATGTCTGGTGCAAAAAACAAAAATATACTGGGGCAACAAAAACCATGAATTTTGCAAAAGCTAATTTTAGTGCCTTGAGGGCTGCCCTACAGAGCATTGATTGGGGCATTAGGTTTTCAGCTAAAAACACAGAACAGAAATGGTTGTCCTTTAAAATGATATTAAATCATTACTGTTCTCAATTTATACCCTTAAGGACTAAACGTAGAAGCTCTAAGAATCATCCTGTGTGGCTTAAAGGACCAGTAACATCAAAAAATTTTTTACAAAAATGAGTTAGAATACAACAAAAAAAACCCACCAAGACAAATTAAATTTTAAAATAGCAAAGCATTTATTAAGAAATAACTTACCGAAACTCCACTTCCTGTCCTCTACAGAAAAGGCGAAACGGCGACCATCCATCCTGCGGCGCTCGATTTCTTCTCCCTGGCTATTCACTGACAGTGTGTCCTGCAGCCGGTCCCTGATCTTCACGCGAATATCCCCAGCTCCCTGTGTTTGTCTGTATGTGTATCAGCGCGATGTACGACCCCGCCGTGCTCCTGCCGACCCCGCCGCCTTGTATGTGTCTTTGGTGGAGGATCAGCGCGGGAAGCGGGGCATCAGCAGGCCCCCATCCTCTTCTTCCTCTGCCCGCCGTTCGTCCTGCATGATCTCCTCTGCTGTGCGAGAGCCCTATGCGATGCCCTTGGGAGCTGTCCAGTTATGGATCAGCAGAAGTGGACGAGCGTTTGCTCCCCGTGCCACTTCTCTGGCTGCTCATTCATTCAGCTCTCCGGTAGCTTTGGGAGAAGAGGCAGGCAGAGAAAAAGCCCTGGGGAGCTGCTATGTTGGGGATCACTAGAAACCAAGCGCATCGCATGGAGCTACTAACCCTGCGCAGGAATTGGTATCGGCACCGGTTCGGCTCCCAAGCGCATCGCATAGGGCTCTCGCACAGCAGAGGAGATCATGCAGGACGAACGGCGGGCAGAGACCGGTGCCGATACCAATTCCTGCGAGAGCGCAGGGTTTGCACAAACAGCTGTCCAGTTATGGATCAGCAGAAGTGGACGAGCGTTTGCTCCCCGTGCCACTTCTCTGGCTGCTCATTCATTCAGCTCTCCGGTAGCTTTGGGAGAAGAGGCAGGCAGAGAAAAAGCCCTGGGGAGCTGCTGTGTTGGGGATCACTAGAAACCAAGCGCATCGCATGGAGCTACTAACCCTGCGCAGGAATTGGTATCGGCACCGGTTCGGCTCCCAAGCGCATCGCATAGGGCTCTCGCACAGCAGAGGAGATCATGCAGGACGAACGACGGGCAGAGGAAGAAGAGGATGGGGACCTGCTGATGCCCCGCTTCCCGCGCTGATCCTCCACCAAAGACACATACAAGGCGGCGGGGTCGGCAGGAGCACGGCGGGGTCGTACATCGCGCTGATACACATACAGACAAACACAGGGAGCTGGGGATATTCGCGCGAAGATCAGGGACCGGCTGCAGGACACACTGTCAGTGAATAGCCAGGGAGAAGAAATCGAGCGCCGCAGGATGGATGGTCGCCGTTTCGCCTTTTCTGTAGAGGACAGGAAGTGGAGTTTCGGTAAGTTATTTCTTAATAAATGCTTTGCTATTTTAAAATTTAATTTGTCTTGGTGGGTTTTCTTTGTTGTATTCTAACTCATTTTTGTAAAAAAAATGTTTGATGTTACTGGTCCTTTAATACAGAAGTAAAGAAGTTAATGGGAAAGAAAGGCATTTAAAAACTACAAATCTGTAGGGACAGAAGCTGCATTTAATGAATATAAACACTGTAATAAATGTTGTAAATCAGCAATCCGGAAGGCTAAGAAAAGAAATGAAAAGTTAATTGCGGTGGAGGTGAAAACTAACCCTAAAAAGTTTTTTAAATATATTAATAGTAAAAAGATGCAGGTTGAGAGTGTTGCTCCATTAAATAATGGTACCAGTATGGTTGTAACAGATACAGATAAGGCAAATGTGTTAAATCAGTTCTTTTCTTCAGTGTATACAATAGAGGAGTCTGGGTTCACAGGCTCACTTAATAACTGCACGAATGGTTCAGCTCAATCTAGTCAGTGGCTGACTCAGGATATGATTCAAAAAGCTTTAATACAAATTAATGTAACCAAGGCTCCAGGGCCTGATGGCATACACCCCCGGGTTCTAAGAGAGCTTAGTTCAGTTTTAGACCAGCCCTTATTTCTGATTTTCTCAGATTCACTGTCATCTGGTATGGTGCCTATGGATTGGAGAAAAGCTGATGTTATTCCAATATTTAAAAAGGGATTATGATCTCAGCCTGGCAATTATAGGCCAGTAAGCTTGACATCTGTGGTGGGCAAATTATTTGAAGGCTTGTTAAGGGATCACATTCAAAATTTTGTCCTAATGAATGGCATTATGAGCAACAATCAGCATGGCTTTATGAAGGATAGATCATGTCAGACGAATTTGATTGCATTTTATGATGTGGTAAGTAAGATTCTGGATAGTGGGGGGCAGTAGATGTGATCTATTTGGATTTTGCCAAAGCGTTTGATACTGTGCCCCACAAACTACTGCTTTCTAAACTAAGGTCTGTTGGGCTTAATGAAGTTGTTTGCACATAGATAGGAAACTGGCTACAGGATCGGGTACAGACAGGGCCGCCATCAGGGGGGCACAGGGGGTACTCTTGTACCGGGCCCGGGCCTGTAGGGGGGCCCGCCTGTGCTGCACTTTTTGAAAAAGCCGGGCCCCCCTTGACCACCTGAAGCCGCCGCCTCTTCTGTCCCTTACTGATTGACGTAAGTTCTGTCCAATCAGCGCTGAATTCTCTCTCCCAAACTGTGCAATGACTGAATGGCTTTCTTTCTAGGTAACGAGGTCTTACCTTGGATTGGCGTGGTCTTGAACCAATTATGAAACACGCGCGATAGCTGCTTCTTGTACTATTGAGGAACACAGTGGGGATTGAAAGAAACCGGAGAAGGAAACCAGCTAGGCCTGGGAGATAGGGAGAAACCCTGCAATCATCTGGGGAACGGAATATGCAAGTTGCCCGGTGAGGAGGCGCTTGTAATTTGTGAGGCTGTGTAACCGGCTGTAGCTGGACCAGGTGCGTGTCTATGGGTCGAGTCTCTTTGCCAGCACTTGCTGCTAGGTGCCCCTGTTATGATGGTGAGAGTGAGATTTTTGAGATTTCCTTTTCCTCCGTATTAAACTGTCAGAGCGCACCCTCCTAATCAGTAAGACAGAGAAAAAGTCACTTTATCATGTCAAGAGTATAATGCTAAATGCAGCTGTCTTCACTGCTGGTAGTAGGGTTAAGTGGCCATTGGCTTTGCCCCTTCTCAATCAGTGGGGAACCTTGTGCTGCTCTAAATTATGTCACTTCATACATCAGGGATGTCTGCATTCTCCTTCTTGCTCAAGTGCAGCCCCCAGAATTTCACTGATGTAGCTGAGGTCTGTAGGTGGGATATTCCTGCTTTGCATGGGTATAACATGTTAAGCTTATTTAGTACAGCATTTGAAACAGTGACTTTTAGCAACTGCCAGTTAGGCAGGTTAATAAAGTTAATAGGTTGAACTTGATGGATGTGTGACTTTTTTCAACCTTACTTACTATGTTACTATGTTACTATCCCGAAAGCGACAAAAAGACCCAAAGTCCTGAAGCAGCAAAAAAAAAAACAAAGTCATGAAAACCGCCAAAATTGAAGTCCTGAAGTGGCAAAATGACCAAATGTCACGAAAGGAGGCAAAGTTGAAGTCCTGAAGTTCAATTCTACTGAACACCAATTTTTTTTTTAAATCCCCTGGCCACCAATGGATTATTTTAATACGCTATAGGCCCCTGCCACCAATGCTTTTAAAACATTTAAAAACCACAGTTCTTTTAACTTATATGGTGGCCCTGACCATCAATAGCTTTTTATAACTTGTGTGTGTTACCTTTTTTAGCACTGATGTCTGTGTGGTGTTTTAACTGTGGTGTGGAGTGGGCGGGATCTGGGGTGGGGTTTGGGGTTGGCGGGGCCCAGGGGGGCCCAAAAATGTTGTTGTACGGGGCCCCGTGATTTCTAATGGCGGCTCTGGGTACAGAGGGTAGTTGTTAATGGGACATTCTCTACTTGGAGTAAGGTTCTTAGTGGGGTCCCCCAGGGCTCAGTATTGGGTCCACTTTTATTTAACTTGTTCATTAATGACTAAGGGGAGGGTGTTGTAAGTAATGTATCAGTGTTTGCAGATGACACAAAATTATCCAGCCCAATTAATTCCATCCAGGATGTGGCATCCTTGCAACATGATCTTGACAAACTGGCAATCTGGGCAGCTAAGTGGCAAATGAGATTCAATGTTGATAAATGTAAAGTCATGCACCTGGGATGTAAAAATATCCAAGCCAGTTCTTGATGAATTAAAAAAGAAAGAGAGAATAAATCCTTTATGTGCTGTGGATAGCAGAATCTACAGGGCTGACAGAATAACAAGCATATATAGTTACATAGTTACAAAGTCAAATTGAGTTGAAAAAAGAAAAAGTCCATTAAGTTCAACCCCTCCAAATGAAACCCAGCATCCATACACACCCCTCCATACTCTCACATAAATTATATATACAGATATCTATACTAACTATAGAATTTAGTATCACAATAGCCTTTGATATTATTGTCAGGGGGCCTATTGGCTCCCAGCAGGAGTAGTCCAGACCAAGGAGGAAGCCCAGGGGTCAAAGTCCAAGTTCGTGGTACAGTTAGCGGTCAGGCGAAATCTAGTACGAATCCAGGCAAAAGTCCAATAGGCAGGCAGATTAGAAGCAAGGTCAAGGTTCAGGCAGGGTCAAAAGTCCAGTTATCTGTATAGCAAGCATATTAAAGCACCCAGGAATTCACCAAACAAATCCTATGATTTGGGCATTGAACCAGCATCCTGGGCGTCCACATTTTTTGAATTTGGCGCTGGTTTGCATGATGTTAACGCACCGGCGTCACAGCACCACTGCTACTGCTAACCACGTGGTAGCTTCGAGCGCTGCCATCTTGACTTCAGTATGGAAGAGGAGGGATGTGACGACAGGCAATTGTGACAGTACCCCCCCCACAGGGGGGCCTCTGGACCACCAAGCCTTGGCTTCCAGGGAAATTGAATTCCCTTACCAATCGAGGGGCATGTACATTGGAGTGTTTCTCCAGAGCATTCTTTAGGACCAAAGCCCTTCAGAACCCCTGGAGAGTCTGGAATCCAAGATCTTCTACAACTCGTACTCCTGTTGCCCATCCAAGGGGATAGATGAAGGAGGAGACTGATCTGAAGAGAAGCGATTGGAAATGGCTGGAGACATGAAACAAATTAGGAATTCGCATCTTGGGGGAAGAGATAGTCTGCCACAGGATTAATAATCTGTGAAATGGAGAAAGGACCAAACCTTGGGCCAAATTTGGGAGAAGAAACCTTTAAATGAATGTTCCTAGTGGACAGCCACACCATGTCCCTGTCACGATCGCCCGCCCGGAGCAGTCCTAGGAGCTCCGGGCGGCATGTCCCTCTCTGCCGTCATCACTCCCAAAATGGCGGCGCCCATGGCCGCCACGTGGGTAGCGGCGCCGGCGCAATGACGTCAGCGCGGGCAGGAGCACCTGCGCATCGACGTCGGCGTAAAGACGTCAATGTCGTCACTATGGCACCAAATTTGGAAATAAAAGCACAGCCAAGACGCCAGAATGGCGCCCAAATATAGTATACCTTCCTGGTGTGTATGCTGGGTTTCCTGTTAACTATTTAAGACTGTTCTTATACCTGATTGTTCCTGATCCCTTGCCTGGACTTTGGATTTTGCTGATTATTCTGCCAGCACTGGAACCCTTGCCTGGACTCTGACTATCCTTTTGATTAACCCTTTTGGACACCGCGACTTTTTGATCCCTCTGAGGGCTTCCTCCTAGATCCTGACCTCCTCCCTGGTGGGAGCATCCCAGCTCCCTGACTTTATACTTGGGCCATGGATCCTACTGAGGAAGCTACGCCTGATGTAGGACGAGTGCTCCGCGAACTGGCATCCCGCATGGAGGATTATGAAGCCCAGCAGTACCGCATAGGGCAGGCACTCGATACCCTTCTCTCTCGTATGCCTCCAGCGCCCCCTGCTTCCCAAACTGCTGTAAATCCTCCCATGGCGGCCGTCTCGTCTACCACAGGTTCCTCGTCAGGTGAGCCTCGCATTCCGCCTCCTCCTCGCTTCAGTGAGGACCCACAGGCATGCAGAGGTTTCGCTACACAGTGCCAGATACAGTTCAAGTTACAACCCTTGCACTTCCCCAATGAACGTTCCAAGGTGGGGTATGTGATGTCTGGTTTGGTGGGCAAACCGCTTGACTGGGCAACATCTCTTTGGGAGAAGAATTCTCCACTGACTTTTGATGTCAAGGCTTTTCTCCAAGCATTTCGTACTGTGTTTGATGCCCTGGGTCGGGTCACAAATGCCCCTTCTCATCTTCTGCAACTCTGACAGTGAAACCGCAGTGTCAGTGACTACGCTATTGACTATAGAACTTTGATGGCTGAGACTTCCTGGAACGACGATGCCTATAAGGCCGTATTCTATCAAGGTCTGTCTATTCGAATTAAAGATGATCTTGTCTCCAGGGAGTTCTCTGACCTGCTGGAAGTTCTGATTGCGCTATCAATTAAGATGGACACTTGTCTCAGGGAGCATCTAGTAGAGAAGGAGCGCAGTAAAAGATTTCAACCCTTGTTGGCACCCTGCTTCCAAAGACCTCTCTTGCATACTCCAGCTACTCAAGCTTCTACTTCTCCTCCAGAGGAACCTATGCAAGTTGGAAGAGCTCGTCTCTCCGAGCAAGAAAGGCTCCGTAGACGGATGGCTGGCCTATGTCTGTATTGTGGTGGACAGTCTCATTTTGCAAACTCTTGTCCGGTGAAGCCCACGAGTGTAGGGGGCACTACTCAAGAGAACACTCACAGGTTTCTCCTTCCTTTACAGATTCGTCTGGCCACTAAGACCATTGTCGGCTCAGCTTTCATTGATTCTGGAGCTGCTGGGAAATTCATGGACGCTCTATTTGCCAAATATATGGAAGTTCCCTTATTCCCATTGTCTACTCCTCTTCGTGTCACTGCCATTGACGACAGACCCCTGGAGGCTGAGTTTATTTCCATGACGACTGGGGAATTGCCTGTGCAGATTGGGACTCTGCATAAAGAAAGATTATCGTTCCTGATTATTTCCTGACCCTCCGTTCCAGTTGTTTTGTGTCTTCCTTGGCTGCGCCTGCATAATCCCACCATTGAAGGAATTCTCCGATGTTTTCTGTAAGAGGTCTGCAGAATTCCTCCCTCCACATCGACCCTACGATTGTCCTATCGATCTTCTGCCTGGAACCATGCCCCCTAGAGGCCGCACCTATCCTCTTATTCCAGCTGAGACTGCCGGTATGAAAGACTATATTCAGGAGAATCTCCAGTGGGGGTTTATCCAGGATGTAGGCCTACGTCCTTGCATTGACTACCGGGGCCTTAATAAAATCACAGTTAAAAACCGGTACCCCTTGCCTCTGATTGCTGAACTCTTTGACCAATTGAAAGGGGCTTAAATATTCACTAAATTGGATCTCCGTGGGGCGTACAATCAAATCCGCATCCGTGAAGGGGACGAATGGAAGACGGCATTCAACACTCGAGATGGGCACTATGAATATCTCGTGATGCCCTTTGGCCTCTGTAATGCCCCCACTGTCTTCCAAGAACTCGTGAATGACATCTTCCGGGATCTCTTGGGAAAGTCGGTGGCCGTGTACCTTGATGACATCCTGATCTTCTCAAAAGACCTCGTATCTCATCGCTCCCAGGTGAGAGAAGTACTCTCTCGTTTGAGGAAGAACTCTCTCTTTGCTAAATTGGAGAAATGTGTCTTTGAAGTGTCTAAGATTCCTTTCCTGGGTTATATCATCTCCCCAAAAGGTTTCGAGATGGATCCCGTTAAAGTGTCTGCAATCCAAGAGTGGCCCCTACCCTTGAGCACCAAGGCAATTCAAAGGTTCATCGGATTTGCCAACTACTACCGGCAATTCATCAAGGGGTTCTCATCCCGTATTGCACCTATCCTTACTCTCATCCGGAAAGGGGGTAAACCCAGTTCTTGGCCTCCAGTTGCGGTAGAAGCTTTTCAGTCCCTGAAGGATGCGTTTTCTTCTGCCCCAGTCCTCCGTCATCCGGATCCAAAGCTACCCTTTTGCATTGAGGTGGATGCATCTGAAGTGGGTGCTGGGGCTATCGTATCCCAAAGACATTCAGCCGATGGGAAGTTGCACCCTTGTGCATCATAACAAAATTATGATGTAGGAAATAGAGAACTTCTGGCAGTTAAGCTTGCTCTTGAAGGGTGGCGTCACCTCCTTGAGGGTTCTTCAATTCCAGTCACGATTTATACTGATCATAAGAACTTGGAGTTCATATACTCTCTCAAAAGATTGAATCCTCATCAGGCCAGGTGGGCTCTATTCTTCTCCCGTTTCAACTTTGTTCTGACCTTTCGTCCTGGTTCTAAGAACCGGAAAGCCGATGCACTTTCCCGAAGTTTCTCTCCGGTGGATCGGCTTCCTGTAAGGCTTGAACCAATTATTCCTCCCGCCAAGATTATTGCATCCCTGTTTCCTCAATTTGCAGAACAAATCTTGGCTGGTCAGTCTTCAGCTCCTCTGGATACCCCCATTGGGATGGCGTTTGTTCCCTCCGAGCTACGTCTGCCTATTCTTCAACAGACCCACTGTTCCAAGCAAGCAGGACATCCTGGTCCTGAAAAGACTCTTGAACTCCTTCGATGCCTAGTCTGGTGGCCGACTATCCGAAAAGACGTCAAAGACTTTGTTGCTGCTTGTACCGTTTGTGCCACATCCAAGCCTAGCCATTCTCGCCCCAGTGGGTTATTGCAACCATTGCCTATTCCCTCTCATCCATGGACTCATTTAGCAATGGACTTCATTGTTGAACTTCCTCCCTCTAGTGGAAACACTGTGATCTGGGTTGTGATTGACCGCTTTAGCAAGATGGCCCATTTCATTCCCCTGCGGAAGCTTCCCTCTGCTGTGGAGTTGTCTCAGCTCTTCATCCAGTATATTTTCCGTCTACATGGTTTTCCTGTGGAAGTGGTCTCCGACAGAGGTTCCCAGTTTACAGCTAAGTTTTGGCATTCCCTGTGCAAAGATCTGGGTATTACTCTCCAGTTCGCCTCCGCTTATCATCCCCAGACAAATGGAGCAGCTGAACGAGTGAACCAAGCTCTGGAAAAGTTCCTGAGGAACCACGTTTCCCTTTGTCAAGATGACTGGTCTGACCTCCTCCCGTGGGCAGAATTCGATCATAACAATGCTTGCCACACTTCCACTGGTAGGTCTCCATTCATGTCGGTGTATGGTCAGCATCCTCAAGCCTTCCCACAGGACTTTGTGTTATCTGACGTCCCGGCTGCAGATGACCATGCAGCCCACATTATTATTATTAACATGTATTTATATAGCACCAACATATTGCGTAGCACTGTAAAGTAAATGTGATTATACAACTACATCACATGAATTACATATATACAATATATGGAGTAACAAACATCACAATCAATACAGGTACAAAAAGGTGAGGAAGGCCCTATGCATAGGCATACGGTCTAAAGGGAAGGGAGTAATACACAAGGTGTGGGAGTGGGCAAGATCGAATTAAGTGGGTGAGAAATGTGGTATTGTATGTGGTGTTGCGTTTGGTAGTTAAGCAGAGTGAGGGTAGGCTTCTCGAAAGAAGTGCTTTTTCAGAGATTTTTTGAAAGCAGAAAGGTTGATCTGTTTAACTACCAAACGCAACACTACATACAATACCACATTTCTCACCCACTTAATTAGATCTTGCACATGTGTGCTATCTGGGCTGCAACCAAGTCGAACTTGGAGAAGAGCGCTCTGGTTCACAAGACGTTTGCTGATCGAAGACGTAGACCCTCTCCTCCCTACAAGGTTGGTGATAAAGTCTGGTTGTCTTCCAGTAACCTTCGGTTGAAGGTGCCATCTCCTAAGTTGGGTCCCAAGTTTGTGGGTCCATTTTCCATCTCAGAAGTGATCAATCCTGTGGCTGTCAGACTTCAGCTTCCCCCTGAGATGCGAATCCCCAACGTGTTTCATGTCTCCTTGGTGAAGCCCGCTACCTCCAACCACTTTTCTGTTGTTCAGCATCCCCCTCCTACTATCTCTGTGGATGGTCAACAAGAATATGAGGTGGAAAAGATCCTTGACTCCAGAATCTCCAGGGGTTCTCTTCAGTACCTTATCAAGTGGAAGGGCTTTGGCCCTGAAGAATGCTCCTGGGAAGGACATCCTGATGTTCATGCTCCTCGTCTTGTGAGGGAGTTCCACGCCAAGTTTCCCCAGAAGCTTAGTCCTGGTGGTCCAGTGGCCCCCCGTGGGGGGGGGTACTGTCACGATCGCCGCCCGGAGCAGTCCTAGGAGCTTCGGGGCGGCGTGTTCCTCTTTGCCGGCATCGCTCCCAAAATGGCGGCGCCCATGGCTGCCACGTGGGTAGCAGTGCCGGCACAATGACGTCAGAGCGGGCAGGAGCGCCTGCGCACCGACATCGGCGTAAAGACACCAATGACATCACTATGGAGCCAAATTTGAAAATAAAAGCACAGCCAAGACGCCAGAATGGCGCCCAAGTTTAGTATACCTTCCTGGTGTGTATCCTGGGTTTCCTGTTAACTATTTAAGACTGTTCTTATTCCTAATTGTTCCTGATCCCTTGCCTGGACTTTGGATTTTGCTGATTATTCTGCCAGCCCTGGAACCCTTGCCTGGACTCTGACTATCCTTTTGATTAACCCTTTTGGACACCGCGACTTTTTGATCCCTCTGAGGGCTTCCTCCTAGATCCTGACCTCCTCCCTGGTGGGAGCATTCCAGCTCCCTGACAGTCCCCAACTTTGTACAGAGGAGGGGATCTCCGTCTGCAATCAGCAAAAGTCTTATGCACCAAGGCACTCTTTTCTAAATTTGCTTTAGTCCGGGCCAAATAGCAGACATATGGGCTGCGTGATCATCTGTGGCGGGAACATCAGACAAGAAGAAGTCTTGAGGGAAGGCTTGAGGATATTGACCGTAAACAGACATAAAAGGAGATCTCCCAGTGGAAGTGTGACATGCATTGTGTAGGAGAGCTGTGTACACTTGTCTCTCCTCTGTATTGTTTCTGTGCAAGGAGGGGGAGGAGCCCCACCCTCTGTGAGCTGACAGGAAGGAAGAGGGAGAGAGAAAGTTCTGCTGGGAGAAAAGGAAGTGCTGCTGGGATATAGAATCAGCTGACTACAAGTACAGTGTACATACTCCCAGAGTTTTGTGTGTGAAACTTAATAGGGAACCCCAGTGGCAGAAAAGCGCGCTCTCTTTAGGGTGCGGAAGGAAAGGGGGTCCCTGTCAGGGCTCTGAAGAACAAAGCGTGCTCTTCTCAGGGCACGGAGAGCCAAAGGGAGTCCTTCTTAGGGCTCTGAAGCAACTGCCACATAAGTGGGGATTCCCTTCAGCAGTCCAGAGATCAATACAGTAGCTGTGTTATTTGAGTGAAGTTGCTCCAGGCTGGCAGGCTACCTGTATCACTGCAATTTAAAGGTATAGTGTCCTGCCAAATATCAACCCTTCCACTGTGTATGTGTATTGCGGATCAGAGAAGTTCACAGGGAGGGGTATTACAGTTCAGCCTGTCCTGACCTTGGGTGGAGGCATGCCATATTAAAGTGAACCTGCTCTCCCATATAGCGGAGGCACAGGACTCTTGTTGCGCCACACACAACTAAATGCGTGCTAGATCTCATGCAGTAGCAAAAGAGGGCTATATTTGTAAGCACCGCTGGGATCGAAGCAGAAATCACTGCGGATATGCCAATTATAACAGCAGACCAGGCCTATGCCTGGGCCCTAAAAGAAAAGGTGAACCCAAACCATGCATTTGCAATTGATTGTGTACCGCCTGAAGTTTACACTTGAAATGCTGGAGAGTGTTCTATTTAAATAGACATTTAGAGTCTGCACGCCTGATAGCAGATGAGGGCTCAACCATGGATGGTTATGCAATCCTACTTTTCAAAGTGAGTGATACACTCAATACAGAGAGGGGGCCATATGTTGTGTTCCCCCAGGATGATCTATCAGTGGAATGCCCCCTGGTGTATCCACAGGCTGTCATTGCCGCTTGTAAAGTTGAAGCACCCAGTTCACCTGCAAGCTATAATGGTAGAAAAAGGATGTTACTGTCATCACTACCTGGTAATGTACTGCACACAGTAAAGCAAGAACCACCTGTAACTGAGACCAGTGAAGTTAAGGATGTCAGTACTACAGAGCATTCCTTGAATGATGCAATAATCCAAATGACGAGGCATTGGCTCAGGGTCTGCAGCTAAGCCACTATAAAAAGCTAAAGACCTTTTCAGGCATAGAACCTGTCCCTACCGGTGAGGAGGGATTTGAGACCTGGAAGGAATCTGCTCTACAAGCATTAGATGAGTGGGCTTGTTCAGAACAAACCAAGAGACAGCGAATTATGGAGCATGTACGTCCACCAGCAGCTAGTATTGTATTAAATTTTAAAGCCAGTCACAGAGACTACACTGCTATGGACATAATTGATATCCTCACTTTTGCATATGGAAAGCATGAGGACCCTGACCAGTTATTGGCTGACTTTAAACAGATGAGGCAGAAGCCTACAGAGGATGTGTCTGCATTCACGCTGCGGCAACTCTTGTCTAAGAAAGTTATTGCAGCAGAGGAAGTAGACAAACTACGCCTAAAACAAATGTTAAAGGGGATGTCACCCTTTTTCCCCATGTATTACACTTTGCAAATACTCCTGAGGGACAAAACAGACACAGGCTTTATTGACCTGATGAAAGTTATTAAGCAAGAGGAGGCAACCCTACGCTTTGCAGGTTCCCCACCTGTACTAAAGCAGAGCCCTGCTTTACCTAATGGCAAGGATAGCAAGGTAACTAGAAGGGGGGGTACCACAGATAACCCCTATCCGGAGAATGTCTCCATCACAGTGGCACAAAGGGATACCTGTTACCAACCCTACCAGTTGTTTCGGGTGAGGATGGGCATTTTATTAAAGACTGTCCAGAGAAAGAGTCCCCCAAATAGGTGCAGACAGTGTCATGTGGGAGGTCAAATAGCTGCCCCAACCAGGTTATGAAATCATGTACGACAAGGCATAGAAGTATGGTGGGCCCTAAGTCCGTGGTGGACATTCTCTTAGATGGACACCCAGTACAAGCCCTGTTTGATACTGGATAACAGGTCACAGTAATCCATTATACTACTACATTATACTACTACTTAAAACATCTAGCCCACAAACCTTAACAGTCTGCTAGAGGTTTAGAGTTGTGGGGGCTGAATCAGCAGGCCTACCTCATACATGGGTTGCTACAAGTGGCTGTAACTATGCAGAGGCCTCAAAGTACTCGTCCTCAGCTCCAGGAAGTTGAAGCTGTGGTCTGCCCAGATACGGGAGATCCTAAGGCTGTTCCCATAATTCTGGGAACAAATGTCAATGAAGTCCAGGCTACTTTACACCCTTCAGTGACTCGGACAGGAGCCCCTATGAACACTGATAACAGTTCAAAAATTGTATGCAACAGCTTTACAGTTACCTACAAGTATGGATTGTTATGCCATGTTGCTGGCCAAACTGTTGAGCTCTCTCTGGGGTCCATTAGGACTGTGAGAGCACTAACTGATGTAAAACCAGAGATGATGCAAGGCTACAGATGTGTGCTGGTTGAAAGTCCCCCAGAGGCTGTGGCCCAGAATGGATGGCAAGTTGTTCCGGAGAGAAAGGAGTGGGGAAAGAAAATACCCCAGTTGTTCAAGTGACTGTTTAAAATCTTTCTCCATATGCTGTGGTGATCCAACTTAAACAGGAGTTGGCGTACTGCTACCCCGTCCATGAGATTTATGACTTTGTTGATGTTCAGTCCACTCCCGTATTTGCTTGTGTGTCAAACTTGGCATTTGATTTTGGGGATTCCCCTGTTCTGAGGAGTGGAAGCAGAGGCTGAGTAACGGTTTACTGGCACGCAGACAAGTCTTTTCAACAGATGAAATGGATGTAGGGTGTGGTAAGAGTCCCAGCACACCATTTCGCTTATCCAACCCTACTCCATTTAGGGTAATGGCAGAGGAGAGTCCCTCCTAAGGACCGAGATGATCTCCAGTACACTTTGCAGGAGTTGAAGGGGTGAGAAATTATTGTTGATAGTTGGAGCCCCTATGCCTTCCCAATAGTGATTGTGAGGAAAAAGGATGTCTCAATATGTTTCCCAGCTGCCCCTGGTCATGTGACTTGTGCCTGCACTTTAGGAGAGAAATGCTTTCTGGCAGGCTGCTGTTTTTCCTTCTCAATGTAACTGAAGGTGTCTCAGTGAGACATGGGTTTTTACTATTGAGTGCTGTTCTTAGATCTACCAGGCAGCTGTTATCTTGTGTTAGGGAGCTGCTATCTGGTTACCTTCCCATTGTTCTTTTGTTTGGCTGCTGGGAGGGAAAGGGAGGGGGGTGATATCACTCTAACTTGCAGTACAGCAGTAAAGAGTGATTGAAGTTTATCAGAGCACAACAGTCACATGACTTGGGGCAGCTGGAAAATTGACAAAATGTCTAGCCCCATGTATGATTTCAAAACTGAATATAAAAAAATCTGTTTGCTCTTTTAAAAAATGGATTTCAGTGCAGAATTCTGCTGGAGCAGCACTATTAACGGATTCATTTTGAAAACAACATTTTTTCCCATGACAGTATCCCTTTAAGATTTATCGGGGTTGTATAGAGTTGGTGGAATACTTTGTACTGAATCAGTTTGTCTCTCACTGATATTAGACTAGTATATATTGTCTCCGTAGCTTCATCCCAGTCGACCTGCATGAGCTCTGGTATCTGCAACTGCCATTTATTTTGTGCAGTGCGGAATGGAGGGGGGATACTTGCTAATAAATTATGATATAGTCTGGACATAAGTTTTGTGGGCTGTTCCACAGATAATGATTCTTCCATAGCCAAGGTGGTCATAACTGGGGAGAGCGAACCAAGCTGCGCCCTGAATATATGAAAAATTTTAAAGTATCTGAACAGTGGTAGACTGGCTGAAGCACATTTTGCTTTAATCTCCGGGCCAATAAAAGAAATCCTCTAGGTTTCGAAAGAGTGGCATTACCCCATAGTGGGAGTGAAGGAGTTAGGTGTATGAGGTCTTTTTTAATCTCTTTCAGGCCTTGACACCAGGCTCTGTGGGGTGTAGTGCTAGAGGATGGTAATTTGCCCAAATCTGAGAGTTTGCGGTAGGGTAGATTCTTAAGGCTTTCTAAGGACCCTGCTATATTGGCTTGCAATGCCATGTTGGGATTGTATGGGTCAGGGTGGAGCCACCAATGTATGTAATAAATTTGGGATGCTAAGTAATATAAATGGAGGTTGGGTAGGGCTAGGCCTCCATCTTCTTTATCAGCCGTCAGTTTCTCCCAGGCAATTCTCTGCACTTTTTGATTCCATATAAAGGGGAGAACTAGACGATTGATTTTTTTTTAAATACAGACCTAGGGATTTGAGTCGGGGCATTGTGAAGGTGATATAAGAATATAGGGAGGTATACCATCTGTCAGGACTTACCCTGGTGGTCTAGTGGGCAGCAGGGTCCACCGCCGCTCCTTCGGTGTGGACGCCCGCTGCGCAGCTCCCTCTTCCTCCTATGCCGGTTCCTCTAGGTTATTAGATTATTTAAAGGCGCAGTCGCGTTGGCGTGATGACGCCAGCGTGCAATTGCCGTGAATTTCAAATGTATATAAGGGGAATTTGGCTTTCAGCAAATTGCCCGTTGTTAGGTTCAACTTGCCTTGTTCCTGGGTGTTGTATATTACCTCTTTTGACTGATCTATTGTGTTTTGACCCTTGCTTGCCTGAATTTCTACTCTGAACTCTCCAATCCTGATCCTGCCTGTCTGTGACTATTCTGACCTCTCCATCCTGACCTTTGCCTGAGTCTGACCTGTTTGACTATTCTACTGCTTGGGCTGGCCCGGCCTGCCTGTTCCTGTGGCTTCCTATCTTCCAGCATCCTTGTAAAACAGTCGTGCCCCATTGCCTGCCAGAATTCATGCCTTGCACCTCTCGTTAAGTCCAGATGGCATCTGAGTACGCCGAGGGCTCCTCCCGAGGCCAAAGTCAGTCACTTAACTGGTGAAGTCGAGCCGAGACCAGGGTGCTTGGCATCTGTTCTGGTGTAGGGTGCCGACCGTGACAGTACAACGGGCCCATGAGACGGAAGAAAATGGGAGAAACTCCCTTCTGTTGAGCATAGCTCTAAGTTTCATTCTGGGGTACGTAGTTCCCTATCGACACTTCCATCAGCTCAAAGAAGAGCAGTAGTTAAGTCCCATACGGAGGTACCCAAATTTCAGGTTGGGGACTTGGTTTGGTTATCCACAGGAAATATTAAGCTTAAAATTCCAGCACTTAAGCAGGGGCCCAAAGTTATAGGTCCATACCCTATTGTGGAGATCGTGAACCCAACCTCTGTCCGCCTTGAGTTACCTGAGCTATTTCTGTTATCTAAACTGTTTCATGTTTCTGTGTTAAAACCAGCCATTCAGGTCCACCAACAATCATGTCCTACTCCAGTGTTGGTGAAAAGTCTGGTCAAGTCTGATGCCAAGGTAGACCACCTTAGGAGACAGATCCATCCCTGGTCTCCTGGTAAGCTTGAGGGTCCAGTGGCCCCTCCTAGAGGGGGGGTAAAGTCAGGACTTACCCTGGTGGTCTAGTGGGCATCGGGGTCCACCGCCGCTCCTTCGGTGTGGACGCCCGCTGCGCAGCTCCCTCTTCCTCCTATGCTGGTTCCTCTAGGGCACGCGCGCCGCGCGCGTGCATCATTTAAAGGCGCAGTCTCGCTGGCGTGAATTTCAAATGTATATAAGGGGAATTTGGCTTTCAGCAAATTGCCCGTTGTTAGGTTCAATTTGCCTTGTTCCTGGGTGTTGTATACTACCTCTTTTGACTGATCTATTGTGTTTTGACCCTTGCTTGCCTGAATTTCTACTCTGAACTCTCCAATCCTGATCCTGCCTGTCTGTGACTATTCTGACCTCTCCAACCTGACCTTTGCCTGGCCGTCGACTATTCTTCATTCTCAATCCTGAGTCTGACCTGTTTGACTATTCTACTGCTTGGGCTGGCCCGGCCTGCCTGTTCCTGTGGCTTCCTATCTTCCAGCATCCTTGTAAAACAGTCATGTCCCATTGCCTGCCAGAACTCATGCCTTGCACCTCTCGTTAAGTCCAGGTGGCATCTGAGTACGCCGAGGGCTCCTCCCGAGGCCAAAGACGGTCACTTAACTGGTGAAGTCGAGCCGAGACCAGGGTGCTTGGCATCTGTTCTGGTGTAGGGTGCCGACCGTGACACCATCTTAATAAGATTTATTCTCCCCCATAACGTGAGAGGAAGGTTTGCCCAGTTTTGGAGGTCAGCCTCAAGCTTTGAAATTATCGGGTTAAAGTTGGTCTGTACGATTCTGTTGAGGTCTGCTTGTACATTGAGTCCAAGGTATTTAAACTCCAACACCCACATTAGTGGAGCATTGGGGAGGGGGAGGATAGGGGTGGTCTGGTTATCAATAGGGAATAGCAGGGATTTGTTCCAATTAATCTTGAGGCCTGAAAAAACTCCAAACTCTCCTACTACCCTAAGCAGGGCTGTTAGGGAGTCCTGGGTGGCGGCTAGGTATATTAGTAGGTCATCCGCATACAGTGATATTTTCTCAGTAAGTGGGCCAAGGGCTAGACCAGTGATTTGTTGGGATTCCCGAATTGCTATGGCCAGGGGTTCAATGGCCAATGCAAACAAAAATGGCGATAGAGGGCAGCCCTGTCTGGTTCCTCGTCTTAAATGGAATGGTGCGGATATTAGCCCATTAACCCCAACCCTTGCCGTTGGCTGTTGGTA
Source organism: Xenopus petersii (assembly GCA_038501925.1). Taxonomy (NCBI): domain Eukaryota; kingdom Metazoa; phylum Chordata; class Amphibia; order Anura; family Pipidae; genus Xenopus; species Xenopus petersii. The sequence continues at coordinate 109,019,646 of CM076680.1, read as the reverse complement.
TAGTAACTGTATCCATTTAATAAACTGTTCTCTCAGGTTGAATCTGTGGAGCATCTCCCAGAGATATGGCCGTTCTATAGAATCAAATGCTTTGGCAGAGTCTAGGGAGGCTACTGCCCTTGTACCTGCATTGTCATGTTGTATCTCTATGTTAGTATGTAGTCTCATAAGATTAATATTAGTGGATCTGCCTGTCATAAAACCAGATTGATCTGGGTGAACTAGATCTGTAATATATCTTTGGATTATTTTAGCTAGTATTTTTGCAAAGATTTTGGCATCCGTGTTTATAAGAGAGATAGGACGGTATGAGCCGCATTGGGAAGGTTCTTTGTCTGGTTTGGGGACCACTATAATGAGGGCCTCATTGAATGAAGGGGGAAGCGAGCCTGTCTCCCATTTCAAAATCTGAATTTCCATCATTCGGCAATGACCTCTGGTGAGTCTCAGTCCTCGGAACAAACTCTGGGAATGCAGGATTCAAATTATCCCTGACAGGATTAGCCCAATCATCAGAAAGAAGAGTCACTCTGGGCTACATCACTGCCTCAACAGGTTCAGACCTTTGCATATCCAGAGGGGTTTGTTGAACTGGAGGCGGAGTTTCAGTGATGTTGTGGAAGTCAGATGTACCCTCCATTGGATCCTCCTCAATGTCAACACCCATAGAAACATCACTAACGTGAGGTACAGGAGGTAGGTGATTCCTATGCCAGGCTTTTATTCGACACTCTGGTCCCTTCCTGTCAGCTCACATTCATCAATCGCTGCTCGTGCTCCTCTAGGGTAGTTCCAAACACAATGATAACATCCAGATATACCAGGCACTCTCGGGGCGACATGTCCCCCACCACCTTCTCCATAAGTCTCTGAAAGGTAGCTGGGGCCACACCAATACCTTGGGGCATCCTGGTAAACTGATAAAATCCTAAGGGGCATATAACTGCAGTCTTGTCCTGATCCTCAGGTGCCATAGGCACCTGATAATAACCAGAGTGTAGGTGCATAACGGTAAACCAGTAAAATGGCACACTTCATTCCTCTATAATTGTTATGAGCGAATTCTGCCCACAGGAGGAGATTGGACCAATTGTCCTGACCAAGGGAAATAGGATTCCTCTGGAATTGTTCTAACACTTGATTCACCTGCTCCGCTGCCCCATTGGTTTGGGAATGGTAGGCAGAAGAGAACTGAAGAGTAATTAAATTTTTACATAAGGATCGCTAGATGAACAGTTGGGACAGTTCCACTGCTGAGGGAAGTTTTCGCAGAGGAATGAAGTGTGCCATTTTACTGAAGCGGTCTATAACTCTCCAGATGACAGTGTTCCCTTAAGAGGGTGGTAGTTCTACAATGAAGTCCATTGCTAGGTGTGTCCAAGGACGAGAGGGAGTGAGTAGATGTTGTAAAAGACCGCTGGGACGAGTATGGCTAGCCTTGGAAGTGGCACAAATAGTACAGGCAGCGACAAAGTCTTTGATATCTAAAAATTATGATATAATTGGTATCACCGAGACCTGGTGGGATGAAACATGTGACTGGACTGTGAATTTAAAAGGTTACACCCTTTTTAGGAGGTACAGAGGGATTAAAAAGGGTGGAGGAGTGTATTTGTATATAAAGCCTGAATTAAAGCCATGCACTAAAGCAAGGCTGTTCAAAATGTTTGCAACGAGGTTCAGATTTGGGGTTAGGGTTAGGTGAAGGGTTATGGTTAGGCTGACCATTCAGCCTGACCTCCATTACAAGGTAGCTAGCTTTTGATCAGGATCAATCACTCCTGGAGATGGACGCGTACACAGCGTTTAGGAAGTGAAGAAGTGGAATTTGGACTTATTCACCATGCCTCATTTCTGACTAGTCTCAGGGGCATGGCACTAGTGCTAACATTTACTAAGTGCTAATATTTCACAAGTGCTTAGAAATTACAGTTATACAAGGCAGTTGGACAAGGCATTGACAAGGCAAAAGGAACTGGACTATCTTCTATCAACTTTGAACCAGCTGGGATAAGAAGAACACAGGTTTGTTTGTACCTGCCAGTTTGTAACTTCTTACTCCAAACATGCTTTATCCTGCATTTCTCCTCCTTTCACTCTCATGCTTCATAAAACATTTTTCACTACCTCCCCCATCAAATCCCAGTTCTATACAAATCTCAGCCTCTCTACTCTCCTCTCTCCGCCTCTCCACACATGAAGTTTATAAAGTACTCTGTCTAGCTGTTCCACAAAACTCCTCTTTTTCATACAAACTAAGAACTTACAAATCCCGCTCTCACTTAGTCTATCTTTCCTTTCTATTGCTGGCAGCTGGGGACATTTCCCCAAACCCTGACCCTTACCCCCATCCCAGTTATATCACGGCCAAGAGCCCCTTCTCTTCGGTGCAAATTCCAGTACAGAACTCTTACTACTATACCCAAAAACCCAGTTAATCTTTCCTGTGCTCTCTGGAATGCCAGATCTGTTTGTAACAAACTCACCGCTAAACACAACCATTTCATTGCAACTTTAACCTACTCGCACTTACTGAAACCTGGCTTTCTCCTACCGACACTGCCTCACCTGCTGCCCTGTCCTAAGGGGGCCTACACCTTACCCATACCCCCAGGCCTGGAGGTGGGGTAGGTTTACTCCTCTCTCCCTGCTGTACTTCTAAAGTTCTTCCACCTGTTCCCTCCCTATCATTCTCCTCATTTGAGGCTCACTGCATTAGGCTCTTTTCTCCTATTTCACTCTGCATTGCTGTCATATATCGACCACCAGGACCAACTGCACAATTTCTGGACAACTTTGCTGCCTGGCTTCCTTACTTTCTTTCATCTAATATCCCATCCATCATATTAGGTGACTTTAATATACCCGTTAACAACATTAACAACCCTTCTGTCTCTAAACTTCTTTCACTAACCTGCTCCCTAGGCTTATCTTTGTGCTCAGACTCCCCCTCTCACTCCAATGGTAACACTCTGGATCTCATATTTACCAGACTCTGTTCAACCACCAATTTTACTAACTCACCATTTCCCCACTCTGATCACAATATGCTTACATTTTAACTCTCGCTAACTCCCTCCTCACCCCTTGCTATTCCCCAAACACGTGACTCAGAGGCGGGCCAAACAGGCCGGGCGCTCAGCCCGCCTGCTCCCCCCTTCCTTTCTCCCGTTCCCGGCGCGCAAGCGCAGTAAGCGCGTTCCCAGCGCATGCACAGTAAAGGTGGCCAGGCGCGCATGCGCAGTAAATGCATTCACGTTCGATTCAGCGTGCGGCGCTTACTGCAAACAGATTTCCAGGTGGGTTCGGGTCTAGGGGTAGGCAGAAGAGGTAGCTGCCCAGCGCCCCCCAATCATTGCGCCCAAGGCAGCTGCCTCTTCTGCCTACCCCTAGTTTCGGCCCTGATGTGACTTGCAAGCTGTAGACATGTCACATCTCTCTTCTTCCTTTGACTCTCTTCACTCAATTTCTTAGCCATCTCTTGTCCTAATGTGGCTCTGTCTACTATAGTACTCTCACCACTGCCCTCAATGAGCGTGCTCCTATAAAAACTAAATGTGCTAGACCCAAACCACTTCAACCTTGGCATACTGCTCATACAAAAGAGATCCAAAGGCATTCACGTGCACTTGAGCGTCGCTGGTGCAAATCCCGCTCAGAATCAGACTTTTGGAGCTACAAATCAGCCCTGCACTCCTATAACACCAGCCTCTTCCAAGCCAAACAAACATACTTTACTTCACTCATTAACTCCTTTTCTAAAAAAAACAGCACAACTTTTCTCCACCTTTAACACTCTCCCTTTCTCCACCCCCCAGAGTGTATACTATAAACCATTTCATATAAGCGATGAGTATGAAGCCCAGCTACTCTTGCAGATACAAGCGGATACAAGTTGTTGCTATGGGTGACTTCAATTATCCAGACATTGTCTGGGGTAATGGGTTGCCAAGACAGAAAAAGCTAGTATGTTTGTAAATATGCTGAATGACAACTTTTTATTCCAACTTGTTCAAGAACCTACTAGGAATAACTTACTTTTGGACCTTGTAATAATTAATAATACTGAACTTATCTCTAGCTTTTGTGTGGGTGAGCATTTAGGGAATAGTGATCATAACATGGTCTCCTTTGAGATTCTGTTGCAGAAGCAGTTCTATAAGGGAGTAACTAAAACACTAAATTTCAGACATGCAAACTTTGACAGTATAAGGGTATCTCTGCAACATATTAAGTGGGAAATGCTTTTCTCACGGTTAAACACAGAACAAAAATGGGAAGTCTTTAAAATGTTGCTTAATAATTATACATGTCAGTATATTCCCCTTGTAAGCAAGGAACGTCGTTGCAAAGAAAAACCTTTTTGGTTCAATAGAAGTGTTGGTGTTGAGGTGGGTAAGAAAAGACGTGCTTTTAAGGCTTTCAAGTTAGCTGGGACAGCCAAATCATTTATAAGGTATAAGGAGGCCAATAAATCATTCAAAGAAGCTATAAGGCAAGCTAAAATTGATATGGAAATGGATATTGCAGCAAGCAGTAAAAAGAATCCAAAATTATTTTTTAAAAATGTTAATAGTAAAAAAATGAAACAGGAAGGGGTGGGACCTTTAGTATCAGAGGAGGGTCAGCTGGTTGATGAAAACAAAATAAAAGCACAGATTCTGAACTCATATTTTTCATCTATTTACACAAATGAGGAACCAGTTAATGAAGGTTTCCTTCTTAATAGTCCCAATTCTAGTAATACAACTAATGATGCATGGTTCACACATGAGGAAATTCAAAAGAGACTAGAACATGTTAAGATTAACAAAGGTCCGGGTCCAGATGGTCCCAGGCTACTTAGCAAGCTTAGCTTTGTGATTGCCAAACCTCCTAACTTAATTTTTCAGGATTCATTGAGGTCTGGCATAGTGCAGAGAGACTGACACATTTCTAATGTGGTGCCTCTATTCAAAAAAGGATCCCATTCTCAGCCTCAAAACTATAGGCCAGTTAGTCTGACGTCAGTGGTAGGAAAGCTTTTTGAAGGGTTAATAAAGGATAAGATACTGGACATTATAGCAAATCATAATACTATGATTGTGTGCCAGCATAGTTTTTGTACCTGGGCAGAGAACTAGCTAAAAGATAGGCTACAAAGAGTGGTGGTAAATGGAACATTTTCTAATTGGACCAGTGTTGATAGTGGAGTACTGCAGGGCTCTGTATTAGGTCCTTTGCTTTTCAACTTGTTTATTAATGACTTGGAGGTGGGCATTGAAAGTACTGTTTCTATTTTTGCAGGTGATACTAAATTGTGCAGAACTATAGATCCCATGCAGGATGCTGCCCATTTGCACAGTGATTTGTCTAAGTTGGGAAACTGGGCAGCAAACTGGAAAATGAGGTTCAATGTTGATAAATGCAAGGTTCTGCACTTTGGCAAAAATAATATAGATGCAAGTTATACACTAAATGGCAGTGTGTTGGGAGTTTCCTTAAATGAGAAGGATCTAGGGGCAGTGCCATTCTGTTGCTACTAAAGCAAATAAAGTTCTGTCTTGCATAAAAAAGGGCATTAACTCAAGGGATGAAAACATAATTATGTCTCTTTATAGGTCCCTGGTGAGGCCTCACCTGGAGTATGCAGTGCAGTTTTTGGACTCCCGTCCTTAAGAGGGATATAAATGAGTTGGAGAGAGTGCAGAGACATGCAACTAAATTGGTTAGAAGGATGGAAGACTTCAATTATGAGGGTAGACTGTCAAGGTTGGGGTTGTTTTCTCTGGAAAAAAGCCGCTTGCGAGGGGACATGATTACACTTTACAAGTACATCAGAGGACATTATAGACAAATAGCAGGGGACCTTTTTACCCATAAAGTGGATCACCATACCAGAGGCCACCCCTTTAGACTAGAAGAAAATGCATTTCATTTGAAGCAATGTAGGTGGTTCTTCACAGTCAGGATAGTGAGGTTGTGGAATGCACTGCCAGGTGATGTTGTGATGGCTGATTCAGTTAATGCCTTTAAGAATGGCTTGGATGATTTGGACAGACATAATATCAAAGTCTATTGTGATACTAAACTCTAAAGTTAGTATAGATATGGGCTTTGTCTTTTTTCAATCCAATTTAACAATGTAATATGTCTTTGCGGATAGTCAGCCACCAGACTAGGCATCGTAGAAGTGTCTCAGGACCGGGATGTCCAGCCTGCTTAGAACAATGAATCTGTTGTAAGATGGGCAGGTGAAGCTCAGAGGGTACAAACGCCATCCCATTAGGTGTATCAATAGGAGCGGAGTACCGACCAGCCAGGATTTGCTCAGCAAATTGAGGGAAAAAGAGATGCAATAATTTTGTCGGGAGGAATAATAGGATCTTGTCTTTCAGGGAGATGATCCACTGGAATAAAGCTTCGGGATAGTGCATCGGCTTTCCAATTCTTGGACCCAGGGCGTTAGGTCAAGACGTATTTAAAGCGGGTAAAGAAGAGGGTCCACCTTTCCTGTCGGGATTCAGTCTCTTGAGAGATGGTATGAATTCTAGGTTTTTATAGTCAGTATAGATAGTGACCAGGTTTCGAGGCCCCCTCTAAAATGTGGCACCACTCTTTGAAGGTGAGCTTTACTGCCAGGAGTTCACAGTTCCCACCGTCATAGTTCTGCTCCGCAGGAGAGAATTTCTTGGAAAAGTTTGCACATGGATGTAATTTTCCCATCAGCCGAATGTCTTTGGGAAAGAATATCACCAGCCCCAATATCGGAAGCATCCACCTCAATGAAGAAGGGTAAAAGAGGATCAGGATGTCGGAGGACTGAAGCAGAGGTGAAAGCATCCTTCAGAGATTGGAATGCTTCTATGGCTGGAGGAGGCCATGAGTTAGGTTTACCTAATGGATAAGAGCAAGAATGGCGGCAATGTGGGAGGAGAACCCCAGGATGAACTGTCGGTAGTAGTTCACAAACCCGATGAATCTTTGTATGGCCTTGGTGCTCAATGGAAGGGGCCACTTTTGGATTGCAGAGATTTTGGCGGGGTCCATCTCAAAACCTTCTGTGGAGATGATGTAACCGAGAAAGGGGATCTTGGACACCTCAAAGACGCTTTTCTCCAACTTGGCAAAGAGAGAGTTCTTCCTCAGATGAGAGAGTACCTCGTTCACCTGGGAACGATGACTTTCCAAGTCTTTGGAGAAGATTAAGATATCATCTAGGTACACGACCATGGATTTCCCCAAGGCATCCTGGAAGATGCCATTCACGAACTCGTGGAAGACAACGGGGGCATTGCAGAGACCGAAGGACATCACAAGTTATTCGTAATGCCCATCCTGGGCGATGAATGTTGTCTACCATTCATCTCCTTCACATGCGGATGAGACTGTATGCCCTATGTAGATCCAACTTGGTGAAAATCTTAGCCCCTTTTCAGTTGGTCAAACAGTTCAGTGATAAGAGGCAAGGGGTATCGATTTTTAACTGTAATCTTGTTAAGTCCATGGTAGTCAATACAGAGATGCAAACTACCATCCTTCTTCTCCACAAAAAAGAAGTCCGCCCCTGCCGGAGAGGTAGAGGGATGAATAAAACCACGCAGGGCCGCCATTAGAAATCACGGGGCCCCGTACAACAAAATTTTTGGGGCCCCCTGGGCCCCGCCCACAATGACGACCAAGCTCCACCCCATTTTCCCGCCCACTCCACACCGCAGTTAAAAGACCACACAGACATCAGCGCTAAAAAAGTAACCCCCCCCCACACAAGTTGTAAAAAGCTATTGATGGTCAGGGCCCCCTTATAAAAAATTGGGGCCCCAAAAAAAAAAAAATTAAAATTTTTTTTTTTTTTTAAAAAAACATTGGTGGCAGGGGCCCCCTTATAAGTTAAAAAAAACTTGGGGCCCCAACAAAAAAAATGTAAAAAAAACTAAAAAATAAACAAACATTGGTGGCAGGGGCCCCCTTATAAATTAAAAACAAATTGGGGCCCCAAAAAAAAATTTTTTAAAAAAAAAATTTTTAAAAAAAAAAAAAAAACATTGGCAGCAGGGGCCCCCTTATAAGTTAAAAACAAATTGGGGCCCCAAAAAAAAAATTTGAAAAAAAAAAATAATTTTTTTTTGAAAAAAAAAAAAAACACATTGGCGGCAGGGGCCCCCTTATAAGTTAAAAACAAATTGGGGCCCCAAAAAAAAATTTGAAAAAAAAAAAAAATTTTTTTTGAAAAAAAAAAAAAAACATTGGCGGCAGGGGCCCCCTTATAAGTTAAAAACAAATTGGGGCCCCAAAAAAAAATTTGAAAAAAAAAAAAAAATTTTTTTTGAAAAAAAAAAAAAAACATTGGCGGCAGGGGCCCCCTTATAAGTTAAAAACAAATTGGGGCCCCAAAAAAAAATTTGAAAAAAAAAAAAAAATTTTTGAAAAAAAAAAAAAACATTGGCGTCAGGGGCCCCTTACGAGTTAAAAAAAAAATTGGGGCCCCAAAAAAACATGTTTTAAAAAAAAAGATTGGTTGCAGGGGCCTATAGAATATTAAAATAATACATTGGTGGCCAGGAGATTAAAAAAAAAAAAAAATACACAAACTGGTGTTCAGTAGAATTGAACTCACGGCTTCAGTACTTCAACTTCACCTCCTTTCGTGACTTCGGGTCTTTGCGCTGCTTCAGGACTTCGGCTTCGGCTGTTTTCGTGACTTCGGGTCTTTGCGCTGCTTCAGGACTTCGGCTTCGGCTGTTTTCGTGACTTCGGGTCTTTTCGGCGCTTCGTGACTTCGGCTTTTTCCGTGACTTCGGGTCTTTTCGGCGCATCGGCTTCGGCTTTTCGGCACTTCCGCATTCGGCAGCACAGAGGCAAGACGTACGGCTCGGGCGCTCGTAAGGGGGGCCCGGATCTTCAAAAAATGCAGCGCTGCCGGGCCCCCCTTCATGCCCGGGCCCGGTACGCTTGTCCCCCCTGTCCCCCCCTGATGGCGGCCCTGAAACCACGCTGGAGGTTCTCCTGGATATAGTCATGGCGGAGGTTTCTGCGGGAGACAGGAGATACTGTATGTGCGACCTCTATGGGGCATGGTTCCAGGAAGAAGATCTACAGGGCAATCATAGTAATGATGAGGAGGGAGGAATTTCGCAGACTTTTTACAAAAGACATTGGTGAACTCCCTGTAAACTGTCGGCAGAGACTGAAGCTCTGTCGAAGAGATGGTCACATGGTGGAGAGGAGTAGTAGGTAAACAATGTTCTTGACAATAAGGACTCCAACGAGAGATCTGACTGGAGGACCAATCAATGGAGGGATTGTGTAGGCGAAGCCAAGGTAATCCCAAGACAACAGGAACGGAGGGGAAGGAAATAATCAGGAACGATAATTTCTCTTTATGTAAAGTCCCAACCTGCACAGGCAATTCACCTGTTGTCATGGCTTCACAGGGCAGGAATTGGCAAAATGAGCTAAGCCACCGTAGTACAAACACAAACCTACCAAGTGCCTCCGAAGTTTCTCCTGCTTAGAAAGACGTGCCCTTCTGACCTGCATAGGTTCCTCTGGAGGAATAACAGAAGGCAGCTGGGACAGAGAAGACAACAGGGGTCTTTGGAAGCGTGGAGCCAAAGTAAGCTGAAGTCTCTTGCTGTGCTCCCTGTCGGATTCCTGTGTATAACCACCTTGATAGCAAGAGCAATTAGGTCTTCCAATAGTTCAGGACGATCCCTGGAGACTAAGTCATCTTTGAGTCTGGATGACAAGCCTTGATAGAACACCGCTGTGTACGCCTCGTTGTTCCAGCCAGACTCAGCCATCAAGGTTCTGAAATCAATAGCGTACTCACTGACACTGTGGTTCCCTTGCCGAATCTGTATAAGTCGGGAGGAGGCATTGGTGACCAGACCAGGGTCGTCAAATACAGTGCGGAAACTCTGGAGGAAAGCCTTGGCATTGCAGGTTTTGCCCACTCTAGTGGTTTCCCCTCCAAACAAGACATCACGTACCCCACGTTGGCTCGTTCACTGGAGTACTGAGAGGGTTGAAACTCAAACTGGATTAAGCATTTCATTACATAACCTCTGCAGGCTTGAGGATCCCCATTGTAACAGGGTGGTGAAGGAATACGGGGCTCGCCAGCCGATGAGACTGCTGTAAGAGAATAACCAGCTGTGTGAGGATTTACTGGCAACCGGAGACACAGGAAGCATACAGGATAGAAGAGTATCAAGTACTTGCCCAATGCGGAACTGCTGAGCTTCAGAATCTTTCATGTGGGACGCTAATCCCCAGAGAGCTCTTCCAACATCAGGCACAGCTTCCTCAGTGGGGTCCATGGCCCGATCATAATGTCAGGGGGCCTATCGACTCCCAGCGGGAGAAGTCTGGACCAAGGAGGAAGCCCAGGGGTCAAAGTCCAAGTGCATGATACATATAGTCAAAATCGTAGTCCAAATCAAGGCAAGGTCAAGGTTCAGGCAGGGTCAAAAGTCCAATTATATACTAATATTCCTTTTTCAGGGTAACACTGGCCTGACACAGTACCAGAGGATCTCCTACTGGAGCACAGTCAAGTAAAATTACCATCAAGTTCAAGTTCTGTGGTGGGCCAAAGAAGATTCAGTCCAACAGTAATTTTATTCTTTGTTAACATCCCTATTACATGATCCAGTAACTTCTCATACTATTTTGAAAAAATAAGACATTCTTATACCCTAGCTTTCCTTGTACTGTATGTTTCTATCTGATCTATGAATAAAAGGCAATACAGTCAGACAAGTAATATACCTTTGTGCTTAAATTAAAGGGGACATGTAGCATAAATTTTCACAATGCATCAAACCATGTAAAATGATGTAAAATAGAAGAAATAGTTTTTATTTTAATACCGTTTGGATCAAAAAACGTCTGTATTTGCTTGAAGACTGTTCTCAGCCTTCCCACTTTGCAACTTCCTGTCTCAGACTATTCAGTATCTGAGCTGCAGCCTATGGCTCTTTCTGTATAAGCTACACAGCAGCAGCCAGTGAGGGAGGAGTGGGTGTGTCTGTGATGTCTCTCTTAGGCGCAAATTCACTAAGCGCTGAAGTGCCGAACGCTAGCGTTAATTCGCTAGCGTTTGGCATTTTTCGCTACTGCGCAAATTCACTAACGAACGCTGGCGTAATTTCGCTAGTGTTACTTCGCACCCTTACGCCAGGCGAATTTTCGCTAGCGACGTAACTACGCAAATTCACTAACTTGCGCAGTGTACTGAACGCTACCTTTTAAGCTAGACTTCCTTCGCCACCTCAGACCTGGCGAAGCGCAATAGAGTAGATAGGGATTGTTTCAAAAAAAGTAAAATTTTTTTCTAAGTCCAAAAAAACGCTGGCGTGTTTTCTACATGATGGGTGATAGGCTGAAAAAGATCGAAAATTTTTTTGGGGCACCCCTCCTTCCTCCCTACATTTCCTGACTCATGGCAACTTACCTAGACAGTAGGCACATGTGTAGGGCAAAATAAAATTCTTATTTGCTGATTTGAAGGTTTTCTAGGCATTTGAAGTGGTGATACGTGTTCCTCCATTGAAATTTGAATTTCGCGCCATATGCAAATGAACCATCGGTAGCGAAACTTCGCTTCGCTTGCGAATTAACGCTAGCGCAACTTCTAAAACATACGCTACCCCTGTGCGCAACTTTGGATTTTAGTGAATTTGCGGAGCTCTGGCGAAAATATGCCTAGCGAAGTGTGGTGAATTGTGGCGAAGTGCGGCGAAGTTGCGCCTTAGTCCTTCCCTGCAGAATTCTGTTAACCCTTACTGCTGGTTTTCCCTTCCCTGAACTGTTCCTTTTTCTCCTTCTCTGTCCTATTTATTTAACCCCCTCTCTGTCCTGTTTGTTTTCCTCCCCCTCCCTTCATTGCTTGTTCCTTTCCCTTGCCCTGCAATAATTGTGGAAAAGAAAGAAAAGCAAACTGCTGTATAAATAATGCATAATCTGCTGCTAAAAGATTGTATTCTTTTTCTGGGGGCAATGTGTATGAGCAGTTAGTGTAAGTACCATAGTCATTTTCTACCCAGTATTATGTTGTATACAAAAAGCAATCAACGTCTTTTGGGTTTTCCTTTGTAAAGTCCCCACATCTGTTATTATATGTTATACAATTCCAGAACATCAGATGCATTTATTCACTTACAACTCCCCGCACCTCCCTATAAATTGTTCCACAACAGCTGCATTCCCCTTGCAGCTCCCTGCACCTCCCTATAAATTGTTCCAGAACAGCTGCATTTCCCCTTGCAACTCCCTGCACCTGATCATAAATTATCCCAGAATAACTGCATTTATTCCCTTGCAACTTCTTGCACCTGATCATAAATTGTTCCACAACAGCTGCATTTTACCTTGCAACTCCCTGCACCTGATCATAAATTGTTCCACAACAGCTGTATTTCCCCTTACAACTCCCTGTATCTGATCATAAATTGTTCCAGAACAGCAGCATTTTACCTTGAAACTCCCTGCATCTGATCATAAATTGTACCAGAACAGCTGCATTTATTCTGTCGCAACTCCCTGCACCTGATCATAAATTGTACCAGAACAGCTGCATTTATTCCCTTGCAACTCCCTGCATCTGATCATAAACTGTTCCACAACAGCTGCATTCCCCTTGCAACTCCCTGCATCTGATCATAAATTGTTCCAGAGCAGCTGCATTTTACCTTGCAACTCCCTGCACCTGATCATAAATTGTACCAGATGTGCTGCATTTTACCTTGCAACTCCCTGCACCTGATTATAAATTGTTCCATAACAGCTGCATTTTACATTGCAGCTCCCTGCACCTGATCATAAATTGTACCAGAAGTGCTGCATTTATTCCCTTGCAATTCCCTGCACCTGCTCATATATCAATATGAAGGAAAACAAACCTACAGCTGCTGTTCTGGAATATCATACCAGTAAATACGAATGTACACTGTTTGTATAACTTTTATAATGCAATAAAGGCAGAGAGTTGCATAGTGTATAACAATATATTATGGACTATAGATTATGTCCAGTTGGGCAGGTAAATGTGTGACTGCCTATTTGCTGTGGAACACAGGAGCATACTGTTGTACATTAAATAAAATATTACTATAACATTACTATTACAGTTTGTATTAATCTTCACATCTATTGATTTATGTTGAGCATGTAAGATATATAGCTATAAGTGAATGATCAGGCAGCAGCATAAGACAGTTATGTGCAGGCTTTGATACACAGGACAGAGGGTGGGAGGGGAGGGGTTTGGCTGCTACAGCTCCAGAGTTCAGCCTGTCAGTCAGTGCTGTGACCACTTCCTGTGAGAGAATGAACAGACACTCCCACTCTTCATTTCAGCCTAGACACCCAGCAGAGAGGTTCTCTCTGCAGCGCTGATATAATGACAGTTCTAGGAGGTAAAATGCTTTCAAAACTTTTTTCTTTATGCATCATTACATGTTTTGAGGAAAGATGAGTAATATATCTGAATATGAAGGTTATATGAAATGTCCCCTTTTATACATTACACTATTTTTTTTTACAGAAAAACAGAACGCTATCTTACATTTTTTATTTACAAATAAAGAACGAGCTGAAAGGGCCTTTGAATTAGAAACTAGTTGTTCTTATCTGGCTTGCCTGCATTAAAAACAGTTAAGACACCCCTTTCTTAATAGTATTTCAGACAAAAAATCAGTAAATTCAGATTTTTTTTTAACACATATTTCCCTTATCCCAAAGACCACTCTATATGTGTGAATTATAGACCAATATCCCTACTGAACCTAGATCTAAAACTATTTACAAAAATTCTTGCACAGAGATTACAACCCATATTACCTCACTGTATACACAGAGATCAAGTGGGATTTGTACAAGGAAGAAGAGCAAAAGAAAAAACAATGAAAGTGATTAACTGGATTAAGTGGTCCAATAAACAAAAGGTGCCTTCTCTGCTTCTATCAACAGACTCGGAGAAAGCATTTGATAGAGTCAGCTGGGACTTCTTAGAGTTAGCCTTAACAAATATGGGAATTCTTAAAATATTTAAAGAAAAAGTCATGGCAATATATACAATACCATCAGCACAAATAAGAGCCAGTGGGACAGTATCCTCATCATTTAATATTGGGAACAAACAGGGTTGCTCGCTTTCATCTTTGTGATATGTAATATGCATGGAATACCTATTAGTGGTAATATGCAAAAACGTAGATATAAGTGGCTTAAATATAAACTCGAACAACCAAAAGGCTGCAGTATTTGCAGATGATCTGTTACTTGTTGTGTCTAACCCAGTTGTCTCGTTACCAAATATTATAAAATAATTGGATAGTTATGGCCTAAAAAATAAATATGGAAAAATCAGAAGCCCTGTCAGTTAACCTACCGATACAGCTTAAACAACACATGCAAGCTTCTTTCCCATTCACATGGCAAGAAACCAAAATAAAATATTTGGGGATTCAGTTAGCTGCGGATACTCATAAATTATTTGAGCTTAATTATACACCTCTTCTTGAAGAGACCAAACACACTCTATCAAACTGGTTCAAGAAAAACATAACTTGAAAGGGGAAAATAAATAGTGTTAAAATGGTTATCTTGCTGTCCAATTGACCTTCCCCTCAAGTGGCCCTCCACATCAAAGTCTGCCTGCTGTGTCTTCTTAGAGCTTCAATCAGTGCCACCCTGTCCTGCATTACCATTTCCCTCCTTACCATGATGGTTTTTAAATAAAGAGAGCAAGAAAGTGTACAACACTTTTTCATTTATATTACTGCCCCCTGTATCTGTGTAAGCAAGCTCAGCATCCATCCATCATACATTCCTCCTGCAGCCATCATATTGCCCCCAATGTTACCTGTGTCAGCAGCAGCCAAAAATAAATCTGATCACATCAAATTGCCCCCAAGTATTTATATACCTGTGCCAGCGCCCATCCCAGCAGCAACAGCAAACATATGGCACCCAAATCTGTACCTGGCTGTGCCAGCAGGAAGCTTCACACTTTACAGTAATAGAAAGAATGTCTTCAGTTCAGTGCAGCTGTGCAAGGCTGAGAGCAACGAGAGTGAGCCACACCAAGCAGGCCACCAGCTCTCTGCCATCCAACACATCAGTGATGTCATTGACGCATGTATGCAAGCCGCCTACTCTGTCTACCCCTAGTTCCAGCCCTGATCCCTGCATTGAGCACCAACCATTTGGTTTTTTGGTGTGCTATTAATGTGGACATGGTCTTGCGGTAACATGGGTGTAGTTTAAAGTGGGTGTGGTCTAAAAACAGGGAGCGGCTAACACTGGCTTCCGTTATCGGCCCTCCACCATGTAGATTGGAAAAATTCTGGCCCTCGGTACCATAGAAGTTGGACAGCACTGCTCTACTCTACCAATACCCATAAATGAAAAATATTTTAAACAATTAAATAGGGTCATATTTACTTACATTCATCAGGCATCTCAACTCCCCAGGACTGAACTAAATACATTCATAAGGAAATGGAATGGTCACCTTGCCCAGCGTGACCGTGTACAAGAGTTGCTCTTTTTCAAAAAACTCACACTTGATGCACCCAGTATAGTCTTATGTATAGTCTTGTGTATAGTCTTATGTATAGCACCAGGGGTTATTTTGTTTCTACTATGTACTGTATTACTGTATATGGCTGAAATGACAATAACATCCACTTGACATTTGGAATCACAGAAAGGCAGAGTTAAAAGAGAATCTTTATATTTACCTAAACAAAGAGGAGGTCTAGCAATGCCAGACTTTGAAACCTACTACCAAGCAGCAGTACTATCAAACATAATAGAATATGGCAAGGAGAATATAGACCTACAATGGCATACTCTAGAAAATCTATGGTCAAAACATACACTAAAAAGTCTGCATTGGATTTGCAAGGAAAATGTTCCTCAAGGACACATGTCCTATTAAATAATTGCCTAGAAATTTGGCACAAATTGAATAACAAACTGGCATTAGCACCATTCCCAATTAATAAACAATTCTCTTGTAGTTAATATTCACTCACTTGTGTTCCCTAATTCAAGGTTGTGTAGAGGTATATAAACCAAACAATTATCCAGGAAAAAAAATTAGCAGTAAAACCCCCACGTCCTTGCTAAAATAGATTGAGATCTGACTAGGAGTTCTTTAAAGTGCTTAGTACTATTATCATGTGCTTGACTCCCAATCAATCCCGTGCCAACACACAATTGATACATAGGGACCCATTTATTTAGTTCAAGTGAAGGAATAGAATAAAAAAAACTTTGAATTTCAAATGTTTTTTTTTGGCTACTTCGATCTTCGAATTGGCTACTTCGACCATCGACTACGACTTTGAATCGAACGATTCAAACTAAAAATTATTTAATCAACCATTCGATAATTGAAGTACTGTCTCTTTAAAACTTCGACCCCCTACTTAGCCACCTAAAACCTACCAAGGTGCAATGTTAGCCTATGGGGAAGGTCCCCATGGGCTTCCTAGTCATTTTTTGGTTGAAGAAAAATAGGTTTGATCGATGGATTAAAGGTTTTTCGTTCAATCGTACTATTTGCGGTAAAATCCTTCAACTTCGATATTTGAAGTTGAAGGATTTACATTCGGCAGTCGAATATCGAGGATTAATTAACCCTTGATATTCGACCATATGTAAATCTGCCCCAAAATATCTCAATTGATTGTATGCGAAACATACGTCGGCGAGCCTTCAATTTTAAAAACCAATTTTAATTATTGGAAATCTTTCTCCTTTTCTTTCTTTTTTTAATTGATTCTCAGATCAACTTAATTTTCCACTTATAACAGAATCGTAGCGCTATGAGCGCGGCATTCATCTCTTAATTCTCATTTTACTCTAAGGCACTAATGATTTGTTGGTTTTATAGCCAAGTCAGTTCTCTTTCAGAAGCCAGTTAAATGTAGTATACGAGACCACAGTCCTCAGTGTCCTGCCTTTATTTAAAGTATATATAGAATCAATGGATTTTTGATAATTTTTATTATACAAAAGTATAAAATCAATTGAAAGTCACAGTATATGAATTATAGCACAGGCACCTTAATCAATTAATTTATTGTACTTACTAACAATCAATTGAGATATTATGTATTAATTGTGTGGTGGCACGGGATTGATTAGGAGTCGAGCACGTGATAATAGCACTAAGCACTTTAAAGCACGCCTAGTCAGATCTCAATCTATTTTAGCAAGGACGTTGGGGTTTTACTGCTAATTTTTTTTTCCTGGATTAGCACCATTCCCATCTCCTCTCACACCTCTGCAAAATAACGTAGAATTCATTCCAGGAATGATTGATTAAGGATACTCTACAGCATTTAATATACAATATCCACTGCTTACTCACAAATGATAATGAGACCGCATTAATTAATCAAAATAAAGATGAATGGAGACTTGGTGGCCGCGTTTTAAGCAGAGCTCCTGCAGACTGCCGACATATTGATGTCTAAAGAGCAGCATCGCACTCAAATTCACCAAACAAACAGCGAGTGCCTCAGGATAAACAGAGGGGAGAAGTCCTCTTAAGAGTCGCAGCTCCCCCTCACCTTCTTTGCGTCCCCGAAGTCCACCCGCTGGAGTGATAACCTCGTGGACCCGGACCGGCTGCAACGCAGAACTAGAGTATTGGAGGAAGGCGGCTTATCTTTAACGTATTGGCTGCAGTCACCGAACACTCTGCTGTCTTCAAACTGTGAGTCCGGTCGCGGGAAGGTGAGTACAGCGGGAGGGGCGCGTGATTTCCATATAGGCCTCTAGAGTGACAAGGCCACAAGGCGCGCACACTATCTCTTGCGCAGTTGCAAATAAGGAGTTCGGGTTCTCTCTCCTGCGCCCCCCCCACTTCCCCTGGTTGGGCACCGAGTCTCCCCCCATAAATAAAACGGTGTTTGAGTGGGGCTGCATTGTTGTGGTAGGCTGGAATCCTCCGCTATGTTCTTTAAGTGGGTTAGGCCATAAGATATAAGAAAGTGGACACATTTGGCATTCAAGGGCTGGGCCTCTCCCACGGAACTATCAGGCTACAGGCCATATCAGGCAGGGATAACAGCTCTGACGAGTTAAAGGCCAAGTTGGACCCCTGCCATAGCCTATTGCTCTACTGGATATTGCAGGAGGAGTAAATACATTTTGCTGGATTGATTATGGTCTTTCTCATCCAGGCCTGGAATTCAGGATTCCGCCACACTATGCAATCTAACTCTTTGACTGATAAGCTTCTGGTTGCGTAAGAGAAATTATGTGGTAAAACGACACTCACGCCCAAGCTCTCACTCCACACAATGTCTTGGGCCACACTTTAGAATCCTATCAGGTGCAACAAATTCTGCTCAGTATTGATACGGCGACGCATTTTTGTACCTGTATCTTAGTTATGGATAAATATCTGGACAGTAATGCAAACATGCCGCCAAAAACAACTAAATCCACTAAACCAAAAAACACGAAAAAATCGACAGGAAACTTTCAACAGGAGTCTGAACCAGATTTACAACATCCACACTCTGGACTACAAATGTCATCAGTGGAAGACCTAGTGCAGATTCTTGGTCCTTTATTGGATAGAAAATTGGCTTCCATAAAAGATTCCATCTCCGAGGTTCTTCAGGAAGTTACAACGATTATCGGAAGCAGAAGACCGTATATCGTCTTTGGAAGATGAGGTGGGCAAAGCGCAAAGTGTTATTGATACACAACAGAATGAAATTACCATTTTGGCGGAGAAACTTGAAGACCTTGAAAACCGTAGTAGACGGAACAATTTGAGAATTGTTGGAATTCCAGAAACGGTTAAAGGCAAGGATCTGGAGGATCTACTAATGATTTGGCTCCCTGGAGCTCTCCACCTACCAGCATCACCTCCGCCTTTTCAGATTGAACGTTTCCATCGGATTGGCCCACCTCAAAAAGAATATACAACCCGACCACGACAAGTGATCTTCAGAATACTAAACTTCGCTGACAAAATTGGAATCCTGGAGGCATATCGGAAAACAAAGGACTTGCTATATGATGGTCACCGACTCGCTATTTTTCAGGATTATTCTGCTTCTGTTTCTGCAAAACGACGGGAGTAAAACTCTCTACATAGCGGGTTATAAATTCTCTCTATTGTACCCGGCAAAGTTGAAAATTCTTAGCAAAACTAACGATAAACCGCAATTCTTTGAGAATCCAACTGAAGCACGTATATATGTTGACACCTTACAAAATACACAGGAGGGTTGACTATGATTCTTTGGAAGGACTTCTGCTGCCTATAGGCGTCTCTGGCGCATTTGGTTTCCCGCTGAGTTGCAGTTTTGTTCTTGGTGTTTGATTCGGAGAGGAGCTGTACTACTCTGTGAACTTTGATCTCGGTCCGGTATCATTTTACATCACAGCTTTGTTCATACTACGCCTTCTCGGACTAGGACTATGGTCTTAGTATCCTTGGGAAAATGACGCTACTTGGGACGATAGCTGGCTATATATTGGGCCTTATGGACTGAACAGACAACGCTTTTTAGAACTACTCTGTGAACTTTGATCCCGGTCCGGTATCATTTTACATTGCAGCTTTGTTCATACTACGCCTTTTCGGAATAGGACTATGGTCTTAGTATCCTTTGGAAAATGACGTTACTATTCTCTATCTACAATTGGGACGATAGCTGGCTATATATTGGGCTTTATGGACTGGACAGACAATGCTTTGTAGGAAGTTTTCTCCTTTCTCCATCAGCAGGACCGAACTTCATCTTGTGTTCCAAGGATTTTCTCTTTTGACCTGGCCAATTTCTCTTTTTCAGTTGGATTTTTCTGATCCAGATATTTCTTTCTCAGAATACTGTTTGTATAACAAATTTTCCATACTATATAACGTTATGTTTGCATGTTGGTCCTCTCTGCTTTATACTTGATTTCATATATATCTGGAGTGACCTAGGGCGTGTTGTGACCGCACGGCTATGAGGCCGCCATATTGTTACAAGTTGAATATTTTGTTTAATTGTTATTATGTTTTTTGTGTTTTCATTTGGAATTTGGAGGGCATTGTGTTTTTCGGAGCAGGATACTTTCCCACACTTCTGCCTTACCCCGGATCCTGGTCTGCTCACTGGGACAGCCAGACCGGACCTTTTTCTATCTTTGAGATTCACGTTTTCCAAAAACAAGGCATAGGTTAAGTTAATATGCCCTTTAATCAAGAAGCTACTAACTCTAGGCGGGATGATATACTTGAGAAAATTAAGGTAATTTCTTGGTATGTTGGGGGTTTAAATACCCCTATAAAAAGACATAAAATATTGGACCATCTTAGACCTGACAAAGTCCATATAGCTTTTCTACAGGAAACACACTGGCGCAGACGTGACACAACCTCTTTAAAAGATAGATGGATAGGCTCTGTCACTACTGCCTCATACACTTCCAAATCTAGGGGTGTGGCGATTGTCCTACATTCTGCTCTGAACAGCAAAGTGGGGAGAATCTTCAAAGACAAACTGGGCAGATATCTCATTATGGATGTGAATGTATATGGGAATAATTATACTCTTGTTAATGTGTATGCTCCTAACACTGAAAACCGATCCTTTTTCGCAGATCTACTTCAACGGTTAGACTCCTGGGGGGCCTCAAATTTGATCATTGGTGGTGACATGAATACAGTGTGTGATCCCTACATGGATAAGTCAGGTACCTCATCCACACATCTTTTAAATATAATCAAACCACTGAATTCCCTATGTGAACATCTCCAGATACAAGATGCTTATAGATATCTATATCCAGACACCAGAGATTATACCTTCTTTTCTGTAGTTCATAATTCAAGGATAGATTACATTTTTGTGTCTACTCATCTTTTAGCCTCAATAGAAGATGTTAGTATTGGTAACATAGATACTTCGGACCATGCCCCCATGAGACTTACCTTACGTCTGTCGGTACCCCAACCTTACTCGCACAATTGGAGATTTCCGACTTACTTGCACCATAATGAAGACTTTAGGAATTATTTAAAGCAACATTGGGCCAATTATATAGATGACAATCTAGCTCATTGGAATGATAAAAACGTATTATGGGCAACAGCCAAACCGGTCATGCGAGGTCACGTTATATCTTACCTGATTAAGCGGAAGAGGTCCTTTAGTGAAAGGTATCGGTTGCTACAACAGGAACTTACACAGGCTTATAAAAACTTTAAGTCTACTAATTCGACGACGGCTAAGCTCTATTTAATACTTTATTGACTGAACAGTTGCAACACAAATTGAGTCACACTGCAAATAGATACTATCGATGGGGAAACAAATCAGGGAAATTGTTAGCGAATTTAGTCAAATGGCAACAGTCCAATACTTTTATTCAGAAACTCCGAACCCCTACAGGTTGGGCTCGTACTACACAAGACATCACAAAGATGATGATGTCCCATTTTAAAGAGCTTTATCAGCGGACTCTTGATTTCCCGGAGGCTGGCCTTAAGTTTCTCCAAGACGCTCATCTAAATAAGCTTTCTGTCCAGGATAGGGAAATCCTAGATGCACCTGTAACGGAATCAGAGGTCGCAATGACTATCACTAAATTTAAAAATGGCAAATCTCCAGGTCCAGATGGCTTAGGAGTGGAATTCTATAAATTGCTCTTACCAGAAACGTCCCCTTTACTAACATCTCTATATAATGACATCTTTTAAGGAAATAAGTTATGGGATAGAGCAGCGGATGCTAGAATTATCTTATTACATAAAGAAGGAAAGGACCATACAGAACCATCCTCCTATAGACCTATTTCCCTCCTTAATCAGGATCTAAAGATTCTGACGAAAATAATGGCTAATAGACTACAACGAATTCTTCCCACTATACTTACCTCTAACCAAATGGGCTTTCTCCAAAATAGATATCCAGTCCAAGCCATTAGGAAAGCAATCGCTGCTATCTTCCACTGTAACCTAGAAAAAAGACATCGAGGACTGTTAATTAATCTGGATGCGGATAAGGCTTTTGATAGGATCGCTCACATACATATTAGGAGACTTTTAAAGTTTCAACATTTCGGACTACATATGTTAAATACTACTGTTTAATATCGCATTAGATCCCCTAATAAAACATCTGCTGTGAAATGAGACATTCACAGGGATTCCACTAGGCCACACCGGATATAAAATAGCAGCTTTTGCTGACGACATCTTGCTATTTGTTAATGACCCCCGTGTGGAATTGCCTACAATTCTGGAAACAATAGAAACTTTTAGCACTTTTGCAGGGTTTAAGATTAATCTAAATAAATCGGAGGCACTAGATCTTGGGGACCCTGGTATAACAAACAGAACTCATAACTTCCCTTTTAAAGTAGTGGACTCTTATATTACATATCTGGGAATTAAACTACCAAAAAAGCATACTGAATTATATCCGATCAATATTCGATACACTATAGACTGCATCCAGCAAGAGTTAAAATCTTGGGATAACTTAAACATTAGCTTTCTAGGCAGAATTCACTTGATAAAAATGATTCTATTCCCAAAAATTCTCTATAAAATACAGATGTTGCCATATAGCATAAAATCGTCAGATCATAAAAGGTTGCTTAAAATGTTTTGCTCCTTTATTTGGCAGATAAAGAGGCCCAGGATAAGTATGTTTAAACTACAACAAACCAAAGATAAGGGTGGAGTTAATCTTCCGAACATAAAAGAATATAATGAGGCATCATTACTTAGGTTTGCAGGTGATTGGATACATAACAGGAATATTTATACTTCAACGGAAGTGGATCAACTTCTGTCAGGTGGAGTGTCTCTTAATGTGCTTCTTCACTCCCCTCTAAAGGATGTTCCCCAGAATATGATTAAACACCCCCTATTTCTTGATACTTATAAAACCTGGATTGCAGTAAGACGCAGACATAAATTAGCTCTTCATCACTCTATATATCTGACATGGCTTGATAATCCAACTTTCCCGACAGGGGAAAATAATAGAACTGTTTTTGACTGGCAAAATCAAAATTTGAGATTGGTAAAGGATGTCATTGGTGAGTCTTTTACTATCCTACCAAATGAAACACTTATTCGAAAATTCCCCTTTCTCTCCGACGATTATTTGCTTTCCATTCAAATTATCCATTTCACTACGACAGTTCTTAAACATCTATCTCAGGCGGATAAGGAGAACCCATTAAATTCCTTATGGCCAAAAAATGACTCACTCAAAACTACATCCCAGATATATCGGATGATTCACACCTCTATACCAGTGGAATCGACAGATACCTTTCTATCTAAATGGACCTCAGCGCTTCTGCAAATAGATACAGCTCAAATACTCCAATATCATGCTAAAACTATGCGAGTATTGTCTGCAAGTAAATACCAAGAAATGTCATTACAGCTTTTACATCATTCCTATCTTACTCCGTCCGCTAAGACGCTTTCGTATGGGTGTTCTAGACAATGACAACTGCCTCAGATGCCGTCAGCCTCGAGCTGATCTAGTACAGTGCATTTGGCTTTGTCCTGTCATACAGGAATTTTGGGAAAAAGTACAGGGGTACTGGAGATCTTTAACGCAACACTCAACTCCCTTTAATTTATTATGGGTGCTTTTTAGGATTCCCCCTCCACAATTAAAGCTGTCACAATCGGAGAGACGCTTAGCAGAAAGACTAATGGCAGCATCTAGAAAAACTATTCTTCATCATTGGCTTTCCCCTTCAGTACCTCCACTTTCGCTAGTTAAACAAAAATTTCACTACATCTTCCACATGGACTGGTTAGAAACTACTACAAATAAAGAGAAATACACAGAAGCTTTTTTTTTCCACCTGGATGACATACATATCCTCACAGAGAGCAAGTCTGAGATTTCTCTACTCTGCTTTGAGCGTTCCTGCTGATTTGTTTGAGCAGGAAGCTAGGGATTTCACCTATAGAATATTTACCCATATAGGGAATCCCAGAGTGCAAGGAGTTAGTTAACCCTTTCCAGTCAGCCCTCATAGTGACTGGAACTAGTGCAGCTGCCTGAGCAATTGCTAGGGAAGTGATCCCTGTAGGATAGATAGGACTTCAGCCCCGTAGTTAGTTGCCAGCGTGTACACCGGATCTGGATCTGGACTCCCATCAGCCTCTGTGACACATGCAGTAGATTCAGAAATTCAGGAAGCCTTTTCCTACACCAACAGTTCAAGCTCAGTGTGGATTAAAGCTGCCAGACTGCTTCCCTGCATCTGTTCTGCCTCACAGGAGTTATTTCTCCTTCACTACCTCTGGGATTTGGTGAGACTTTCACTTTACACACCCAGTGGTTAGGGTTGCCACCTTTTCCCCCGGAGGAGACTGGGCAGGGGGCAGTGCTGTGATGTTGAAGGGCGGTGCTGTGATGTAGAGGGACTGGGCCACGACATTGAGGGGTGATGCGGCAATCGCGATTGGCCAAAGGCTGTGTCAATCATGGGGAACACCCCTTCAAAATACTGGGCTTTCCGGGTCGCAACCCTACCCAGGGTGCATTAATTGGGTGTTGCAACACATACTTCTGATCATACTACTTTGGGATTTCTAATATATCCCTGCAGACCATAGTGTGCACAATCACCATTCTTAAAGTGAACGTGGACATTTACATACAAGGGGTGATCATTACATCTGTTGTGTTATTGTTATTTTTCTGTTCTTTTTGCTAAATACTATTACAGAAATAGAAATCCCTATTGCATGGTTTATTGTCTGTTATATTGTGTACAGTTATAACTGCTACTGCAGTTCCCAGGGAGTTATATGTCCACCAATATCTGCCCTGGGTGGAGGCACTTCACTTATTCAAACCCTGAAAATCTCCCTCTTAGTGGAGGCTTGGGATCTATAATATTAACACCACAGTGTGGCCCTGTATATTCCTACCAAGAAAGGTTACACCTGATTAAGCCACTATTGGCCAGGCCACTGTACATGGCCAATAAGCAAATACAAAGACACAAAGGAGTTTATTTTGCTCAATCAAGCAAAAAAGCAGAGTAGTCAGAACTCCTGAAACTGTTGACACTTGCTTTGCAAGACCAGTAAACACAACAGTAAGCAGGCTATGGTTCCAGGACTTTTATAGATGGAATTTAAAGGGAGTTTAAAGGGGTTAAAGAGAACATGCACCCCCTTCCCTTTTTGACAGGAGCTTAGTTGCACTAATGTAGAAAAGTTGCAGAAACGATATCTAAACATCCAATTAATTCTTTTTTTTACACATATATATTTGGTTTCTGCAAATTGCCTCTTCTTTGGGCGATTAATCTCCCCAAACTGCCTTCCCCCTGTCTAGAATCTAAATCACCGGCGGGATGGCACTCAAATCACTTCATTTTCCGAAGTCACCAGAGGTTTCATCGTGAGGGTGACTGATTCTCCCTGAATCTACACGTGTCTCTGCCCTAAGGGTTGAGCTTACTTGACTTTTTTTTTACTTGACTTTTTTTTTTTAAACACATTAAAGGACCAGTAACACCATTTTTCATAATTTCAAAAAACGAAAGTCTATTCATAACTTACCTACAATATGCTGATCTTTCCTGCTGTTAGGGTAAGAGGTTGGAGAAATCTCAAACCGGCACTGTCCCACGGCATCCAAGGGGTTTCCGCCTTCTTCTTCCTTGTTCTTCTTCATCTGCTGTACGTGCACGCTGCTGTGGCTCTCTTCCGGGACCGACTTCCGGTTTCATGACGTCACTTCCTTCACGTAGCAACCGAGTCTTCAGATGGCGTCGGTAGTGTGGCTTCATTTCCAAGCTGCATCTCTAAGGGAACGGACGTCTTTTGGCTGCTCTCTCTTCACTGCTGACAGGAACACGCTGCAGGGGGGCCGCCTGGTCTGGGGTCTGATTTTATTATTGGTACATATAGCAGGGGGGATACCTGGTCTGGGGTCTGATTTTATTATTGCTGCAATAAAGCAGGGGTGGATACCTGGTCTGGGGTCTGATTTTATTATTGGTACATACAGCAGGGGGGACATCTGGTCTGGTGTCTGATTTTATTATTGGTACATACAGCAGGGGGGCCGCCTGGTCTTTGGTCTGGATTTATTATTGGTACATATAGCAGGGAGGCCGCCTGGTCTGGGGTCTGATTTTATTATTGGTACATATAGCAGGGGGGCCACCTGGTCTGGGGTCTGATTTTATTATTGCTGCAATAAAGCAGGGGGGGATACCTGGTCTGGGGTCTGATTTTATTATTGGTACATATAGCAGGGGGGCCGCCTGGTCTGGGGTCTGGCTTTATTATTGGTACATATAGCAGGGGGGCCGCCTGGTCTGGTGTCTGATTTTATTATTGGTACATATAGCAGGGGGGATACCTGTCTGGGGTCTGATTTTATTATTGGTACATATAGCAGGGGGGCCGCCTGGTCTGGAGTCTGGATTTATTTTTGGTACATATCGCAGGGGGGCCGCCTGGTCTGCGGTCTGATTTTATTATTGGTACATATAGTAGGGGGGATACCTGGTCTGGGGTCTGATTTTATTATTGCTGCAATAAAGCAGGGGGGGATACCTGGTCTGGGGTCTGATTTTGTTATTGGCACATACAGCAGGGGGGCCGTCTGGTCTGGGGTCTGATTTTATTATTGGTACATACAGCAGGGGGGACGTCTGGTCTGGGGTCTGATTTTATTATTGGTACATAGCAGGGGGGCCACCTGGTCTAGGGTCTGATTTTATTATTGCTGCAATAAAGCAGGGGGGGGAATACCTGGTCTGGGTTCTGATTTTATTATTGGTACATATAGCAGGGGGGCCGCCTGGTCTGGGGTCTGGATTTATTATTGGTACATATAGCAGGGGGACCACCTGGTCTGGGGTCTAATTTTATTATTGGTACATATAGCAGGGGGGATAACTGGTCTGGGGTCTGGTTTTATTATTGGTACATATAGCAGGGGGGCCATCTGGTCTGGGGTCTAATTTTATTATTGGTACATTTAGCAGGGGCGACGTCTGGTCTGGGGTCTGATTTTATTATTGGTACATATAGCAGGGGGGCCGCCTGGTCTGGGGTCTGATTTTATTATTGCTGCAATAAAGCAGGGGGGGATACCTGGTCTGGGGTCTGATTTTATTATTGGTACATACAGCAGGGGGGCCGTCTGGGGTCTGATTTTATTATTGCTGCAATAAAGCAGGGGGGGATACCTGGTCTGGGGTCTGATTTTATTATCGGTACATATATTTATTATTGGTAATGTCAATAACCTTTTCTGAATACATTTCTATATTGCACTTCCAGGGATTGGATTGCTTCTTCTGGATCACTTCATCTGGATTGCTTCTTCTGGAACGCTTCACTTGGATCGTGTTACTTGGATCATCTTCACAGATCGAATCAGTTGCATCCTTCCAGGTTTTCTTTGACAGTCAACTAGACTTCACTTTCGGGTCCCCTCTGATCTGAGGTCTGACCCCCCCACAACACTCTGTGCACTTATAGGCCCCCCCAACGCTCTGTGCACTTATAGTAACAGCTGAACCCCCCCCCCCAATACTCTGTGCACTTAGGGTAAGGCCAGACGAGGAGATTCGGGGGGATTTTGTCGCCTGGCGACTTATCGCCACGTCTTTTGCATGACTATCTCCCCGAACTGCCTCAGCGTTTTTCCCCTCTGAAGCAACTTTGGGCGACTATTGAAAACGCATCTCTGCGTATCCCTATGGGGAAAAAATGCTGAGGCAGTTCGGGGAGACAGTCGTGGCGATAAGTCGCCAGGCGACAAAATCTCCCCGAATCTCCTCGTCTGGCCTTACCCTTATATTAACAGCTGACCCCCCCAACGCTCTGTGCACTTATAGTAACAGCTGACCCCCCCAACCTCTGCCACTAATGGTAAATGAACAGTACTTGTGAATTGTAATTGTTGCTAAGCAATGTTTGTAATTTGTTCCAGTGTACTTTATGAAACCTGTCTTGTAACGATCTAAGTACCCTCTGTTGTAAAAAAAAACTGTATGATAAAATATAGACTCCCAACTGCATTTTAGGAAACTTGTGTTACAAATACTTGTAAGTGTGTATCTATGTCCACTGTGTAATGTTGTTTGAATAAAAGAAGAACAAAGAACTAAAGTTTGTACGTTTTTTATTGAAAAAAATCATAAAGAATAATAAATACTACAAATTCAAACATCAATGAAAAATAAACAATCACAAAAGGCATCAGTCCAAAGCCTTATCAAAACATTATAGTCAAATGCCTGTAGAAATCCTCTGTACCGGCCTTTGGGGTCTGGATAAGAGCTGCAGACTTTTTAAAAGACACAGGCTGGAATAGGCACCCATTTCTTGGGCCCTAAGTAGCCATAAATCCAGGCGATGAATGACCGATAGGAAGTCTGTCGTAATTTTCTGTAGAAGAAAGAGAGGATTAGTGATCTGTACAAAAATGTTGCTCTGCCCTAGTCATCACACACTAAGGGGATAGGTCGTGTGACATTATTTTATATAGGGCTAACACTGGCAGGACTTTATGGAGCAAACTGTTGTTGGAGCTAAAGTGGATAAAAAAACCATGACCAATTGTGCCATTTACAAAGCAGTTTTGTCTAGAACAGATGTTCTTCGACATAAGGAAGTTCAACTTTGGCTCCCGCACACCCGGTGCACAAAGGTAGAGGATCGGCCGCCTCACAAACAATCTAGCAGAAAGAATCCCAAGGTTTATTGCGAAGTGCAACGTTTTGGGACGCCCCTTTCTCAAGCATGCTTGAGAAAGGGGCATGACTCCGAAACGTTGCACTTCGCAATAAACACGCAAGGCAGCTTTTATCCTGTGTGCCTTGGGATTCTTTCTGCTTGACATAAGGAAAACACACCAAAATGATTCACATAATCCTCAATCTATAGGTAAAAGTCAGATGAACTTGCCTGTTGTGGCTGCTTATTCCACCTGTGGGGCGTTGCATGTTCCAAAATATTTGCAAGTATTCCAGGTGGGATTTACGTAAACACCTCAGGTAAAATTTCCTGCTATGGCAGATGCACCCATGTTGTAGATATTTCTTTTCCACAGATGATACTTCCATGCAACAAGAGGATTCCTCCACAGTTTTCATGGCCACACAATTGCCACACCTACACCACTCAGTTGTACCAATTCGATTATCTGCTGTTTGATGGTGATGTCCACTTGGTCTGTCGCGCACACTTGGTGTGTCTCGCACTGGCTCGTTGCCAAAACATGTTGGATCACCTTGCCCTTGGGATTGCTATACAAAAAATAAAACACAGGTTAGTCAGAACAAATTCAAATGTATGAAAAGGGAAGAATCCGTTTCCAATCATATATTATATACTAACCATGTTAGTTATTTGTGCTTCAGGTTCCTTTTCATTCAACAGAATTAGTTTCTTTGGTGCCATAATCTAAAAATGTAAAAGAGTATATAATATGAACAACAAGACAGAGCAAATACTCTGCTTTCTTCCCCCACACAGCCCCCCCAATATAGAGCCTTTAGCCCCTCATACATAGTCTTTCCCTCCACAGAGTCTTTAGCCAGCCCCCCCAATATACAGTCTTCCCCCACAAACAGTTTTCAGCCCCCTCAAAGCCACCCCCCATTTGTCTCTCTACCCCCACAGCAGTTCCCCCCGAGCATTTCTCTCTCACCCAGTCTCTCTTCACCCACAGCAGTCTCTCCCCCCAGAGCATCTCTCACCCAGTCTCCCTCCGCCCACAACAGTCTCTCTCCCCACAGTAGTGTCTCTCTCAGCCAGCACTCCCCCCCAGAGCATCTCTCACCCAGTCTCTCCCCCCCACAGTAGTCTCTCTTCACCCACAGCAGTCTCCCCCCCCACAGTAGTCTCTCTTGACCCACAGCAGTCTCTCCCCCCAGCAGTCTCTCCCACCCACAGTAGACTCTCTCACCCAAAGCATTTTTCTCACCCAATCTCTCTCCGCCCACAGCAGTCTTTCTCCCCACAGTAGTGTCTCTCTCAGCCAGCACTCTCCCCCCCAGAGCATCTCTCTCACCCAGTCTCTCTCCGCCCACAACAGTCTCTCTCCCCACAGTAGTGTCTTTCTCAGCCAGCACTCTTCCCCCCACAGAGCATCTCTCTCACCCAGTCTCTCTTCACCTACAGCAGTCTCTACCCCACAGCAGTCTCTCTCACCCACAGCATGTGTCTCTCACCCAGTCTCTCTCCCCACAGTAGTCTTTCTCAGCCAGCACCCCCCCAGAGCATCTCTCTCACCCAGTCTCTCTTCACCCACAGCAGTCTCTACCCCACAGCAATCTCTCTCACCCACAGCATTTGTCTCTCACCCAGTCTCTCTCCGCCCACAACAGTCTCTCTCCCCACAGTAGTCTTTCTCAGCCAGCACTCCCCCCCAGAGCATCTCTCTCACCCAGTCTCTCTTCACCCACAGCAGTCTCTACCCCACAGCATTTGTCTCTCACCCAGTCTCTCTCCGCCCACAGCAGTCTCTCCTCCAGCAGTCTCTCTCCCCACAGTAGTCTTTCTCAGCCAGCACCCCCCCAGAGCTTCTCTCTCACCCAGTCTCTCTTCACCCACAGCAGTCTCTACCCCACAGCAGTCTCTCTCACCCACAGCATGTGTCTCTCACCCAGTCTCTCTACGCCCACAACAGTCTCTCTCCCCACAGTAGTCTTTCTCAGCCAGCACCCCCCAGAGCATCTCTCTCATCCAGTCTCTCTTCACCCACAGCAGTCTCTACCCCACAGCAGTCTCTATCACCCAGTCTCTCTCCGCCCACAACAGTATCTCCTCCAGCAGTCTCTCTCCCCATAGTAGTCTTTCTCAGCCAGCACTCCCCCCCAGAGCATCTCTCTCACCCAGTCTCTCTTCACCCACAGCAGTCTCTCCTCCAGCAGTCTCTCTACCAACAGTAGTGTCTCTAAGCCAGCACTCCCCCCAGAGCACTTCTCTCTCACCCAGTCTCTCTCCGCCCACAACAGTCTCTCTCCCCACAGTAGTGTCTCTCTCAGCCACTCTCTCTCCACCCACAGCAGTCTCTTTCACTCACAGCAGTCTCTCTCCCCCACAGCAGTCTATCTTCCCCAGAACTCCCCCCCACAGCAGTCTCTCACCCAGTCTCACTCTCTCACCCAGTCTCACTCTCTCACCCAGTCTCTCTCTCTCACCCAGTCTCTCTCTCACCCAGTCTCTCTTCCCCTCTCTTCCCCCATTTCTGTCACACAGTCTTTCTTCCACCACAGCAGTCTCTCTGCCAGCAGACTCTTGCCAAGCCTCCCTCTTCCTTCCAGAATTAATGTTTCTCCTCCCCCCCAGTGTTTCTGTCCCTCTCCCAGCTCTTTTGCCTAGCCACTGTTCCCTTCCCCCCCACAGCATTTCTCTCTCTTACCCGCAGACTCTCTTGCCCAAGTCTTTCTTTTCCTTGAATAATCTGTTTCTACCCCCACTCACACTCACAGCTAAGCTGTTCAGTTTACTCACGCACATTTCTCGCAGCAGCCTCTCGCGCCCACTCTTCTGCTCCCTCCCACCAAGCATTTCTCAGATTACAGTCAGCTCTGCCTGCCCCAGCCTTTACCTCCTTTTAGTCTCCCTTCCCTCAGCTGTTCACTCATGGACTCGAGCGAGATGCAACCTTACCTCCTGGCTCCTCTGCGCTGTGCTCTGACTTCCGGTTCCTCACTTCCGGTTTTGTGTGAAGGAACAAGGTTGCCTTTTCGCCGTTCTACATGGTAATGTAGCAAGGCTATTTTGATTTTTTTTTAAAAAAACCCTGTTTAATTTCTATGAATGTATTAGGGCATGGCTATTATTTTTTAGCTTTCCTATTTCCGATTATAGTGACATAGTAAGACACCAGGTTTTTGTCCCGCTGGCCCAGTCCGACACTCCACAGTCCGCATCTCTGCAACATATTAAGTTTAAAATGGTTTTCACAGGGTTAAACACAGAACAAAAATGGGGAGTCTTTAAAATGCTGCTTAATAAATATACGTCAGTATATTCCCCTTGCAAAGCAAAACCTTTTTGGTTCAATAGAAGTGTTGGTGTTGAGGTGGGTAACAAAAGACATGCTTTTAAGGCTTTCACATTAGCTGGGACAGCCAGATCATTTAAAAGGTACAAGGAGGCCAATAAATTATGCAAAATATCAGGCATCAGGCAAGCTAAAATCGATATGGAACAGGATATTGCAATTTGCAGAAAGCAGTAAAAAGAATCCAAAATTATTTTTTAAATATGTTAATAGTAAAAAAATAAAGCAGGAAGGGGTGGGACCCTAGGGGGCAGATTCATCAAAGGTCAAGGTGAATTTTTGATTTGAAAAATTTAGAATTTCAAGCTTGGGAATAGTCCAAATTCGATTCGAATTTGAAAAAAAATTGAAAATTCGAATATCGAAATTTATCATGTATTGTCTCTTTAAAAACACGACTTCAACCATTCGCTATCTAAAACCTGACAAATTGCTATTTTAGCCTATGGAGGACCTCCTAGAACCTATCTGGAGTCAATTGGTTGACTTTTAAAAATCAAAGTTTTTTTAGGGAAAACTTCAAATCGAATTCGATCGAATGCGCTATTAATTAGATTCATATGATTTAAATTCAGAGAATACGGACCTATTTGATCGAAAATGGACCTATTCGGCCAAAAAAAAAAACCTTTGACTTAATTTTGGTTGGTCTTTTTGAATTTGAATTTCGAAGTTTTTCAAATTCCAAATTCGACCCTTTGAT
Organism: Xenopus petersii; assembly: GCA_038501925.1. Lineage (NCBI taxonomy): Eukaryota > Metazoa > Chordata > Amphibia > Anura > Pipidae > Xenopus > Xenopus petersii. The sequence goes on along the minus strand of CM076680.1, from coordinate 108,986,901 downwards.
AAATATGGCCCTTAATATCAGAAGGGGGTCAGCTGGGTGATGAGAACAAAAAAAAGCTGAGATTCTGAACTCATATTTTTCATCTGTCTACACAAACGAGGAACCAGTTAATGAAGGTTTTCTTCTTAATAGACCCAATTCTAGTAATACAACTAATGATGTATGGTTCACACAAAAGATTCAAAAAAGAGACTAGAACATGTCAAGATAAACAAGGGTCCAGTGCCAGATGGTATTCATCCCAGGGTTATTCAACAAGGGATCCCGTTCTCAGCCTCTAAACTATAGGCCAATTAGTCTGACATCACTGATAGGAAAGCTTTTCAAAGGGTTAATACAGGATAAGATAGTGGACTTCATAGCAAATCATAATACTATGAGTTTGTACCAGCACGGTTTTGTACGTTATATTGTACATCTTGCCAGACTAACTTAATTTCTTTTTATGAGAAGGTGACCTAGATTCTGGGATGGCAGTGGATGTGATTTACTTAGACTTTGCTAAAGCTTTTGATACAGTGCCACACAGAAGGATACTGGTTAAATTAAGGAATGTTGGCCTTGAACATAGTATTTGTATTTGGATAGAGAACTGGCTAAAAGACTACAAAGAGTGGTGGTAAATGGAACATTTTCTAATTGTACCAGTGTTGTTAGTGGAGTACCACAGGGCTCTGAACTAGGTCCTTTGCTTTTCAACTTGTTTATAAATGACCTGGAGGTGGGCATTGAAAGGAATGTTTCTATTTTTGCAGACAATACTAAATTGTGCAAAACTATAGGTTCCATGCAGGGTGCTGCCACTTTTCAGATTTGTCTAAGTTGGAAGAATGGGCAGCAAACTGGAAAATGAGGTTCAATGTTGATAAATGCAAGGTTATGCATTTTGGCAAAAATAACATAAATGCAAGTTATACACTAAATTGCATTGTTGTGAGTTTCCTTAAATGAGAAGGATCTAGTATTTTTTGTAGATAACACATTGTCCAATTCTGGGCAGTGTCATTCTGTGGCTACTAAAGCAAATAATGTTCTGTCTTGCCTAAAAAGGGCATTAACTCAAGGGATGAAAACAAAATTATGCCTCTTTATAGGTCTCTGGTAAGGCTTCATCTGGAGAATGCAGTGCAGTATTGGACTCCAGTCCTTAAGAGGGATATAAATGAGCTGGAGAGAGTGCAAAGACATGCAAATAAACTGGTTAGAGGGATGGAAGACTTAATTTATAAGGGTAGACTGTTGAGGTTGGGGTTGTTTTCTATGGAAAAAAGGTGCTTGCGAGGGGACATGATTACACTTTACAAGTACATCAGCAGACATTGTAGACAAATAGCAGGGGACCATTTTACCCATAAACAGAAAAGAACTTTAATTTGCAGCAGCTTAGGTGGTTCTTCACAGTGAGGACAATGAGGTTGTGGAATGCACTGCCGGGTGATGTTGTGATGGCTGATTCTGTTAATGCCTTTAAGAGTGGCTTGGATGATTTCATGGACAGACATAGTGTCAACGGCTATTGTGATACTAAACTCTATTACAAAATATAAGTATAGATATGGGTATATATAATTTATGTGAAGGTATGAAGGGGTGTCCGTATGGATGCTGGGTTTTCATTTGGAGGGGTTGAACTTAATGGACTTTGTCTTTTTTCAACCCGATTTAACTATGTAACTGTAAAAAAAACCCATCTGAAGCCTCTCCAATTTGCCTCAGAGGGGGGAAAAAATCCTTCCTGACTCCAAAATGACAATCGGACTAGTCCCCGGGTCAACGTGTACTATGAGCTATCTTCCATAACCCTGTATTGCCTCACTTACTAAAAAGCCATCCAACCCCCTTTTAAAGCTATCTAATGTATCAGCCTGTACAACTGATTCAGGGAGAGAATTCCACATCTTCACTGCTCTCGTTGTAAAAAAAACCCTTCCGAATATTTTCTTCTTATTGGAATGGGTGACCTTGTGTCAGCTGGAAAGACCTACTGGTAAATAAAGCATTAGAGAGATTATTATATTATCCCCTTATATATTTATACTATAATATCACCCCTTAAAGGAAAACTATACCCCTAAACAATGTAGGTCTATATAAAAATATATAGCATAAAACAGCTCATATGTAAAACCCTGCTTTATGTTAATAAACCATTTTCATAATAATATACTTTTTTAGTAGTATGTTCCATTTGGTAATCCTAAATATAAAATTGCCATTTTAAAAAATAAGGGCCACCCCCTGGGGTTGTACGATTCACTGTGCACACAAACACACCAAATAAACCATACATGTTAGGTCACATGAGCCAAGACAGAGTTCTGTCTTTTACTACCACACTTTTTCCTGTTACAGTGAGAGCTGTAGTATTTCTGGTTATGTGATCTCTGAGGCAGCACAGAGACCATCATGAAATGGTGGTTCAAGACAAGAGATGTAAAAGGGCAGTTTTTACTTAAATATATATTCCAGTTTGGTAAGATTCTTTCATATGCCACTTAATTTCATATAAAATCTGTTGCTTAAGTATTAATTTTAGGGGTATAGTTTTCCTTTAAGCACCTCTTCTCCAGTGTTATACAGCAAAAGTCTTTTTTACAGCATAAAACAATGCAAATGCATCCTGGTCTCATAAACATAATTTTGTTTCTGATTCATTAGCTAAAATATATATATATATATATATATATATATATATATATATATTACTTGAAATGAAACTGCACTTATACAACTGCTTTACCTGGCTGAGTGGAATATACGGGTCAGTATAAGACTGCTTAGAAAACCTTGTGTTAGTTTTTCCATAGCCTTTACCAACTTAGTTACCCTTCTTTGGACGTTCTCTAATTCAATAATAAGGCAGGGCCTAACCAGTCCTCTGCAAAGTGAAAGAATGTTTTCTCCTCCCGCAAATCTATGTCACTTTTACTACAGCTCAAAATCGTGTTTGCCATTGCAGCTGCTGATTGCATTGTTGCTACAGCAACAAGTCTATTATCTACAAGGACTCTAAGGTCCTTCTCCATTATGAATTTGCCTAGTGCATATTTTTACTTCTAAGGTGCATGACCTTACATTTATCAACATTGAATCTCATCTGCCATTTAGCCACCCAGATTACCAGTTTGTTAAGATCCTGCTGCAAGGATTTCACATCATGGATGTAATTAATTGTACAGTTTTGTGTCATCTGCATACAGTTATACATTACTTACTTTTCCCCCCTTAACTCACCTTTATAGGTTACTCTAGGAGTGACAGACAGATTATTTAGCTGAGCATCTTGAGGCTCCTCTGAGGATTGTGAGTAGGATTAAGATCCCGAGTACTAATTGCCCAGAAGTAGGGACTAAGTGTACAGACCTGACCTGTCTTGGTTCTACTCGTGCTCTGCCTGCCTGCTCAGGCTAGAGCCAGCACAAGATGGACACTGAAAGCATGGCTTCAGAGGCTTTTATACTCTAGCACAATGCCATCTACTGGTCACCGTGAGAAACAACAAGGGGCATAGCTTAAAGCAGGAATAGGAAAAGTTACCCCTCCTAACTGTATTTTAAGACCCAGTTAGGTGTTTATAACACTAGGGAAACTGCCTGCTAAATAATACTGGGGATCGATATTTTACACATTCCTACATTTGCATGATAGTTTTAACTTTTTGTGTGGCTACAGCAATGAAAAGTGTTCAAAGGAAGTGATTTTCAGAAGTATTCCTGAGTCCATGCAGTAATTAGCAACACAGAATTGTATCAGTTTTTTTTTAAGATTTTATTTTTGAGTTCTCATAATAAACTTATGATTAGCTTTTTCCAAAAACTGATTGTCATAGATTTCCAGTGGAGTAATATTGATTTTTGGGCATAATACTACAATGGCAGATAGCATTATGTGTATGTGTATGAGTCCATGGTCCATGGAGTCTTTTGTGAAGGCAGATCAGGGGGGGAGAATGCATCAGGCAGGTTACGTTATGCTGCCATGTATTGTATAACCTCACTCCAGAACTGCTGTATTGCTGTGCACTTCCAAAACTAGTGAAAGAATGACCCTACTGAGGTTTCGGGCAGGCATCATATGCTGTGGGTTACAGTTTAGCTGTATGGAGTATAGTTTACTCTGATAAGAAATTTGACTTGTATATACCAGCCTTTCATAGACATAGTCAGTTCAGGTACTTGTTTTAGGGCGTCTTTCAACATACCATCCTCTATTTCGGATGTCCCTTAACATTTTTTGTTTAGGCCTATCCAGTGGATCAAGGGGATCAAGGCCTGCCTGCAATAGAATTGTAATACAGAGTGATGGTGGTTTCCTCACGCCTGGCTTGGTTAGTATTGGTCTAACAGGAAATTGCAACTGGAAAGCATGTTTAAAGGACCAGTAACACCATTTTTTTTATTCAAAAAATACAAACTACACCCTCCAAATAATACTTATGTCCCACTGAATGTTGTGTATTTACCTCAGATTTGGAATAAAATTGACCAAAAAATATCGCCTCCATTCTCTTCAATGCATTTTGAAAAAAGGCGAAAAGGCGATCAGCGCGCACCCGACAGCTCTCCTCACAGGACTTACGGAAGTCGCGTCATGAACCAGGCAATTGAAGGGCTGCTTCAGTGGATCACGGAACGGCTGGGGGAGAGGCACACACATGTAAGGGCTGCTTCAGATGATCGCGGGGGAGAGGCACAGCTGATGGAATGGCTGCATTTAAGGATCGCCAAAGTATGCAGAAGAAAGTTGAGAGAGATAGGAGGTGGGGGGAGGCTGAGAGAGACGGATACAGAGGTGGGGGAAGGCTGCTGTATGTCAAGAGCACTGCTGGGAGACAGGAACGGAGGGGGGGAAGCTGTGGTATGTGGAGGAAAAGCTGAGAGAGAGAGGAACGCTGAGAAAACATAAGGAGAACGCTTAGACTTTGACAGCCAAGAAGACAGGTAACTAATGGTTGCTATGTGACGTCACTTCTGGAAGTGACGTCACAAACCAGGCAAATGGAACCCGAAGAACAGGAAGAGGCTCACGGCGGCACGCAGGCAGGGGTGAAGATGCTTTTCTAGTGCTACAAGATGGCGTGGCCCCTTGGACTCCATTAGAAAGCTGCGGTTTCAATTTTTTCCATTTCCCTTACTAGAAAGCAGGATGCAGCTGCAAATTGGGTGTTGTTAATGTAAGTAAATTGACTTTGTCTGAGTTCTCTAAAAGGTGTTACTGGTCCTTTAAGTTGAAGGTAGCAAAATAACATACTAGAAGGGAGGTTATGCTCTTGCTGTAGGATTGGAAACTGTTTAATGTCATCTCCTTCTCTGTCTTTTATGTTTTTTTTTAAAGCAGGCCTTGCAATTTGTGCACAAAGACATCCTGTCAGGCATCCTGTTTACCCCACTTGGATCTCCGCGGCTCTGCCTATGAAGTGGTGCATTGGCGGTGATGCAGGGGGAGCTATTTCTGGCATCTTTCAATGGTAGGTCTTTGCTCAGACATCGTCTTGGCTCTGTTACTGTGTCTTATTGAACTGTATATCTCTGTGCATGTTGACCCCGGAATTCACCTTTGACAATGCTTCTTGAATCTCCCTATCTGTTTATATGCCTGAACTTCCTGTCTTACTGGTTTGACCTTGTCTGCCCTCGACCACACTGGATTGCCGCCTGACCTCTGCCTGCCTGACTATTCTTATTCTTTGCTGTGTTGAGTCGTGGTACTACAGCTGCTTTCAACTTGATACTACAGCTACTATCAACTGTTACTCAGCTCTCAAACCTTCCCTTACTAGTCACTCCTCTGTTCAGTTTGAGGATATACTGTGTGAGGTACTGTAAGAGTGGTCTTCCTTCAGCTAATTGGTTCCAGATACTGGTAAGCCTTCTCAGAATCTTTTAATGATATTATGTATTCAAAATAATGAAATCCTCAAACTATTTGCAAATTTATGTTGCGGAACATTATTTTCCTCAACATATTTGTTGCAGTAATACAGTCTGTGTAAGTTGTGAACATTTTAATTAGTTATGCCCAGGTTTATTTAGTAAAAAATTAAATATGAAAAAATTAAATATGAATAATTTGCTCCATACATAATTTTTATATAGTATTAGAGTACCACCAAGTGTGGTTTTGTCATAGTTTTTTTTATACACATATGTAGTATATGCCTACATATATGTGCTGAAAGTACACTTGGGGCAATCAGTCATCTGTACTTGATGGACATGTGTCTTTTTTCAAGTCATTTACTCATGTGTGATAGTTTTGCAAAATACACATTTTTCCAAAAGGGAGTTAACAACTAAACACTTGTTTAAAAGTGTCACGAATCAGCACCCGGAATCCAGAACCAATGCTAAGCACCCTGGTCTCAGCTCTTGCATCCGCCTTTAACAGCCGCCTTTCACCTCTGGAGGAGCCCTTGGCTAATTGGATGCTGCCAGGTCTTATTAAGAGAGGAGCCAAGCGAAGGTTCTGGACGAGCAGTGGGGCACGATTGTAAAGCAAAGTCTTTGGGCAGAAGGTCACAGTACAAGGATTAGACAAATGGTAGTCAAATAGGCAGAATTCTAGCGTAGTCAAACAGGCAAGGGTCAAAGCCGGGAGGTCAATCAGAAGAGTCAAACTGCCACAGGTCGGTGTAACACTCGCCACTGGTTTTGAGCGCCGGCACATAAGTGCACGTCAAATCGGACGCCTGCGCAGGAATGTACGCTCACATACTTAGGTGCAATGACCTCTAATTTGGGCGCCAGGCTTCCTATTGGTCCCTGATGTGTCTGTCTTCCTCAGCCTGCTCCTGATTGGTTCCTGTTCCCTTAAATACCTTCCTCTTCCTCCTCTCATTGTCCAAGCTGGCTTCAGTTCCTACTGTTCCTGCTAAAGCCCTGGTTGTTCGAGTTTCCTGGTTTTGACCCTCTGCTTGTTTTCCTGACCTCCGAACCTTTGCTGCCTGAATCCGATCTCTGCCTGCATTTAACTACGCCTTAGACTGACCGCTTGGTACTTTGCTTCTCTGAAACCCGTCTTCTGGAAACGACCTTTGCCTGCACCTGACTACGCCTTGCCTGATCCCTTGTTACTTCACTCCTGGTAACTTGCCTGGCTTCTCTACCACCTCCGCAGCAGAAAGCCCGGGCCCCAAAAGGGCATCAGTGAATACCGGAGCCGTAGAGAGGTTCCTGTTACCATCAGTTCTCCTGGATCAGCTACCTTCCTCCAGGATCCGAGGTAAACAGATCCTTATAGTTAGCTTGGGCCAAAAGGATGGATCCCTCCCAAGCCACTGGTCGTTCTTCCTCTTAGAGGCTCTTATGAAGCGTCTCGAGGACTATGAGGATTCTCAGTTGCACCTTGCCCAGAGCTTGCAGCACCTCTCAAATTGCCTTGATGCCTTGCAGGCTTCCCAGACTCCGCTGCCTTCTGTCTCTGTTGCACCATCAACCCCAGTTTTGGTTCCGGCTCCATTGTCCAGCGGGGAAAGTTTTTCCTGGAGACCCAAGATCTCAGCTCCTCTTCGCTATTCTGGTGATCCAGAGACCTGTCGGGGTTTTTTGAATCAATGCAAGATTAATTTTGAACTCTCACACTTCCCGAATGAGAAGTCCAAAGTGGCCTACATCATGACCTTGCTTCATGGGAAAGCCTTGGCCTGGGCTTCTCCTCTTTGGGAATGGGATGATTCATTGGTTCACAACTCCACGGCATTTCTTTCCACTTTTCGTGAGATTTTTTATGCCCCCGGCAGGAAGGAGAATGCCTCTACTCACCTCCTGAAAATTTCCCAAGGGGCACTCTCCGCAGCTGAGTACGCCATAGATTTCTGTACAATTGCCGCGGAGGTATCCTGAAACAACGAGGCCCTTGCAGCTGCCTTCTGGAACAATCTCAATGAGTCCCTTAAAGATGAATTGGTGGAGACCGTCCTGGGCACTGCCACTTCCTCTCCATCAAGAAATTTCTCTCTTCTGTTGGTTCCCTGCTGTATTAAACGTCTCTCCAGGGCCATCCCTTGTCAAGCCTTTATTGACTCAGGTGCTGCTGGGAACTTCATTGATCTCTCTTTTGCCCGAGCTTCTTCTCTGCCTCTTGTCCCTCTTCAAGTGCCTCTGGCGGCTCATGCGATTGATGGTCATCCCGTCTCTCCTGGTCTTATCACCCACTCCACTTTTCCTCTGTATTTGCAAGTTGGTGACCTCCATACAGAAGAGATCTCGTTTCTGGCCATCTCCTGTCCTTCGACCCCTATCATTTTAGGGTTACCCTGGCTCCAGCTACATAACCCTATGATTGATTGGTCTTCTGGAAAGCTGTCCTCCTGGAGTTCCTGCTGTTCCTCTAATTGTTTATCCTTCTCATCCTCTTCTCCAGTCTCCATTTGCTCCATCTCCATGCTTGAGTCTCTTCCCTCCTGTTATAGAGACTTTTCTGACGTCTTCGAGAAGAAGAGTGCCGAGGTTCTTCCCCCCCACGGCCCTATGACTTTCCTATTGACCTGATCCCTGGAACTGTCCCTCCTAAGAAGGATGGGGGTCTTCGGCCATGCATCGATTACTGGGGTCTTAACAAGATTACCGTCAAGAACAGGTATCCTCTTCCCCTTATCCCTGAGCTGTTGGATAAACTCAAGGACGCCAAAAAATTTTCGAAGCTGGACCTGAGGGGAGCCTATAATCTGTTTTGGGTTTGTCAAGGGGACGAATGGAAGACAGCGTTTAACACACGTGATGGCCATTATTAATATCTAGTTATGCCATTTGGCCTCTGCAACGCGCCTGCTGTCTTCCAGGACTTTATGAACGATATTAATCGAGATCTCCTCTATTCTTCTGTTGTTGTCTAGCTGGATGACATTTTGATTTTTTCTTCTTGTGAGCCCCTCTATTCTTCTCATGTGAGGCAAGTCCTTCAACGTCTCAGAGAGAATCATTTGTTCGCCAAGATCGACAAGTGCGAGTTCCATCAGGCGAAAATTTCTTTCCCTCTGGCTTTGAAATGGATCCGGCCAAGGTTTCGGCAGTCCTGAATTGGGTTACTCCCTCTAATATGAAAGCAGTCCAACTTGGGGTTCGCCAATTTTTACAGGAACTTCATCAAGAATTTTTCCGGCATTGTCCTCCCCCTTACTGCTCTTACCCGGAAGGGAACACAATTTGTCTGGTCTCCTGTGGCTCAGAGAGCGTTCGACGATCTGAAGCAAGCTTTTTGTTCTGCTCCCGTCTTAGTTCATCCAGATGTCTCTCGACCTTTTGTTTTGGAGGTGGATGCTTCAGAGTCCAGTGTTGGAGCCATTCTCTCTCAGCGGCCTGATTTCCAGGGTCCCCTACACCCTTGTGCCTTCTTTTCCCGCAATTTTCTTCTGCTGAGAGGAATTACGACGTTGGCAACAGAGAACTTTTGGCGGTTAAGCTGGCTCTGGAGGAATGGCATCATCTTTTGGAAAGTTCGGTTGAACCCATTACCATTCTTACGGACCATAAGAACCTGGAATACATCTCTGCCGCCAAGAGACTGAATCCTCGTCAAGCACGTTGGGCCCTCTTCTTTTCCAGGTATAACTTCATTATATCCTATTGTCCTGGTTCAAAGAACTCCAAGGCTGATGCTTTGTCCAGATCATTTTCTACTGATGAAGTTTCAGTTCTTCCTCCCATTCCCATTATCCCACCTGAATGCATCGTTGCTCCTGTATCCGTTATTCCTCCTGAGTGTCCTCCTGGGAAAACCTTTGTGCCTGCTTCCTCTGTTCCTCAAGTCCTGGGCTGGGCTCATTCTTCAAAGTTGGCAGGGCATCCTGGTGTCGGTAAGACCTTTGACCTGGTGTCCAGATATTTTTGGTGGCCCTCCTTGAAACAAGATGTCTCTTTGTTTGTATCTTCCTGTGTTATCTGTGCCCAACAGAAGATTCCAAGATCTCTTCCTTGTGGCCTTCTTAAACCTCTACCTACTCCCTCCCGACCCTGGGTTGACATTGCTATGGACTTTGTGGTGGACCTACCCAAGTCTTCGGGGATGACTACCATCTGGCTTGTCGTGGATAGGTTCTCGAATATGGCACATTTTGTCCCCTTGAAGAAGTTGCCTACCGCCTCCACTCTTGCTCAACTTTTTGTCAAGGAGATCTTTCTTCTGCATGGAATTCCTTCTTCCATTGTCTCTGATCGTGGCGTTCAGTTTGTTTCGAAATTCTGGAGGGCTTTTTGTAAACTTTTGGACATTCACTTGAACTTTTCCACGGCTTACCATCCTCAGAGTAATGGCCAGACTGAGAGGACGAATCAGTCTTTGGAGCAGTTTCTCCGATGTTTCATCTTGCAAAATCAGGACAATTGGTCGGATGTACTCCCTTGGGCTGAGTTTGCACATAATAATCTTCGCGCCAGAAGGTGGCTGCCGATAAGCATCGTCGCCCTGCTCCCAGGTTCAAGGTAGGGGACTCTGTCTGGCTCTCTTCCAGAAATATCAAGATCAGGCAGTCCTGCCCTAAGCTGGGTCCCTGCTTCCTCGGTCCTTTCAAGGTCAAGGAAATCAGAGAAGAGAGGTTTCTGTCACCATCAGTTCTCCTGGATCAGCTACCTTCCTCCGGGAAACAGATCATTATAGTCGGATTACAGAAGTTAGTATAGTCGGTTACCAGGCAGGAGTCATACGTCAGCGCCAATAAATAAAGGAGCTGCGCGCCACACGCGCACTAAGGATCCGGCACATCAGATGGAAGGCAGCGTGGCAGACGTCTCAACTGAGAACGCTGTGGGCGTCCCCGCCGGCCTACTAGGCCACCAGGGTGGGTACCCCTTACAAAAAGTTGTTAAAAACAAAAGAATGTGCTTACATGTAAGTGCATTAAAGAGACTGAGAGCAGACAATGTCCTCATTATCTTAAAGCACTGTACTGGATCTTGCAGTGGATTGGTTAATGATTTTTTAAAAATAATTCCATCCCTCAGACAAACAAAAATTAAGTGCACTTGCACTTTTTTGTGATTTCATCTACAAACACGTTATCAAGTTGGATAGGTGTATGAAACACACCATTTATTTATTATTTGAAGCACATTCAACCATTAAACTTGCTCTAGACAATCTTAAAGGGGACATTTCATATAACCTTCATATTCAGATATATTACTTATCCTTCCTCAAAATATGTAATGCTGCAGAAAGAAAAACGTTTTGAAAGCGTTTTACCTCCTAGAACTGTCATTATATCAGAGCTGTCATTATATCAGAGCTGCAGAGAGAACCTCTCTGCTCGGTGTCTAGGCTGAAATGAAGAATTGGAGTCAGGGACGGACTGCGAGTAAAAAGCAGCCTGGGCGGGGCGTGGCTATGTAAGGGAACGGAGTAGACGTGTTTGGATGGAGCTCCGCACCTAAACCATCCTGAAATATACCCAGTACTGATACCTTACTACAAAAGTGAGTGGATACTACTTCGGAAGCACTACATACAATGACCATATGATCGGTAGGCGCTCAATGCGATCCCAAAGGGCACCGCGACTCACCAAAAAACAGCAACGCAGTAACGGGCCTGACGCCATTTTGGTTATGACGTAGACTCCTAAAGGCACGGCGTCTCACCCGATGGCGGCAGAGTCTTTAGATGCTGATCCGGTACAACAGAAAGAACTCTCGCTGGAGTCCACTATGTTGCTGAATGCTATCCAAGAATCCCAAATGGTGTCTCACCAGACGGCGGCAGAGTCTTTAAATGCCGATCCGGTACAACAGAAAGAACTCTTGCCGGAGTCCACTATATTGCTGAATGCTATCCGAGAATCCCAAACGGCCCTCTCCAAATGGATGACCTCCGTATGGAGATTCAGACCGAGGTCTCTCTATTTCGGGCAGACCTGGACAAGGTGAGAGAGAGAGTATCAGAAGCTAGAGCGCCGCGTGGGAGTTGCAGAAGATACTCTTTTACAACAACAGCTGATGGTTGCTGAATTACAACGGCAAGTAAAGTTGCTAAACCAAAGAGCGGAAGACTCTGAAAATCGATCGAGGAGAAATAATGTGCGCATTCTGTGGTTGCCAGAGGGAGTGTAGAGGCAGTCTCCAACTGAATTTGTCGAGACACTGCTTAAAGATGGGTTGGCGCCCATTACTTTATCCACAGCGTACACAGTGGAAAGGGCCCATAGGATTCCTACTCGGCGTATAGCAGGTGAGACGCCGTGGCCCTTTATCCTATGTCTTTTGAATTACATAGATAGAGACGCCATCTTGTCTGCAGCCAGGAAAAAAGGTGTAGTTAAATATCTTAACGCTACGCTGCAATTCTATCGGGATTTTACAGCAGAGATACAAAGACAACGCCGCACTTTCCAAGATGTTAAAAAAAGGCTGCGAGAAAAAGAGATCAAATACAGCATGCTCTACCCTAGCAGACTGAGGGTAATAGATGGAGCAGCTACCCGATTTGTTACAGACCCGGCGGAAGTCAATCATTGGATAGACAACCATCATCATCATCAAAGTACCCCTTTCAAGTTATACCTTGCACAGTAAGGCATGTTGAAGAAATACAACAGCATACTGGGTAAGACACATGAGAGCCCCAGCCAACAAGAAGATGAGCAGGTAGCACCTTAGATAGTTACGGTGTGCCTCCCTAGTTAGATAGATTAGGTTCAGGGAATAGGACCTCCTTTTTTGGAGGGTGGGGTGAGGTCAGGGTGGGGGGAGTTAAAGGGATTTGGCAGGTTATTTTGCCTCTACGGGTTGATTATCTTGTATAATTGATAAGAATATGGCAATTCATATACATGTTGAAATGACATATTTGACAATGCTTGCCACTGTATCTTTTTGTTATTTTTTTTTCTGTGCTTTCTATGTCTCAACTTTCTCTGTTTCCACTGTTCTTTTTTCTTCACTTTGGTTGCAGGAGAGGACTCAGAGGTGCTGGCAGTTGGGCGGTCCCTAATCGCAACGTACAATTATGGCGACTTTAAAAATACTTAACTGGAATGTACGGGGTTTGGGCACTAAGGAAAAAAGGGCTTTGGTATTTCAATTTGTGAAAAAACACAAACCTGATGTTCTTGTGCTCCAGGAAACCCACTTCTCGGGGCAAAAAATGTTGGCGCTCAGACGGGCCTGGTTTGGGCAATATTTAATGATATAACCCTGAGGGGTGCAGTGCCGGAGTCCATGTTCCAAGGCATATATTTCGATTATCCCAAAGAAAGGCAAAGATCCGCAAAAATGTGCTTCATATAGGCCTATATCGCTCATAAACTGCGATGCCAAGATTTTAGCTAAAGTGTTGGCGAATCTCCCTTTTTGTTTTGTTTGGCAATAGAGCCGCTTGCAGAACTAATTTGTAACTCTGATGGTATTACAGGATTGAAAATTGGAAATTTGACAGAAAAGGTATCGTTATATATGTTGATATACCTGGAAAATCCTGGCCCGGCCCTCAACAATTTATTAGAGATCATAAATGAAAATGGGAAATACTCTGGGATTCGAGTTAACTGGCACAAATCCACACTATTCGCCCTAGACAAGGCGGCCAAGGGTCGGCTACCTCCAAATTCTCCTCTACAGTGGGTAAATACTTTTTTATACTTGGGAATTTGGATAACTCAGGAGATTACCCGATATAAAGCAGCCAGCATAGATCCTATTACTATAGATATGGTTGCCAAGTTTGCCCAATGGGAGTTTTTGCCGTTATCATTATATGGTAGAATCAACTTATTAAAAATGAAGTATGTACCTAAATTTTTATATATGTTCAGAAATACTCCAATATGGCTTACCAGTCCCTTTTTTCAGCAAATGAACTTCGCTATTTCCTCATTCATATGGGCCAAAAAGGTCCCTAGGATCAGTATGATGACACTACACAGGTCCACTCAGGCCAGGGGCCTTGTCGTTCTTAATATGTATTTATACTATTTGGCTGCTGTGTTAGTGACTATTCGCTGGTGGTTCGAATCTGACTGTGCAAATGCATCCTTTATATTAGAAGCTGGGATACTGGGCTCGAAGGAGGCCATGAGACCAGGGCCGGAACTAGGTGTAGGCAGAGTAGGCATGTGCCTAGGGCGCAAAGCTGGAGGTGCGACAGGCACGCACCTTCTCTGCCTCTGCTATCCCCTAGTCCGGTCCCTGCTCTGGCCGACGTGCGCGTTTGCGCGAGTGCACATGTGAGAAAAATACTAGTGTGCATGTGTGAAAAACGAAAGTGCGCATGCATACTTGTATTTTCACGCATGCGCGCTTGTGTCTTTTCACGCATGCGCACTAGCGTATTGTGAGATTTGCCGGGCCAGGCTGCCTAGGGTGCCTGCCCACGTTGGCCTGGCACTGCTTGAGACTTTTGCCCTAGAGGGGAAAGGAGGCACACCCACAGGTTACTCAGTCTGTGGAGACCACCGTTAAAGCTTGGAAGATAGCTCAAAAACCTTTGACTCCAACAGGTCTGAAATACCACTCACCTCTTGCTCCACTGTGGTGCAATAAGTTACTCCCACATTTCCGTACCAATCAAGATTACAAATTTTGGGCAGGCAACAGGCTCAGATATGTGAAGGGGACCTAAAGGGTTTCCTGGAGATAAAGGCCTCCTGCCCGACAAAGCATGTTACTCAATTTCGATATGACCAGCTGGCACGCTGGTCAGGCGCAATTTCCTAATCCGCAATCTACTATAGTGGCTAGCTCCCTGGAAATAGCTATGCAACTCCAGGTGGTCGCCAAACCCCTCTCTACCATTTATCATACCCTATTGGCACCTGAGGAAAAACACCCGCTTAAATGCTTCCAGAAATGGATCAGGGATATGGACAACCTGGACGAAGAGTCATGGGAAGTGATCATGCGCCACGTTAGCCACTAATAGCCCACATGTGTTTTAAATGCAGGTCTATACTGGCAACACCAGAATTTAGACATGTTGAATGCTCAATCCCTCCTCACCCCACACTCTACTCACAATTTTCTCTCTCTCTCTTCTCCTTCCTTTTCTTCTTTCCTTTACTATAACTATATTCTATGTTTGATTTTCTTTTCTTTTCTTGAACATTGTATGTTCTAATTTGTTTTGTGTGATGAAAACCAATAAAAACACTTTAAAAAAAAAAAAAAAAGCAGCCTGGGCAAAAAAATTGAAGCAGCACACAGACTGATTTTCAGCCCCATGTGACATTAGCCGATAGGGGACTAAACAGAAGTTTTTGTTGGACAATTGCTTGCCTCCTCCAAGTAATATGTAGTAGCACATGTCTAAGGGAAACGCCAGATGTGGCATTTTTGCGGCATTTTTGCATTGCGTTTTTAAAAAAGAACAGCCAGGCGTAAATACGCCACTGAAACCACATGTGACCGTCAACATGCATTTTTCAGCATGTAGGATTCTTTTCCCAACATGTTCTCATTGAATTTGGACCCCATATTTAAAATACACTGCATATTTACGTAAAGTGTGGTTTCAAACATACAGATCCCATAGAGTCTATTGATTTGGTAGTTTCATGACCTATTGGTGTTTCTCTCAAAAAACGCCAATACTGGCGTCCTGTGGCGGATTCCAGCTTGCAAGCGCCCTGTGTGAATTGTCATAGTGCTTTTTCCATTAGTTTAAGTGGTAGTGCAGTTTATGCGTATTTACGCCTGGCTGCTCTTTTTTTAAAAACGCTGCAAAAACGCCACGTCTGGCCTTGCCCTAAAAACACTGTAACTAATTTTAGCTCTGATCTGCAGACAACATTAAAAAGATTTGCAATGGGACATAATACAACTGTTGGAGGAGAATGATGTATACTGTGTTTTCATCAGAGAATATAAAATACATGAGGTAGATGCATGAAAACAAGAAATCATACAACAGGCTCAGATTGCAAGGTAAAATGCTGCTGTTCTGGAACAATTTATGATCAGGTGCAAGGAGTTGCAAGGTAAAATGCAACTGTTCTGGAACAATTTATGATCAGGTGCAGGGAGTTGCAAGGTAAAATGCAGCTGTTCCGGAACAATTTATGATCAGGTGCAGGGAGTTGCAAGAGGAATGCAGCTGTTCTGGAACAATTTATGATAAGGTGGAGGGAGTTGCAAGGAAAAATGCAGCTGTTCTGGAACAATTTTGTGATCAGGTGCAGGTAGTTGCAAGGGAAAATGCAGCTGTTGTGGAAGAATTTATGCTCAGGTGCAGGGAGTTGCAAGGGGAAATGCAGCTGTTGTGGAACAATTTATGATCAGGTGCAGGGAGTTGCAAGGGGAAATGCAGCTGTTGTGGAACAGTTTATGCTCAGGTGCAGGGGGTTGCAAGGTAAAATGCAGCTGTTGTGGAACAATTTATGATCAGGTGCAGGGAGTTGCAAGGGGAAATGCAGCTGTTGTTGAACAATTTATAAAAAGGTGCAGGGATTTGCAAAGGGAAATGCAGCTGTTGTGGAACAATTTATAATCAGGTGCAGGGAGTTGCAAGGTAAAATGCAGCTGTTCCGGAACAATTTATAATCAGGTGCAGGGAGTTGCAAGGTAAAATGCAGCTGTTCGGGGGGCGCATGAGCGGTGCAGAGTGAGTGAGACGCGACTTCGCTGAGCTCCGAGACCAGGCTCAAAGAAAGCCGGTACATTAGCGTTTTATTAGCGTACCTTAGCACCGGACTAGTCACAGAGGATCCAGGTCACGAAGGAATAAAAAAAAAAAAAACGAAGGATACTGCATGTACGATGTCCCCTTACCTCAGTAAATATCCAGGCCCATCTCACAAGCGTGCAGCCCAAGATGGCGCCGAACAAGGAGACTCGAGTCAACACGTCTCGGCTCCTGCTTCTCCAGCTATGTCTGCTTTAACAGGCTCACAGAGCCCTAGCCCGCAGCGTCTTGAGACACAAGACATGCAATGTACCCCATCTGAATTTAATCCGGTAACGGAGACTATCTTGCTGCAGCATTTAAACAGTCTTAAAGACTCTCTCACTGACTCCATTACTGAAACAGTGGCTCAAGCCCTATCCACAATAAAAGCTGACGTAGCTGAGTTGGGAGACAGGACAAACAAAGTGGAAAACACCCTGGATGACATAATATCCTCTTATAATTCTTTGGCAGAGGAACATAATGCTTTGCAGTCAGATCACCAACAATTGAAATTGGTTTGTGAGGATCTGGAAAACCGGAATCGCAGATGCAACTTGCGTATCAGGGGAATACCAGAGACAGTTAAACAATCTGATCTCAAAGATTATCTACATAACTTGTTTGTGCACCTGGCCCCGGACCACCCAGTAGAACTGTGGCACATGGATAGAGCACACAGAGCTCTAGGGGCCAGACCGCCAGACGCAAAACTCCCAAAGGATGTGATCCTATGTCTGCATTACTATGAGAGCAAGGACAAGATCATCTTGGCTACCAGAAACCGCCAGTCAATCGCATACCTGGGAGCAACTCTGCAAATCTTTAACGACATATAGGCTATTACATTAGCTAAAAGAAGGGCTTTAAGACCATTAACTCAACAGCTACGGGACAAGAACATCCCATATAGGTGGGGATACCCGTTTAAATTAATCGCCATGAAAAATGGCAGGCAATTTACACTGCAAGATGTCAGCCAGACTAAGCAGTTCCTACACGCTCTGGAGTTGTCGGCCAAAGCCACACTGCCTCGTCCAGCAGAACGTCTGCAACCTGGCAGAATACAGCCGCTTTGGGATAAAGTACCAGCGCCACGTCAACAAAATGATTAATACCGACGGAGCAGCACAACTTTTCTTGCCCAGAAGACGGGGGTTACCTGCTGTAACCTAGGAATAACATCACTGCCATTCGGTCTTGGACGGATCCACTGTTTTGTTACCTTAGGCCCGGATCGAGCTCGGCAGAAGTACTTTACCTATCTACTAAATATTTTGGTGCACTACGACGTCTGAACCCGCACCATACCCCGAGGACGGAGACTGGGAACTACCAGCTGAATATCCCAGTGAATACTCCATACTTGTAGTATTACTACTAACTCTGATAGAAGGATAACAGTTCAGTGGATTGTGTCTCGTTACACCACCAGTTTGCCCTCCTGACCAGCAAGCAGGCAACACATCGTTGTTAAGCCATTTTTAGGCTCTTCATTGCTACAGGGGGACAGATGAGTACACCTTCTATCCACGCTTCCTTCACATTTCATTTTCATTTACTTAATGATATTGTTTACTTTGTTATGATTTTGTTTAAAGTTGATTCTTTAATGTTTTGGTTACATGTACATTTTTGGTTTTGTGAGTGGTACCCAGTCAAACACAGTTTCGGGAATAGTTGGTTGGAGGGGATTATGATGATCATGTGGTCAACCCTGCGCCCAATTCCACAGAGCTGCAGGAGAGTTGAATGTTTAAGTACAAATGGTTAATTTTGTTTCGTTTAACCTCAAGGGAACTAATACCCCTTTGAAGAGAAGACTAGTTTTTAAGGAACTCCAGGCTTTGAAGGCAGATGTAGCGTTTCTCCAGGAAACGCATCATAAAAAACATGAGCTTTGGAGACTGACAAATACTACTCTGCCTCAAACCCCAGTAAAAAAGCAGGAGTAGCTATTTTACCGCGTAAAACCATAAATTTCTCCCTTGCTCATAAGGAAGTGGACGCAGAGAGACATTATATATTGCTAAATGGAACCTTGGAAGGGGTGAAGGTGACACTATTAAATGTATATGTACCCAATAAAGGGCAGATTTGGTTTCTGCATAAGCTCCACACTACACTTAGAAAATATCACAGGGACCCTATTGTTTTAGGAGGGGATTTCAATTTGGCAATATCACAGTTAAAAGATGTCCTTCAGACTAATAATATTCCCCCACCAAGAAACTCAGAATTTTCTTCCCAAAAATTCAGACAACTTATGAGAAAGATACCTGTGGTAGATATCTGGAGGATAAAATATCCTACACAGAAACAATATACTTTTTACTCCCACCCGCAGAACACCCATAGTAGGATTGATTATTTTTTTATCTCCCCCCAGCTGAGTCATCCTAAACTTACAGCTGACATTGGACTAATAACGTGGTCAGACCATGCCCCAATCTCGGTGCACATACCATTTCTAGATCTTGGACCTAAGAAAACGTGTCAATGGAGGCTTAATGAAACGCTCTTGACTTCTCCAGAAAACTTGAAATTTATTGGTGACAAATTGGAAGACTTTTTTTAAGATAAATCAGGGGACAGTAGACGACATCTCCATAATCTGGGAGGCGCATAAAGCCACTATTAGAGGGGAATTGATATCTCTAGCAAGCCGGTTAAAGCGTAATAAGTTAGCTACTCTAAAAACTCTTAGAGATTTATTAGGCACGCTAGAGCGTCAATTTGCGCAATGGCCTACTGTCCAGAAGATAGCAAGAATTACCCAAATACGAAATAATATCAAAGAGCTCCAAGTCCAAGAGGTGGAAAAATCCATACAATGGACTAAACAGAAATATTACGAATATGGCAACAAGGCCCATACCATGTTGGCAAATAGATTGAAGGATCGTAGGGCGCTCAACAGACCCCTTGTAATTCAGAATAATGGTAGACAGGAGACGCATCCAGATAAGATATTGGAGTGCTTCAGGATATATTATGAGAAGTTATACAATTTACATCACCATCCAAACAATCAGTCGCAACTTCAACAAGCAATTAAAGAGTTCCTTAGACAGAGCGAGTTGCCCACCCTTACTACAGAGGAAATAACAATGTTAAATGCCAAAGTCACGGTCGAAGAATTAGCTCAGATCTTAAAAGATCTCCCTTCCAAAAAGGCTCCTGGCCCTGATGGCCTGACTTATAAATATTACAAATGTTTTCCTACTCAATTACATGCTACTATGTGTGACCTTTATAATGGGTATTTACATGGCAATCCTATACACAGGGAAATGTTGCGGTCATTCATTACAATCATACCTAAGGAAGGACGTGACCACACTCAGTGCGCAAACTATAGGCCGATCTCCTTGCTCAACTCTGACCTGAAGATTTTCACTAAATTGTTAGCAAATAGGTTAAATGAGATTCTTCCCAGATTGATCCACAAAGACCAAGTGAGTTTTGTCAAATTCAGGCAGGCAGGAGACAATACCCGTAGAGCCATAGATCTGATAGATATCTTAAATAAGGAGTCGACCAGCGCTGTAGTCCTAAGTGTAGACGCTGAAAAGGCGTTTGATCGCGTAAACTGGGGATTTATGTTCTCTACTTTAGAGGTGATGGGTTTTCAAGGGCCTTTTGTAGAGGCAATTCGGGGATTATATTCTCAACCGTTGGCACAGGTTAAATCAGCAGGGCTACTCTCAGATGCCTTCTCAATTCATAACGGAACCAGGCAGGGGTGTCCTCTGTCGCCACTGTTATTTGTCCTTAGCATAGAACCACTGGCAAGTAGAATACGGAATCATCCAGATATTCATGGGATCTCCCTAAAGGGAAGGTCGTTCAAAATTTGCCTATAAGCGGATGATGTCTTGTTCACACTGACACGCCCACTCACCTCTCTACCTAATTTACACCGGGAAATTGATATTTATGGCCAATACTCAGGATATAAGATCAATAATGAAAAGACCGAAGTGCTGCCATTAAATATGGCCTCTGCCACCTTAAAACTGTTGAAACTCAATTTTAATTATCGCTGGTGAACGGATAGTCTTAAGTATTTGGGTATACATCTCACTACAAGATATGACGCCCTATATAGAGCAAACTATGTAGCCCTCTGGAGTGCTTTGTCAAAAGATATTGATAAATGGGGTAAGCTCAATTTATCTTGGTTTGGTAAAATAGCTACACTGAAAAGGACTGCCCTTCCTCAGCTGCTTTATTATTTTGAGACCCTCCCAGTGGCAGTCCCTAGACCAGTACTACAGAGTTTCCAAAATCACTGCTATAGATATATCTGGGGAGGGAAAAGACAGCGAATACGTCGACAAGTCCTATAGCGACAAAGGACACAAGGAGGGCTAGACATCCCTGACTTTTATACATATTATCTAGCTACTCATGTACGACAGACTTTACAGTGGTCCTCTAAATTAGCTTATACCAAATGGATGGAAATAGAAAAATTGTCTTTGGCTCCTATACACCCGAGTACACTTCTATGGACCCATGGACATGGGGCACTGGGACAAGTGGCTCCACGTACGATTCAATTTACTCTAAATGTCTGGTCCAAATGTAAGGCTCGATTGTGCCCCAAAGATAGACCTGCCCCCCTTACTCCTTTCCTTTATAATGAGGCATTCCCCTTGGGACAGGAAGCACACTTTATTCATATATGGAAGGACACCTCAGCTTTTCATTTGTTCGATCTGCGAACGAAAACTTTTCTGGACAAACTGATAGAAGGTTATAATTTAGTAGGTTTTAAAGACTACATGTATTTTCAGTTGAGACATTATGTTCAGTCGCTCTGTACTTCTATGAGACTGCCAGAATTGACTATTTTTGAAAAATTGGGTGTTAAAATTGGAGAGAGAGTGGGCCATATATCTCAATTGTATAAAATCTTGAATTCTTGTCCCATAGAAGAATGCCCTCATCCTTAGATGCAGAAATGGGAAAAAGATTTAAACATGAACATATCTATAGAACAATGGAACCATATATGGACAAATGCTGCGAAGTCTTCCATGTGTATCCCCATAAAAGAGACTATTTATAAAGTAATGTTTGGTTGGTATCATACCCCAGCACTCCTGAAAAAGATCTTTCCAGAAACATCGCCCAATTGTTGGAGATGTGGGGAGACCTCAGCAGATCTTGTCCATATATTCTGGTCCTGTCCTAGGATATCCCCACTATGGTCCATAGTCAAGACAATTGTACGGAAGGCTACATGTCTGGACCTTCCAAACAATCCTTTAACTCATTTATTAGGTCATCCAGTTCGAGGGGTCGGGAAGAGGATACAGAAAATTCTGAACTGCATATTGACAGCAAACCGTTGCTCCATAGCCGCAAAATGGAAAGATCCTTCACCCCCATCCTTGTGGGAATTAATTAATAGGATAGAACATGTTAGGAGAATGGAATATCTAACAGCCTTGGCCCATGATATGTTGTTGGAGTCTGAGGAAGATTGGTTTCTGTGGAACGGCTACTATCGGGAGCTGCAGGACCCTCAATGATACCATGTGATAAGTTGTAGCGGAGTTGGGCTGGGACGTATACCTACCTAATATGTGGGAAATGGGATTTCCTTAGATCCCCCCCCTAGAAACTTTCTAGATATGAATAGACTGTATGCTGTTTGGATCAATGTATTGAAATGTTATTGCTAGACAATGCTGTTATATGGATTGATCTTATTTTGTACACCTTGGAACCCATGTCATACATTTGATATTGTGTTGGATTGGAAATGTACCACTTACTTTTTCATGTAATTACAAATAAAAAACACAGTTTAAAAAAAAATTGCAGCTGTTCTGGAACAGTTTATGATCAGCTGCAGGGAGTTGCAAGGGGAAATGCAGCTGTTGTGGAACAATTTAAATTCAGCTGTTGTGACATGACTATGGTACTTACACTAACTGCTCATACACATTGCTCCCAGAAAAGAATAAAATACTTTTTTTATGTATTATTTATACAGAAGTTTGCTTTTCTTTCTTTTTATTATTGCAGGGCAAGAGAAAGGAACAAGCAATGAAGGGAGGGGGAGGAAAACGAACTCAGGCCAGCCTCACTCGACTGCCTCCCTCTGCTCTCCTCCCCTCTCTCACAGCTTTCCCCACTATCCAGCACTTCCCTCCTTTATCTCCCAGCCTCAATATGCTCTCCTTGACGGCCTTCCCCAACTGTCACTAGAATAGCCAGGGAGAAGAAATCGAATACTGCTGCATGGATGGTCGCCCTTTCGCCATTTTAGAAGAGGAGGGGAAGTGGAGCTTTGGTAAGTTATCTCTTAATAAAGGCTTTGCAACTTAAAGTTTTATTTGCCTTGGTGTTTATTTTTCGTTCTATACTAACGAATGTTGATAAAAAAAATTTGATGTTACTGGTCCTTTAAACAAACAAGATTTCAAAATTTATATAGTGTAAGTAAAGTTTATTTTGCTTGACTAACACTAAAAAACAAGATTTAGAATTATTTCTTAGGGTGACAGTTCCCCTTTAATGCAGCTCTCATTCAAAACACTTTGGAGAAGGCGCTGGAGTAGAGTATTGTGAAGAGTTGTCTTCACTAACATATTAAAATATAATGAAAACACACAGAGACACACACACACACAAAACTGTCATCGAGAAAGCTATGAATTATAGGAAGACCATTTCCCATAGAGACCATAATTACATTTTTAAATATTTCACTTTTCTTTGTAATAATAGAACAGTACCTCATATATTCAATCTCAAATAATATATAATTAGTCCTTACTGAAGGCAAAACAATCCTATCGGGTTTATTTAATGTTTAAAGGATTCTTTAGTAGACTAAATTATGGAGATCCAAATTATAGAAGGACCCCTTATTTGGAAAACCCCAGGCCAAAAACATTCTGGATATTAGATCTTGTACCTGTTCCTTTTTTGTATACTGTATATATGCATACTCATGTAACGTCATTAAACATGCCCAACCGAAGTGATGTAGCAGGAGGAAATCATGCGTAATGCACCAAAACCAAAATAGCAGGAAGTTCAAAGTCATAGAAACATAAAATGAGGAAATGATGTGATTTGTAGGGACCCATAGGGTTAATGTGCTTTAAATCCCTACACTTCCTGATATCCCTAGTTGCTGGACAGATGCCCAAGTAGCTAGTTGTAATTTACATATCCAAAGTATTGGCCAAAAGGTGCTGTAACCACATCCTGTCACACTTTGTTATAATGAGTGAGAAGGGGTGGATCTTCCTATTTGGCTCCTGGTGTCTGACCCATCCGGGAGTTTCCATGGAGTCTGGGTATAACAAGGCCCAGTAAAGTCGTGTGCCCTACAGGAACCAGTACCTCTAGAGAGAAATAAGTCAGGGAGCAGGGACCCCGTGAATGAGACTAGTGAGTGGCAGGAATATATTTGTTATAGTACTCTCTAAGACAGTGATCCCCAACTAAATGGCCAATTACAGCCCTTATTTGGCACCCCCAGGAACATTTTCATGCTAGTGTTGCTCCCCAACTACTTTTTCTTCTGAATGTTGCTCACGGATTCAAAAGGTTGGGGATCCCAGCATTAGGAGATTAAGACAGTGAGGGAAGATATAAAGAGCAGCTTTGTGCTCCAACAAGGAGGTGTAGCAGGGAGTAGCTTCCCAGGCTGTAAGATTTGCCTACAGTGAAGGGACACAGGGGATAGAGTGTCAGGTTTTAGGTTCTCCTCCCTGACCACTCCACTGGATGAGATCCAGACCACGTGTGAGGAATTTCTGCCTGAAGGTGCTGCATTGCCTTGACTACAGCCTCAGGGATTGCCCCTCTAGATGCAATATACTGTCTGAGCTGTGTGCCTATATATTCTGCAAATGCCTCTATACTGATGTAAGTATTTGTCTCTGACAAATAGAAGTTTGTTCTGTTTGATTGCAAGAACCTCCTGGCGCCCATTTCTTTATTGGTTAAAGCACAGTAGCCTGTGGGAGTTGCACGACACCTTCATTTCTTCCACTTTGCAAAGGCCCTGTCTTAAGTGTTAGGGTCCAGTGTAACCCATGCTCTAGTTTACTAGCTAGTGATTAACCCCATTGGTGTAAATAGCCCAAAAACATGTTACAGACGTTGTATGCTTATGTAATCACATCATCAAGCTATTACATATGACAGTCAGTGTTATTCAATGTGAAAAAAAGTTGCTTGACTAAATCAGACTTTATAGATTATTTATATCCTATATAGTAACAATTTTCGAAAAGGAGTCATTTTGGGAAAACTGTCTCTACTTTGTTAGGGCTTTTCAAAAAGCTACATATTGCCATTAACAATGCTACATATTTGTAGAAAAAGAAAGAGTAAATTTGCCAGCACACGGTTTGCCTTTAAAAAGAATTATTACAAAATATGTAAGCCCACATGTCACGTCAAGGCCCCTGATTGTACGTGAGTACTACACTATTTGTAATCTGTAACATTTTTGTTATCAGAACCTTGCATGGTGATGGGTACACTCAGTTGCACAGGTTAAGCATGTGGTCTCCGGTGTTCACTGATGCCCTTTAGGGGCCCCGGGCTTTCTGCTGCGGAAAACCAACAAGGAAGTGCAGATCAAACCAAAAAGTCCAAAAGCGAGGTACTGGCAAGGATTTTAGAATATGTGTAGTCAAACAGCAAAGAGTCAAAGGCAGGCAGCAGGAATCGTAAACGGGAGTCAGGCAGGAGTCAAAAAGGAAATAACACTTGAGCTGGAACAGTAAACTGTAGCCTAGCTTGGGCGCAGTAAAATGGTGAATCAGGCTTTTATCAGAACATTGGTGCCAAACTTTGAATTTGGCGTCAGTGGAATCAACCAGGAAGTGCGCGCCAGCACACATGAAGTGAGGCTCACCTGGAGGTGAGTAAATGATTAAATCTCACGGCGTGTCTTACAGAACCCCTCCCTCCTTCAGGAGCACCCTCCTGGGACTCCCAGAACTTGTGAGGGAACCTTCTGTGAAATGCTCTAGCCAGACGAGGAGCATGGGTATCAGAGGGACCCAAGGCATCTCAGGTCCAAAGCCCCTCCAGTGTACCAGGTACTGAATCTTGCCTCTCAACTTCCTAGAGTCCAAAATTTCTTGTACTTCAAATTCCTGATGGTCATCGAGGACAATAGGAGCAGGAGGAAGTTGAACATCAGAGAAAGCATTCTTCATAACTGGTTTGAGCAGAGAAACATCAAAAGGAACTCGAAATGTACATATTAGGAGGAAGAGCCAGTCTAACAGACACAGGATTGATCATTTCAATAACATTAAAAGGAACAATGTAGCGAGGTCCAAACTTGGGGGAAGGTAAGCGGGGTTGGTCGACAAGCCAACCAAATCTCTGAGTTAATAGGAAGGACCACAACAACAGTGTTTGTCAGCAGCAGCTTTCTGACATGTACATCTGACATGTACATTTCCTGGATAACTCCATGTCAAGGCTCCCATCCCTTTTTCGGTAGTTTCCAGAATCTTATGACGAGACACCGGACTGGGGGGTGGGGTTGGCCTTTTAAAACTTTGGGGAGGGTCCTTCTGTTGGGAGCACTGGGGAGAGGCTATCCCAGTAAGTATGACATGGAGTTATCCAGGAAAGGAAGATCACGGAAAGTATGATACAATCTTCCCTTTTCTTACAGCTTCAGTTGTTTAATAAAGTAAGGCTGTGCCTGTGGTGTCACCAATATGCTTTGCAAGATCATACCCATTAGCACAATTTCATAACACACTCACGGGTGTGCTACACAGGGCAACCTTTTTGTAACAAAAAGAAATATAGAAATATCCTACATTCAGCTCATAGGTCATGACCAACAAAAGGAATATCAATCTGCATGTAAAGATACCTTACACAACACAAAACAAAAGTAGGGATCCCACACCTAGACCTATTTTTGATAGTAAATACTGTGAAATTATTAATACAAATTAAGAACTTAATTAAGCAATAGTGCAAGGGAACAAAACATTTTTTATTGGACTAGTGTTATTAGCGGAGTACTGCAGTGGTCTGTACTTGGTCCTTTGCCTTTTAGCTTGATTATTAATGACCTGGAGGTGGGCACTGAAAGTACTGTTTCTTATAATGATACATTTTGAAAAACTATAAGTTCCATGCAGGATGCTGCCACTTTGCAGAACAATTTGACTACACTGGAAAATGGGATGCAAACTGGAAAGTAAGGTTCAGTGTTGACAAAAGCACTTTGGTAGAAATAATACACATGTGAGTTGTATACTAAATGTTAGTGTGTTGGGGGTATCCTTAATTGATTGGAAATTTTTGTAAATTACACGTTGTCTAGTTCTAGGCAGTGTCATTTTGTGGCTTCTAAATCAAATAAAATTCTGTCTTGCATAAAAAAGCCATTAACTTAAGTTATGAAAATATTTTGTCTCTTTATATGTCCCTGGTAAGGCCTCACCCAGTGTATGAAGTGCAGTTTTGGGCTCCTGTCCTTTAGAGGGATATAAATGAGCTAGAGAAAGTACAGAGACATGCAACTAAACTGGTTAAAGGGATAAAAGATTTAAATTATGAGGGTAGACTGTCAAGGTTGGGGTTGTTTCCTCTGGAAAAAAGGTGCTTGTGGAGGGCTAGTACACTTTAACCTGACTAAAATAATCCTAGAAGAACTCATAATCAGACATGGACCTGTTATCTGGACTGCTCAAGACCTGGGGTTTTCCAGATTAGGGATGTTCCTGTATTTTCCCATACTTAAGTTTACCGAAAATAACCCAGTAGGATTAATATGCCTCCAATAAGGATTTATTATATCTTAGTTAGGATTCAGTACAAGGTACTGTTTTGTTATTACAGAGAAAAAGGAAATCATTTTATTTGCTTATAATGAACTCTAGGGGAGATGGCCTTCCCAGAATTCTGAGCTTTCTGGATAACAGGGTTTTAAATAGCGGATCCCATACTTGTACATGGTGCAGGGTGCAAAGGGTAAAATAAACAAGCATGCTGTGCCAATGAAACTATTTGAAAAACTCACCTCAGACAGTAGCACTGAATGAGTTACCAGGGGTGACAAAAAGCCACTTCTGGTAACTGTAAGAACCACATTTCCGGAATTGCAATTGTGCTTTCTGCTCTAGTGACACAGACCCTTCATAACCACCAAGTATGAACTTCGGTCATGATTGGAAGTTCCACTTTAAAAGACAAATCACATAAATCTTGTTGACAGATATAGAACACTTGGATAAAATTTCCTTGATTTAGCAGTTTTTACATCTTAAATGCCCAGCAGCCTGTCAAAAATAATTTTAAATATTAATACTCACATTCTTGAACATTTTTAGCATTAAACGTGAATAATTTTAATGTAGCTATTGCATATCATCCTTTAGTTAGATCCCATCATATATAATAAAGTTGAAGTGTCTCTGAGTCCAGTCCCTGTGTCCGTGGGATTGCGCTACTGCACATGTGCCCCACGGACCGTCGTTACATATGTTCTAGCGCCCGTTAATTTAATGGGCTTGATGTCTAGTACATAATATATCTGTCATGCTGTACTGTATAGTTCATTTGCCTGCTGCTTTGTTTTCACTGAGTTAAAATACAATGTTATTTCTTATTATGTTAACACTTCTAAGTCAAGTTGACCATGTGTAGGTAATTTTTCCATTGATTACATGAGAAATGATCTGCAGTTCATTCAGCCCTACTAAAGCACACAGATTTATTTTCCAGTAAAATAAGTGCAGTAAAAAGAAAATGTATAAAAGTTTTCTACAATAAATAAATGTGTAAATAAAAAGGCTATTTACTATTGTTAAGAAATGCTGCTAGTATAAACCATACAGAGTACAAAGAGTCTGCTGATTTTTCTTTTAGAAAGAAAAATTCAAAACAGAGTTTGTGCTCCAAAATTAAAATATAATTTAAATTAAGTGAGAAAAAAATATAAACTGGGGAAAAATATATATTGGAGCACCATCCAGCATTGTTTTTTCCATTTGACAGACTGACAGTCAGATTTCTGGTTCTTTAACTTTCCAAACAAACAGTGTGCTGCTAGTTAGTGCCCAGCAGAGGGAGAGTGGAATTGGGTCAGTCAGCAGCAGATCCAGCCTTGCCTCTGGCTCTTTCAACTGATTTTACTAGATGGGGTTTTAAACCTTTAAAAAACATTCTATTTACTTTTTCTTCATTTTAAATATGTGCTAAGCAGGTCTGCTTTGTAATCTGTCTCTTGGACCACGGGCACATGGGCAGAGTGATGCGTGGCACATCAAGCTCTGCTTTGTAACAAAAAGGGAGGAGATTTAACTATTTGTTTACATGCCCTTATGCATGCACATTAGTGAACATGTCTTCATGCCTCCCACCCAGTTCTCATGAATACACTGCATTTGAATGCAGGCAGTGCTTTATTCATGGGGGGATGCAGGAGCACCATCAGGACCGCCATCAGAAACCACAGGGCCCCATACGACAACATTTCCTGGGCCCCCTGGGCTGCGCTCACCGCAAGCCCCACCTACAGGTCCGCCCTCCCCACCCCACAGGTCCGCCCCCCACCACACAGTAAAAAAAACAGGGTTCCAACATGTTAATAAAAAATAAAAAGTTATTGGTGGTCAGGGCCCCCCATTAAATAATATTGGTGGCCAGGGCCCCCCCCACATTATAAGAAAATTGGTGGCCAGGGCCCCTTAAAGTCCATGCCTTCCCGAAGTCAGCAGCTCTCAGAAAGATGGGGGGCTGGCTAATCAAGTAAGTGTGGCGTGGCTGGGCCCCCCTTACCCTTGGGGCCCTCTACAACTCTCCCCCCCGCCCCCCCCCTGATGGCTGCCCTGAGCACAATGACCTGTGGCCAGAGCTGCTTATGTCAGGGCATGGTGCAAAGTGTTAAAAGGCATCCTTTTTGCGGTGCCTGAAATAAAATCTGCAGATTGGACTCTCAAGTCCAAGTCACCAACTTATCAACCCATGTATGGGCCTGTTGGCACAGTATGCTCAACCAGTACCTGGATAAAAATCCTTAACTATGCTTATTACTCTAACCCTAGCTAGGTAAGACTTATGCTCCTTCTACCTCAACAGAGCGAGAGAATTGAGTAAAAAAATGTGCAATGGCAATGAATGCAATTGCTTACTAGCAGCAGCACTTAGGACCATGAAATATAATAAAAAAAAAAAAAAACAACAGGTGGATATATGGTCACTAGCTCCAAAGATCTAGCAGAGGTTTTCACGCATTAGTGAAATATACCATATTCAAACCCCCCTCAATAAGTCAACTCCACATGTACAAGCATGTCAGGATTATAAACAGAATTCCAAGCTCCCTATTACTATTGCTATTACTGAGGAAACTAAAACTATATAGAACTAGGAGTTCTAGTTCGCAATTAAACCATCAAATATAGTAAGGCCCAGATGGCCTTATGATCACACATTATTATAAAGACCTAAGTTACTCCTTAATGGGGTTCATCTTTGAGATACCTTTTAGTATGATGTAGAGTGTGATATTGTGAGACAATTTGCAATTTGTTTTAATTTTTTTTATTATTGAAGGTTTTTGAGTTATTTAGCTTTTTATTCAGCAGCTCTTCAATTTGCATCTTAAGCAATCTGGGAACTAGGAACCAAATTACCCTAGCAACCATGCATTGATTTGAATAAGTGACTGGAATATGAATAGAAGGAGGCCTGAATAGAAAGATCAGTAATAAAAAGCAACAATTACAATACATTTGTAACCTTACAGATCATTTGGTTTTTAGAAGGGAGTCAGCGACGCCCATTTGAAAGCTGCAAAGAGTGTCCCTCATACATAAAAAAGGGTAAGGACCCTGATAACATGACTATGAAGATTTTCATTCATCCAGGTCATGGTCTATCTAGTATAAGTAATTCTAAAACAACTCGACTTGCTGAGTAATCATTGAAGATGTTTCACTACTTATCCGAGCAGCTTCTTCATTTCAACTGACTGGTGTAAGGGGCCCGAAGGCTCAGACAGGAGTAGCGGACCTAGGAGGAAGCACCAGTCCAACAGTTTGAGGTACAGGTAAGGATTTAGAATAAGAGTGGTCAAGTTCAGGCATTATGGTTGGTTCAGGCAGCAAGGGTTCAGTAAACAGGACCAGGCAATGGTCAATACACAGGGGTATATTTATCAAAGAGTGAAGTCAATAGTGAAATTCCCGCCACTAGAGTGAAATTCCGCCACTCTCCATTCATTTATATGGAATTTTTATAGGCATATCTATCAAAGGGTGAACTTTCACTTTCACCCATTGATAAATACGTCTTTTAAAATTGCATAGAAATGAATTGAGAGCTGCGGAATTTCACTCTAGTGGCGGGACTTCACTCTTTGATAAATTTACATCACAAAATCAAGACTATAACACTAGACGCACACCCAGGAACTCACAATGAAGAACCTATTGTAGGGTAAGGTGAGCATTGTCTCAGCGTCTTTTATAGGCCTCCTTTGGCGCCAAAATTAGACACAGTGATGTCACGATGCTGGCGTCCTCATGCATGCATTTTTGACACTGGCGTCCATTCTGACGTGATGTCACCGAGCTGCGACCAGGAGAAACCACATGGAAGATGCCACCATCTTGGGACACGCCATCTTGGGACGCCAGGTAAGATTTCCTTACAACTGGTAGGGGAAGTCCTCAGCATATAAACTCTTCCACAAATCCAAATACAATGGCACATTGTAACTCTTCAGAAAGGTGACATCTGAAACTCACAAAGGTGTTGATTCTGTGGGGTTACTGTAATAGGATTACCAATGTATTATGCAACTAAGAACAGGTGATAACCCTGATAACCCACCTCAACCCACCACTAGATTACATGGAAAACCTCTCAGACCCAGTACACATTAACAATGACACTAGTCATAGGACTAATATCCAGGGTGTGTCAGCAGGGAGAACAGAACATAAAACAGCAGCCTTTAGAAGATCTTACTCCTATTCGTTAGGCAACCCCTAATTTAAACTACTGACTGAGTTGAATAACTTCAACACAGTGAGTAACTTTAAGGTAAGTCTGCCAAAATCGGTAGCCTGTAATGTCTCCACCCCTGCCCCCAATGTCATGCGGAACTTTCTGATCATACATATACTCACAAATCTCCTCTTCCCATGGCGACTAATCTCCCCAAAATGCCTTCCACATTCTTGCCGGTGGGAAGGCATTTTGGGGAGATTAGTGAAGAGATGATTTGTCACTGGGTGCCTAATCTCCCTGGAACGCATGAGTGACACCACCCTTAGAGATAGGAAGATAATTGGGGATAGAACTGGGAGCTGCCCTTGTAAGATGACAGTTGGAATAACATCTACAGCTGATACAAACAATCTCAATGTACAAAACTAAACTAAACCATAAATGACGCCCAAAATGGTATCGGAACCCAACCAAATTGGCCAAAATGTATTTGGCTCAACTGAGAGTCGGCAAGCCTATGGTTAACTTAGTAGTGGAAGAGCATAAAAAATGCATAGACAGAGTTACTGACATTATGGGCTTTCTAAAAAGCCACTGAGCTGAAACTTTGCCTAGTCTAGAAGCATATCAGTATAACTCTAAAACTTAGCTAATATCTTAGAAACCATTTCAAATAGAAAATGGATTGCAAAAATGCTATGAGGAACAAGTTAAGTTTACAAGGAATACGTTCACATCAATTGATTTTTAATAGTTTAGATCCTGTTTCAAAGTGATTTATTGTATCAAAAATAGTTGGGACACTGTGTAAAATAAAAAGTGAATGGGAAGATTTTCAAATAATTTCAACTCTGGTCAGGACATTATGTGAAATAAAGTTTTCTTCCTTTTACCGCTCATGCCGGAATCCAGTGTGCATGTCTGTGTAACATTGCTGCTTTAACCCTAAATGTAATTGCAAATAGTACAAAGCAGCATATCAAATGCCAAAACGGAGAAATGTTATTATTTTCTGAAAAATATATGCTCATCTTGAATTTGATGCCAGTAGCACATTTAGAAAAGTTGGTAAAGGGACAACAACAGATATGAAATGTTGGGTAAAGGTGGTGACACACAGGGCTGATTCTAGGTCTTGTGGTAGAATGACCAAAAAAATTTGTAAAAAGTTGAGTTTTGCCTTTCTCCCAAATAGGAGATGCAAGGGAGATGTTACTAAACAGACCATGGTTTCTCTGGTTAAATAATTTTGCTGTCTGGCTCTGGAAGCTAGTGTTCTGGAAGGAACAGACAATCCATTCCGGTGGTCCAGTTCACATGTTGGAGCTCACTTTCCATAGGAAGGCTGTCCTGTGGAAAGGTATTTAATCAGGGGCGTAACTATAGAGGAAGCAGACCCTGCGGCTGCAGGGGGCCCAGGAGGTATAGGGGCCCCATGAGGCCCTAATTCATATACAATTTCAATAAATATTGGAGAAACAAGTCAACCTCTAAACATTTTGGGGGCCTGAAAAATAATTTGCTGTGGGGCCCAGTAATATCTAGTTATGCCACTGTATTTAATTGTAGTGAGGGTGTTAGGAAGGTCTCTCTGAACAGGGCACAGAACATGAAGTTTACTTGACTGTGCTAGGAACTCCCAGGGGGGCTGGGGTGCTGCCTGCCACTGCAAGGAGCAGAGGGAGACGTGACCAGGTGACCGAGAGTCAAAAGTGATTGAGAAAAGCCAGAAAGTGAGACAGGCCAGAGGCTGGTGAGCTGGTATCCCTGGAGTGGAGATTCAGCAGGGCTTAGTGAGAAGTCTAGAATATTCCAAAGAGTGGAAGCTACCCTGTATGGTGAGAACACCAGAGTGGGGAAAGGTTTTGAATGTGTGCTGTTGAAACGCTAATGAACTGTGTTCCTGTCAACTTTATGTTGGGAAGAGTTTGCCTGAATAAACCTGTGTTTTTGCCTGAATATGTGGTGTCCCTGTCTTTATGCTCCTAATAATAGGCTTACCTGCCTACCATAGCTAATTTCCCTAGCTAATTTCCCTAACCAATTGTGCGTAAGGAAGTCAGCTTGTCACAGCCTGCATATAAACACTTTGGTGCCCATCAGCCTGGGTGTAGGCACACAGAGCAGATATCTGTTCCATGTGTTTGCACCCATGTCAATGCAATGCCTATAAGGGCAGAAAAACAAGTGCATACCTTTTTTTTTTTTTGCAGGACAGTCCCAATTTTGACAGCTCAGACCTTAGTCCTGAATTGTAACTGACATGTCCCAAGTTTCTCTTTGATCTTCTGCACTGATGCCAGAAAAAGATACAAAGTTCCAATACCCAATTAAATAATAGGATTTTTGGCAGAGCGCCCAGAATACTCAGCACATGCACTTAAGTACATTTGTAACCAAGCAAATATACAATTGTAACTATTTAAGATAAGTAACTCTCTTGCGAGACCTGAAACTTGCAGATTAAAGAGCAATTCACCTTCATTAGCAAAACTGTAATACGACATAAAACATGGTCCTAAAACCCCCAGAAATGTGTTCAGACTTTCCATAATCTGACAAGTCTTGTAACATAGACATGGTATTTAGGGGGTGTGGCCACAAATTAGGCATGGTCAAAAATGTTGCTACACTATGCACGGCAGAACTTTTTGCCCATTTTACCAATTTTCAAATGTTTGGATGTATGTTAGTGGCACTGCAGTAATGCTAAAAAAAAAGATGGAACAGCTCACACCTAATTAGGTCACATGACATGATTTCACTTGATTGGGTTTAAAAAGAGCATCTCAGAGAACAGAAGTATTTCAACATCTACAGCCAATAATAGTCTGAAAATCTGAAGAAATCTTTGTGCACAAGGGACAAGGCCAAAGCCAGTATTGAATGGCCGTGACCTTTGGCCCTCAGGAAGCACTAATTTTTTTTTAAAAAAAAGGAAGAAAAAATGGAAAATGGTTTTCCTGCCGTATTTTCAGAATTCTGAAAACTGTGCAGAAATCCTCCTAAATTGCTTCCAATGGATAAGATAACCCTGCAAACGCATCATCATGCTGCTTGAAATGTCACATGTTGCTACCTGTGTGATGATGTCGGCAGAGCAGATGTTGGGCACGTCCCCTTTGGCTGGGTTTATAAACTGGCAAAGTTGGCAACCCTAGTTAAAGCTCTACTATGAAAAGAAAAAAACCTACATAAAGAGGATCCAGAATCTCTTCTACCATCTCTGGACTCAAGCTCATTTAAGATGGGCTGTGTCAAAGTGGAAAACTGTCCTGTGGTCTTATGAATTAAAAGTGTAAGTTCTTTTTGGAAATCATGGCCATCGAGTCCTCTAGGTTAAAGAAGAGAAAGACCATCTGGCTTGTTATCAGTACACAGTTCAAAAGTCAGTATCCATGATGGTAAGGGGGTACATTTAGGGCACAGGGCATGGTGAACCTGCACATCTGGGAAGGCACCATTAATGCTGAATGATATATATAGGTTCATAACATATGTTGTCATCGAGATGAGGCCTTTTTCAGGGAAGGCTTTACTTTGTCAAAATTTAAACCTAGTGGATGCCTTGTGCCTAAGTAAAAAATTCCATTTGGTCTCTATTTTTAATAACTCCGAATAAATATTCCCACCCCTTTATCCTAATTAATCAAAAATAGAAACTAAATCGTTTTTTACAGCACAAGGCAGCTACTAGGTTTACATTTTGATTTTGATGCTTCCTGCTATGTATGATGGTCAGCCCTTGTATCTTTTTCCCTATTATTAATATATTTACTTTTTGTTAACATGTTAGCATGCTAAAACCACAAAAGAACTTGCTGCAGAAATCACTACCTTGGGCACTCGTGTAGATGATCTAGAGAACCATGTGGATAGTGCTGCGGCCTACCTCCACCAAGTTGATAACGACATCACAGCCACCCACTCGCAAATCCACTTGCAGTACGCTCAGGAAGATGCCGAAAACCGCTCCCGCAGAAACAATATCCGATTGAGAGGGATACCGGAGACGGTGACGGATCTTAATACCCTACTTACCGACATGTTTCAGGAAGTTTTACCGGACACACAGCCAGAAAGGCTTGAGATGGATAGGGCTAATAGAGCTCTGCGGCCTAAACTGGGTCAGGAAGAACAAACGCTGGATGTTATAATGCGTATGCATTATTACAAGACCAAGGCGGACATCATGCAGGCTGTTAAGCCCACAGGTGAACTGGAAGTGGAAGGCCACAAAATCGCTCTGTTCCCTGACATGGCACCTGCGACTTTGGCTAGAAGGAGAGAGTTCAAGCTGATGACAGAGATCCTGAGACAACATAAGATAGTCTATTGCTGGGTATATCCCTTCTCCCTACAAGCGTCTCATCAAGGCTGCACCTTCACTATTCGGAGTCTGCAAGAACAAGACAAGTTTTTACGAGCCATGCACCTTCCGAATGAGCTACCATCTCCGATTAGACCGAACCCACCTCAATTACGCCAGAGAGCTGAGTGAACCCCCAACTTCCATGGACAGTAATGTAAAGGTTATTCTGGTTTGAAATCTCAATCCCTACATCATGTTCTACCGGGCATACCCACATGGGAATTAGGCCCTGAAGTTCTGCTTCATTTTTGTTTGCATTTTCTCCTCATATTAGGAGTTGGAGAAACACCTTAGTCATCCGAGTAACGACTCCGGAATACCATCACCCCCTGGAGCCCCCACATCTATGGATGGATCCCTAGGGGCACGTAAGTGGCCAGACCTACCCCCTCGTACACTTTTCTTGAGTCGGGAGGTCCCCAAGTTGAATTTAAAACATATTTTATTTCATTTTAATTCATTTTATTTTATATCTGTATTGTATTTGCTCTTGTTTTCTATGACTTCTTTACTCTATACTCATCCTTCCAATCCTCTTCCTGACCCAGTAGGGCTCTCGCCTGTTGAAATCTCCACCCACGCCCTTCCAGCTGTGACACTAACCACGAACCTCCTAAATTGTCCACGTCTGATCTTAAAATGGCGACATTAAACTGTAAA
Organism: Xenopus petersii; assembly: GCA_038501925.1. Taxonomy (NCBI): domain Eukaryota; kingdom Metazoa; phylum Chordata; class Amphibia; order Anura; family Pipidae; genus Xenopus; species Xenopus petersii. Next base: position 108,950,303 of record CM076680.1, on the reverse strand, counting down.
GGACTCAATACTCCAGTTAAACGCAGGCCTGTCATGATCTGTTGGCAACGGTGGCACGTATCCTTATTCTTATGAAAACGCACTTAATGCGCAAAAGGGAACCTAACTATTGGCACAAAAATATTATGAAGAAATTTTTTTCCTCAGCTAAAAGTAAAACCAGAGGCATTGGAGTATTATTGCTCAAAAATTGTCCCTTTGAGATTACAAAATCACTTTCAGATTCTGATGGCCGAATTTTGCTGCTGCTGGGTACTATTGGCAATATGCCTTTGACACTGGTAGCTATTTATGCCCCTAATGAAAAAACAATCTGAATTGTGAATTAAGAGTCCTTTATTAACAAACATAGGCGTGGAGAACTTGTAGTGGCTGGAGATTTCAATTCTGTACTTGTACCCAGTCTCGATAGGTCTACTACCTCCTTTCTGCAACCTCAACCTACACCCAAAGCAACCAAAGGTTTATGCACATTGGCTAAAGCTCAGTCACTCCTGGATACCTGGTGAGTTCTGTATCCAGACAGTAAAGATTATACCTTTTACTCTACTCCCCACAACTCATATAGCAGAATAGATCTTATTTTATCATCTAACATACTCATAGATAAACTACTAAAAACTGAAATTATCCCATGTACTTGGTCTGATCATGACATCATGGTGTCTACTCAATAATGAGGAAGTTATCCAGGAGTTGACGCAAGCTATTCCACAGTACTTTTCTGAAAATGGTAATGGGGAGGTAACCAAGGAGATGGTCTGGGCCGCACACACAAAACAGTCATGAGAGGGTTACTCATGAAGCACGCCTCCCGAATCCGAATTGAGAGACTATAGAATTAAACAACTCAAAGTAGATATCCTTCAACTGGTTACTTCACATAAAATAGATCAAGACCCCCTCATACTCACGCAGCTGATTTCTAAGCAGGGAGAACTTAAACAAATCTCGATAGAAAACACTGAGGAGGCTCTAACCTATACAAAGCGCATGTTTTATGAGAAAGGGACTAAAGCGGATTCCATGTTGGCCAAATTATTGTTGGGTGGGACCTCTTCGACCTTTATCAGATCTCTGAGGCATCCCAAAGGGAAACTTCTTCATAGATCTGATAATATTTTGGGAGAATTTACTCAGTATTATTCCAAACTTTATGATAGAAAGACAGTGCGAGGGAAAGACAGAGCTGCTGAAAAGGCTAATGCATATTTAGCTGAATGTGACCTGCCAAAACTATCACCTGAAACTGCCCAAGCCCTCCAAAAAGATATCACAGGAGAAGAAATCATTGAGGTAATTAAGCAGTGTAAGTCAAGGAAGGCCCCAGGACCTGATGGCTTTACTATGTTATATTATAAACAGTTTAAGAACAAATTATTTCCCCACATGCTGTCTCTTTTCAATGATTTGTTACATAATAAAAGCAGTTTCCCTGCAGATATGCTAAGAGCCAATATAATAGTTATACCCAAACCTCCGAAGGATCCTATGCTTTGCCAGAATTACCGATATCTCTTACCAACACTGATGTTAAACTATATGCCAAAATTCTGGCTAATAGATTGGCATGTGTTGCCACCCTGTCCAGGTAGGCTTTGTGTTGGGAAGAGATGCGGCAGATAACATCAGACGGACATCGAATCTACTCCACCATGTCGAAAGCCTAAAGATCCCTAGTATTTTCCTCTCCCTAGATGCGGAAAAGGCTTTCTACAGGGTGGACTGGATATTTTTGAGAGTGGTTTTAGGCTTTATGGGCTGCACTATTCAATTTAGAGAGGCTATTATGGCTTTGTATGACGGTCCAACAGCTAGAGTTTGCAATGCAGGACACTACTCAGAACCCTTTGCTATTCAGAATGGGACAAGACAGGGATGCCCTTTGTCACCCCTGCTCATTGCTCTCTGCATGGAACCCCTAGCTCAAAAAATCAGACTCAACCCAGATATCTTCGGGATTAATGTGGGGACTGACTCCTATAAAATTGCCCTTTTCGCGGATGATACTTTACTCTCTCTTACCCAATCATTACCCAATTTATTTAACGAAATTCACAAATATGCTGCAGTTTCAGGATTTAAAGTTAACAACTCAAAGTCTGAAGCACTGACACTTTCCTTGACTAAACCTGTTCAAAAACTGCTGGAACTAAATTTTAATTTTAGATGGCAGAGTGAGACTTTTAAATACCTGGGAATTTTCCTAACACCCAAAGTTACTGACTTATATTTCCACAATTATCTCCCGATGATTAAGAAACTTGTTTCAACTCTTAGATCTTGGCAAAACAAAAAAACAATCTCATGGCTGGGTAGGCTACATTCTCTGAAAATGGTCATAGTACCTAAGATACTGTACCTATTTCGCACTCTACCAGTCCCAATCTGTAAACCAGATATAGATACAGTAGACTTCAACGAGCAATGTTTACTTTTTTCTGGGGTAACAAGCGCCCAAAAGTATCCCAAAAGATTCTCATGCAATCAATAAAACAGGGAGGCCTAAACTTTCCTAACCCTTATCACTACTGGTGTGCGGCCTAGATGGCCCAATTGACCAAACTTCATCTGTCTCCGGATACAGTTAGATGCGTCTCCATTCACTCCACTATTCTATAACCCAATTTTTCCTCCAGAACAAAATTTGCTTTCTTTCAGATGGTGGTTAGACAATGACTTTCTTGATATCAATAGCCTTACTCCATTTGGCAAAATCATCACTTGGGAGGATCTAAGATCCAAATACTCTATTCCTTTGCGGGAATATTACCGTTACTCAGCCATTTTATCCAAAAACACAGAGGTAAAACATCGGATCCAAAGACTTTTTTTGAATATCTCTGCGCCCACCCTCATGTTAAGGGACAAATATTCTTGATTTATGCTCATTTTCGCTCTTATGCCACTCCAGACAAGCATAAATATATGGAACAATGGGAAACGAGACTTAATAAGGTGCAGGAGACGGCGCAATGAGAACTGTCTCTTGACAATATTAGGAAGGCGTCCATTAATACAATTATTAAGGAAAATGCCTATAAGCTATTATATGACTGGTACCTCATTCCAGCAAAACTCAACCGAATATGTCACTCTGAACCAACCTGCTTTAGAGGCTGTGATGTAGTGGGAGATGAACTGCACATGTGGTGGGAATGTCCGCTAATTTCTCATCTTTGGAAAGAAATATTTGCTCTTTTGAGTGATATACTCAACAAACAGATCACACTGGAACCTTGGCTTGCCCTTCTTACCTTTCCGTCAACATTCCTTACTAGGAAAGAATTTAAGCTCTGCTCCCATATATGCTTGGCAACCAGATGTGCTATTGCTTGCAAATGGAAAGGGGGTACCCCTACAATACCGGAAATTAAGCGCAAAATATGGTGGGTGTCCTCCATGGAAAAACTTACAGCAAAGATCCAACATAACATGGACAACTACAATGCAATTTGGACCCCATGGGCACTTTGTTGTGAGACGAACTTCCGAGTTCCTTCAAACTTACCTGCAAATGCAATGTGACCGCTTTCTTAAAGGATCTCAAATTGTATTTGCTACTTTCTATGTGTTTTCTGTACAGTTTGTAGAACTGCATTATTCATATGCTTATTTGATATATGGTGTCAATTGGCGAGAGTCCTACCCTCCTCCCCCCTCCTTTCCCCCTATCATTATCTTCTTTCTCTTTTTCCTTAAGTATTTATCTTTCTGTTACAATTATATTTTCACAGTCCAGATATCAGCACTTGTCATGAACTGTTGAGTAATTTTCTACCTTACAAATCTCTGATTTCTCTTGTAACTCAATTACCAAACCATATGAATGGACTGCTGGAAAATAAATAAAAAGTTACAAAATAATATGAAATAAACAACAAAAAGGAAATTTGGAGGTGCATAAAAGAAATTTCCATTGTCAATACATTTTTAGCAATTATCGAGAGCAATCCAAATTACAAGTTAGCATAGCTAACATTAGTAAAATGATAAGTATTATAACAGTATTTCCCCTCATCATAGTTTAAGGGTATTTAATAGCTTCTATGTATCATCCGATTTATTTGGTGACTCCTGGGGGGTGATTGTAGATTCTGCTCCTGTGGACGGTAAAGGTTTTGGATGTACAGATCTGTTTCTTGCACGATGATATTATTAGATAGTAATTCTGTGTCAAAAAGTAGTATGTCTAAATGCATATATAGTGAGATGTCTAATATGTGTGGGAAGTGAGGCAATGTAACTCATCCAGGTTAAGAATTTTTTTTCTGTATATTGTTCTTTATTTGTCAAACATTCCAACCAATCCATATGACTATGGTGGACTTTTTGTTTGACTAGTGAGAGTGGGGGAGTAGATGACAGACAATGATATAAAATAGTTTTCCTGATCTTTCTTCTCTCCGAGCGTGTAAGTTTTAATTGTGGGGGAGGTATTCCGAAAATTGCCCATGTTAATGTGAAGAAGCCTGTCTGTTGTGTTAGAGATTTCCAATATCCCTGAACTTCTCCCCATAGTTGTTGGATACTAGGACAGAGCCAAAGACAATGTACAAGGTCAGCCCTGGGTTGTTGGCATCACAGACACTTGTATGAGTTTGTGGTACCCATATAGTGTCTCCAGAGTGGTGTAAGGTAAGATTGATGTAATATCTGTAAAGACATTTCTTGGTATTTGCTAGCAGATAATGTTTGCATAGTTTTTGCATGGTATTGAAGTATATTGACGGCATCTGTCTGCGGAATTGCGGAGGTCCATTTACTTAGAAAAATATCTGGAGCTTCAATTGATAATGTGGTCCTAATTGTATGGTAGATTTGGGATGTGGACTTGAAAGTGGTAATATATTTACTTGTACGTACTTTATACTTTGTACTATGCATTCTGTAATTAAGTTAACTTTGCTTTGGTTAAGTTAACTATTGCTTTGGCCTTGGGGGTGTATCTATTGAATCCTAGGATTTGAATGTCTTCTTTGAGCGACACATCGGGTAGCACTGCCTACTTGTTTCTCATTGGCTATCTTTCTTTTAAATATCCTGTATGTATTGTTCAATGTTCAGCCTATGACTTAGAGTCCCTGGTAGACACAAAATGCATCAGGCCTTGGTTCTTACTTATGGAGAATAAAATGTTAGCTTTTTAAACTTTTACAATCAGACTCAGATCTTACTACTGTGTGGTTCCAGGCTTGTGCCATCCTCCTTTGATATTTCCTGGTGTTTGCTTCCTTTGCTGAAGGTCTGGAGCATGTGCATCTGGGCCCACTGTGCATAGCGGTAAGCTCATTTAACAGATTTAAAATATTGCATATACTGGTTACACATTTGCATAGTTTGGGCTTTTGCACCAGGTGGCTCAAGCCTGCAGGAAACACTGCAGATCAGGTAATAGAAACTGTTGTTCTGGAGCAGTCTCTTGTCCTGCCTGTTGAGGCACACCGGTGGGTTCAAAGGCACCAAGCTATAACCCTCCCGCTAGCTGTTCAACTAGTGGAAAATTACCTATCGGAAGAAGAGGAACTTGGTCTGGGTAAAGGTTTGTGACAGTCATCCACAGAGCCAGCGTCAGCTGTCCCCTAAAGGTGCTGCACAGTCTTCAAGATGGCCAGGGGACAGGGGTCAATGTGACCAGGTAAACCTATGAACAATCAGCACCCCACCAGGATGAAATTACCTGCGAAGCCTGTGCAGCCATGGCAAGGTAAAGTATTGCCAGAGGAGCTGTTCCTCCATATAACTCTGCTATTGTTCCCCCTCCATGTGATGGTTTCTAATATGGACTGCACGTTTGCCAACACTACAGCAACAGCAGCCATGAAGGAAAATTGTCATTCCCCAGTGGTAAGGGTGGAGGTCTATGGGAAACAGGTTACTGGGATGGTTCATTCCAGGAATACTCTCATTCTATAAGAGTTAATTCCCCCAGAACTCCAGAGCTCATTAACTACACTGCTACTTTTAATATTGAGTGTATCAATGAATATAAAGAAATACCCTACAACCCAGGCGACCTTGAGGGTTAATGACATGCTAGTTTCCTTTTGTGTTGCAGTTGCACATTGGCTGCCTACTCCTGTGTTACTGGGAAGGGATGTGCATTTTTATTCTACTTTAATACAAACACCTTCCCCTGTTAAACATGTTTGCCCAGATGCACTGGATAAACTGTTCCCTTTTTTCACCAGACATCTTTTCGTAGACTCAACTCCTGAAAAAGTTCTGGAAACAGAGACAAATGGACAAACAGGACTAGGTTTCTATAAATGAGACTGAAGGTAAAATAGTCCCTAAGTCACCTGTCTGGGGTCCTAAATATTCCTGTAACAGACAGGAGGATTATGGTGTTATATGTTTAACTCAGTTCTCTCTTTCTGACTTTAGAAAGAGAAAACCGAGAGAGGACCCAGTGTTGGCCAGACTGTATGACAAAGTGGTAAAAATTGGGGACAAAGTAATGATACCCGAAAGTGATAATCTTTTCCCTCATTTTGAATTGCATAATGATTTTGTTAAACAGGGTGTATAAGAATACACAAACAAGGGAGGTTTTGAAACAAATGGTGGTCCCTAGGGAGTTAATAAGGGCTGTGTTTAACTTGGCTCATACAGATCCCTGGGTTGGCCATTTAGGTAGAGATAAAACCTTACACCGTGTACTTGCAAGGTTTTTTTTGGCCAGGTATTTACAAAGATGTTGATAAATTCTGTGCTACATGTCTAGACTGTAAGTTAACCAGCCAAATAAATTCAAAACCTGCCCCTTTAAAAACGTTACCTTTAATAGATGTTCCGTTTGAGAGAGTGGGGGTAGATCTTGTTGGCCCTTTAGAACCCTCTGCAAAACGTTCATTTTAGTAGTGGTAGACTATGCCACTCGATAGTCAGAGGCATTCCCTTTAAGAATAGTTACCGCTAAGCAAGTGGCTACTAAACTTTTTCAGCTGTTCTCAAGGGTGGGACTCCCTAAAGATATGCTTTCCGATCAGGGGACCAATTTTATGTCCGAGCTTATGAAAGAGATCCTGGGACTCTTAAAGGTACAGTTAGTAAAAACCTCAGTGTGTAACTCACAAACTGATGGCTTGGTTGAGCGGTTCAAGCGAATTTTAAAGAGCATGTTAAGAAAGTTTGTAAACTCTGAAAAGAAAAACTGGGATGAATTGCTCCCTTTTCTGCACTTTGTAGTCCCACAAGCCTCAATGTACTTCTCCCCTTTTGAGCTATTGTATGGGAGGCAGCCACATGTGGTGCTTGATTTGGTAAAGGAAGAGCAATCCTGCACTCTTAAAAATACTGTGCAGTATGTCATGGCTTTAAGAGATCGGTTAGATTTACTGGGTAACTAAGCCAGAGAGAATTTGAGGAAGGCACAACAAAGTCAGGAGCAGAACTTTAATATGAATGCTTTTCTCTGAACATTTCAGACAGGTAATAAAGTGTTGTTACTCCTCCCTTCCTCAGAGAGTAAGCTCTTAGCTAAATGGCAGGGTCCCTCTGAGATATTGCACAGGACATGGGAAGTGAATTACGAGATTCCAGAAAAGGTAAACAAATAAATATACCATGTTAATCTCTTAACCCTTTAAGTGCCACAGAACGTAGAATCTACGTTCTGTGGAAAAGTAACTTGAAATGCCACAGAACGTAGATTCTACGTTCTGCAGCACTTCCGGGTTCTGGAGTGGAGGAGCGGCTCGCTCCGTTCCGCTTCGATCCCCTGCCCCTAGGCAACGAGCAGAGCAGGGGATCGAGTGGCCCCTGGGGCGCGATCGCCCAGGGGCCCAAAAGCAGCAGCAGGCACGTGTTACTTACGTGTCCTGCTGCTGCAGCCTACACTGCGATGATCAGCTCCACCCACACAGCACAGGGACAGCGATGACGACGCAGATCTGTTCCTGGGGCCCTTCCAGATCGCCTGCAACTGTCTCCAGCGACTTTTTCAGGTTAGTGCAACAATTACACACACAAACACACCAACACACACTTATTACAGTAATACACACTTAGATTCACACTTACACACACTTACACATACATTTTTGGGGATTGGGGGGTCACTTACACTCACTGCACTCACACACACATGCACACGCACACATGCGCACATAACATGTAATTTACCAATTGTACACGCGCACATACATGGCATTGTGATTTTTTTTTTTTCTTATCGCATCGTCTCTTTTTTTGGCTGAAAAAAATGTTTTATTGCCATTACGAATAGCGTATTCGCTAACCGTACTGTGCAATACCTTTTGTATGTTATTTCGGTGATTATATTGCAATGGTGCATTTTTAGCCATTTTATTGAATTTTTAGCCATTTTATTGCATTTTCAGCTCTGCATATGTTGTGTTCACTTGTTTCTAGCCGTATAACCTGTTTGGCCCAGCTAAAATATTCAAACTGTGATTCTGACGGCCGATAACACTAGTCTGGAAAAAAAACATTGATTTTTGTGGTTTTATTGGATTTTTTTGCATTTCACTCTTTACTGCCTTATTTTGTTTTGCCTTGTAAATTTTATCTACTATATATCCATTTGGGGGTCTCTGTGCGCCACATAGTTTGGTATATCTATGCATATTGGGCATCAAAGTGTTCAGTATACACCTGGCGTTCATATTTAGGATGTTTTATGCTGATACGTTACGAAATGTGGGGCGTATAATGGGGTAAAATTCAAGCTTTGTGACGATTTTCAGAAATTTGATAAAAACCGTTATGTTCATCATTGTTTTGCAGTTTGGCAGTTTGCAGTAGAAACACTTATTTACCCATATTGGATTCGTCAGAATTTGTACTTTCTGAAAATATATGGTTTTCTGGGGTCTCTGTACTGTTAGGGGGGTCTAATGTCGCATAATACACACACCAGGTACTTATATTGCAGCAGCCAGTGCATCAGCCGTGAAAATGTCTATACATATTGTCATTTGGGGGTCTCTGTGCTCCACATAGTTTGGTATATCTATGCACATTGGGCATCAAACTGTTTAGTAGACCCCTATTTTTATATCTAGGATGCTTTATGCTGGTAATGATACATGGACAATACGATGCTGGAAAGTTGAAGCTTCGAGGCAATTTTCAGATATTTCACCAAAACCGCCAATTTTGGGAAAGCCTTGTGACTCAGTAGTTTGGAGCAATAAGGCATGGGTACCCATTTTAGATTCTGTAGAATGTGTACTTTCCAAAAATGTATGGGTTTGGGGGGGTAAACATATATTTCTGTGTTTTTACCCCACAAAAATGCAGTCAATGTGTTGATTTCTCATTAGATGAAGTTACCCACGGGACTGTTTGTATGCGCTAACTTCATGTTGGGGCCTCTAAATGCCAGATACTTTGGTAAACTTATGAACAATGGCCACCAAAATGTTCAGAGGAACCCTGGCAATCATATTTAGGGTGCTTTTTATTAGTACGTAATGACACATGGGTGATATGGTGCTGGGAAGTTGAAGCTTTGAGGCAATTTTCAGATATTTCACCAAAACCGACAACTTTGGGAAAGCCTTGCGACTCAGTAGTTTGGAGCAGAAAGGCATGGGTACCCATTTTAGATTCGGTAGAATGTGTACTTTCCAAAAATATATGGGTTTTGGTGGGGGGTAAACATATATTTCTGTGTTTTTACCCCACAAAAATGTAGTCAATGTGTTGATTTCTCATTAGATGAAGTTCCCCACAGGACTATTCGTATGCGCTAACTTCATTTTGTGGCCTCTAAATGCCAGATACTTTTGTAAACCTATGAACAATGGCCACCAAACTGTTCGGAGGAACCATGGCAATCATATTTAGGGTGCTTTTTCTTGTTGCGTAACGATACATGGGTGATATGGTGCTGGGAAGTTGAAGGTTTTAGGCAATATTCAGATATTTTACCAAAACCAATAATTTTGGGAAAGCCTTGCGACTCAGTAGTTTGGAGCAGAAAGGCATGGGTACCCATTTTAGATTCTGTAGAATGTGTACTTTCCAAAAATATATGGGTTTGGGGGGTAAACATATATTTCTGTGTTTTTACCCCACAAAAAATGCAGTCAATGTGTTGATTTCTCAGTAGCTGAAGTAAAGTCCTGAACAATTTGGATGTGCTAACTTCATATTGGTGTCTCTAAATGCCAGATACTTTGGTAAACCTATGCATAATGGGTATCAAACTGTTCAGTGGACCCCTGGCAATCATATTTCAGGTGCTTTTTCTTGGTACCTAATATAGTTTGGGATATACGGAGCAGCAAAATAAAACCTTTGAAATGATTTTTCAGAATTTTTTTTTGAAAAACCGCTATGTTCAGACAAGCTTTTATGTTTGGTAGTTGGGAGTAGAGAGACAGTTACCCATTTTGTAATCGGCATAATGTGTACTTTTCAAAAATGTATGGTTTTCTGGGGTAAACCTACAGTTTCAGGATTTTTTGCCTTGGAATCTAAAGCAAGCCGTTTTCTGCCTTAGTGCTTTCAAAATTCGGTAATATACTGCTGGGAGTTTTTGCTGTACAGAAATTCTAAATCTCTCTAAAACTATACATACCTGGTATTGGCACGTTCGAGAGACATAGGGCTTTCCAAATCAGTTGGATTTTCATCCGTAAAATGAAATATTTTTCTGGTATAAATTGATATACAATGAAAAATGGTAATTTTTCATTTTTTTTTGGTATTTAGCACTATAAATTTTTTTGCACAGGTGGAAATACATGAAAACTCAGGCAGATTTAGAAAGCTCAGTTTCTACCGAAAAAAAAATGTATAGTTTTCCTAGGTAAACTATAGGTTTCCCCTCAGAAAATGCCCCTAAAGTGAGAGAGCACAAAATGTTTCAAAAACGGCTGGCATTTCGCGTAACCAAAATGTGAAATTCTGCTTGCACTTAAAGGGTTAAAGCCTTGGAAAACTGAGGGCATCATGTTTATTCATCCCAATAGCATGGAATTAGGACAACATCTACCCACGATAAAAGTGGAAGTGGACCCGTGCACAGTTCTTATTACAAAGATAGCATATACCCCAAAACTATATAATTAATTTTATTATTGGCAGATTCCCCTTGAGGAAAATTCCAAACCAAAAACTGCCTTTGCAACTCTTTATGGCTTATACCAATTCACTAAGATGCCATTTGGCCTACATGGGGCCCCTGGTATGATCCAAAGGCTTATAGATAAGGTGTTGCACCCTCATTCTGGTTATGCTGCACCCAATTTGGTGGTGGTAATTTATAGCAAAACCTGCCAAGGTCACCTGGAACTCTTAATGGCTGCCTTGCACTCCCTAAGACTAGCAGGCTTGACAGCAGATCCCAAGAAGTGTGCATTGGGGAAAACTGAAACCAAGTACCTAGGATATATAGTGGGAAATGCCCAGGTTACTCTTGTAGCAGATAAGGTAGCAGCACTCAGACAAAGGTAGCAGCACTCAGAAAAAACTGAGGTAAGGTCTTTTTTGGGGTTCGCTGGCTACTACCACTGCTTTATTCCCAACTACTCTACAATTACATGTTCACTCACAGACTTGACAAATAAAAATGCCCCTACAGACGTAGTATGGGCACATGAGTTATCAGAAGGCTTTTGATCATATAAAAAAACTTCACCGACTTTAAGAAGTCCGGATTTCTCAAAATCTTTTATTCTGCAGACAGACGCCTCAGAGGTGGGTATAGGGGCTGTGTTATATCAAAAATTTGATGTGGTTGAGCATCCACTTCTTTTCCTTAGTAGGAAACTTTTCTCCAGAGAGAAAAACTATTTGGTGATAGAAAAAAACTGCTAAATGGGCCATTGAAGCACTTTAGTACTACCTGGCAGGGGTGCAGTTTGTGCTGGTGACTGATCATTCCAGGAAAGACACAAACACAAGGTTGATGCGGTGGTACATGGCCCTCCAACCCTTTTCATTTAGGGTAAAACACAGGCCTGGAAAAGAAAATCAAAATGCAGATTTACTTTCTAGACAAGGGTTGGAGAGTCAGGCTTCAGCCGTGGAAGTCAAGGCCTCCCGCAAACAGGGTAGTGCTACAAGCTGACCAGCTGGTCTGATTAGCCTCAGATGGCTAATCAGAAGCCCTTAAACTCCATTCTGGTCAGTCTCTCATGAGCTTTGAATGGGAGAGACAGCGAGAGTGTGTCTAGGATCTTGACACAAAGGATCCTGTGTGCCTGTGCACACAGTCACCAAGTGGAAGTTCTGTAATTGCACTGCCTTTTTGTTGTATTGAACTAATATTGCTACCAAAAGCAACTGACTGCATTTTTGTGGGGTAAAAACACAAAGGAGAAAGCTCAATGTTTGGTGCTGAATTAAGCATAATTCCACGTGGTGTGTGAATGTGTGTTGTCCACTTGGTGGGTGAAATTTGGGAAGTTTTGAGTTGTTTTTCTTTACTAAATATCAATTTTTCTTTTGACCCAAAAGGTGAGTGATTGCTATTCCAGTTCCCTTCCCTTCCTCTGGGCTACAAACTCATTGTTAGATCCTCTATCCCTCCCCCACACCTGAGAGTCAGTTTCACTTGTATTTTTCTGTTGTTTCAGCACAAATTGTTTACTTTTTTTGATCAACAGTATAAAGCATTTTTTTGTGGGTTGTTTTGTAATATAATGATGAGAGGGAATAAAATGGAAAGTTATAAAAATACCTCAGAATTCTAAAGGAAAAGGACCTGAAAGACCCAGTTGTAGCTCTGCACAGAAACACCAGTCAGAGCCCATGTCAAAAAGTCCTACTGCCTCTACTTATGCCAATGTGACCCCTGCTAAAACATTTGCACAGACAGTAGCCACTGGCAGCAACCCAAGCCAAGTCACTGCTGGGGCAGGGAAGCTTACAAGGAAGCATGGGGTCAGACGCCTAATGTCAAGTGCTCATGGCACAGAGGCTTACATAAAGGCTGCAGCTGAAGTGGTGGGCCCCTCTGCAATAGGGGCAGCAATTAAAATGTATGGGAAAGCCATAATCTTTGCCCGTACACTAACTGCAGTTCATACAAAGGTGGTGCAAAGGGGTATCACAGTGGGAGGGAGTTATGTCCCTGTAGAACACCTAGAAGGATTGGACACAAGGGTGGTTTTATCTAATGTGTCCCCTTCCTGCAAGACCACTTATTGCACCCCCTCCTGCAAGCCCTTGGGGAGTTGAAAATCAAATATATCTAAAATCCCCCTGGGATGTAAGGAGAGCAGACTGAGGCACTTTCCTTTAAAAGGCAGGGGCAACTTCTTTTACCTAGGGGTCAAGACAATATTGAGGGGTCTTTCGGGGTTCAGTTTGAAGGGGTGCTGTATACATTTTTTACAGCACAGACGAAGTGAGGTGCTTCCTTTGCAAGAACCTGAGGCTCACTCGCCAGAGTTGCCCCAAAAGACATATTAAGACCACAGCCCCTGTTCTTGCCCCCAGTGCCTCAAATAAAACATCTTATCCTTATATCTCCTTCAATAAAGAACCTCAAGGTGGCTGTTACACAACCCACTTCTACAATATCCAAACCTAGTCCTTCTTCACTGAAGTTATCTAAGGCAGCAGTGTGTCTTTGTCACGGTCAGCACCCAACACCAGAACAAATGCCAAGCACCGTGGTCTCGGCTCGTGCTTCACCTGTAGTGTGACCGCCGTTGGCCTCGGGAGGAGCCCTCAGCTACTTGGATGCCACCAGGACTTAAACGAGAGATGCAAGGCTAGAGGTTCTGGATAGGCAGAGGGACACGCCTGTTAGCAAAAGTCTTTAGGCCGAGGGTCACAGTACAAAACAGGAAACCAGAATCGTATTCAGTACAGGCTGGGTCGAGGCAGGCAGAAGTCAATCGTAATCAGGCAGGCAAAGGTCAAAACTGGGTAATCAATCAGACAGGAGGGTTCAGCAGAAGGATAGTCGATATTCAGATGTAGAAGTCAGGATCACAGTCCCAATGAGCCTTATATACTGTTCAAATTTCGCGCCATTGGATTAATTATTTCTGAGATGGGATATGAACCAATAAACTTGGGACACAACTTGAGAGGGACACCTTAAGCTTGATGTTTTTAGTAGACAACCAAACAGAGCCACCAACCTTGTATTTGGGTGCCTCCCTACGGGATCTATCAGCTGCCTTTTTCTGAGCGGCTGTAGCTGCGGAGAGTCATGCACCTGAGACCAAATTTTCGCAAACTGTTTGATAGAGGAGTTAACAGAGGGTACGGCAGACAGAGAACCAGAAAAGGAAAATGCTTTGGGATGTAAACCATGGACAATAAAGAAAGGAGATTCCCCAGTGGAGGAATGAGTAGCATTATTGTAGGCAAATTCTGCCCAGGGTAATAGTTCAGCCCATGAGGTTTGGTTGTCAGATACATAACACCTCAGATACTGTTCAAGGGATGATTAACCCTTTCAGTTTGCCCGTTGGTTTGGGGGTGGTAAGCGGTAGAGAAGGATAAATCAATCCCAACTAAAGAGCAGAAGCTCGAAAAATTTCGAAACAAACTGAACCCATCTGTCGGAAACAATATTGACCAGAAAACCATGCAACCTAAAAATGTGAGAAATTAACAATTCAGCCAAGGTTTTGGCAGAAGGGAGATGTGGAAGGGAAACTAAATGGCCCATTTTGCTAAACCTATTCACCACCACCCAAATCACAGTTTTCCTAGAGAAGGGTGTAAATCTACAATAAAATCCATCGAAAGATGGGACCAAGGTTTGTCAGGAATGGGTAGCGGATTTAACAATCCCTGAGACAGATTCCTGGAAGGTTTAGACCTCTGGCAAACTGGACAGGAGTTAACAAAAGTTTTAGCATCCTGCTTGCGGGATAGAAGTGACAGTCTTAGCAATGCCAGGATGTCCTGCCATTTTAGAATTGTGAACCTCCCTCAAAACTTGCTCTCTTAAATCTTCTGGTACAAATAATCTTCCAGAGGGAGTTTCTGCAGGAGCAGAAGACTGAACAGGAGATAACAAGGAAGTTAGATCAGATTCTAGAACGCCACAATTAATGCACCAGGAATGATGGGGGTACACTCACTAGATTCAGAGGGGCTGGATTCAAAACTCCTAGAGAGTGTGTCTGCTTTAGTTTTCTTAGAGCCAGGTCTAAAAGTTAAAGAGAAATTACACCTGGTGAAAAACAATGCCCATCTAGCCTGCCTAGGATTTAGTCGATTGGCAGGCTCTATATACAGGATATTTTTATGGTCAGTAAGGACCGTTATCAAATGTTTTGCTCCCTCCAATAGATGCTGTCACGTAAATGTGTGAAGTATGACCAACTAGCACACACAGGGTAATACCACACCTTAAGAGGGGTTTACACAGGAGTTTATTTCGGATATACAACAAGCGGTAGATCAGGAACAAAACACTCCTGGTCCGAAACAAAGAGCTTCCCTTGGAGCAATCCACTCCAAGATGCACACGCCCTCCAGGCAAATACAAATACAAAGTCAGGGAGTTCCTTTCGGCAATTTCAAAGGGGTAAAGAGCAAAGTGCCTTTGGGTAAATCCACAGAACAACCATACCTCAAGGGGATCCAGGTATAAACAGTCTTCTGGGAGGTAGAGAAATACAAACTGTTGGAGGGAGTCTTCCTGCCTCATCTAGGATAAACTCCAAGGAACCGCAGAGGAGGGTGCCCTGCCGCAGCCAGGTTACACCCCAGACGACAACCACCACACTCTACCCCTCCCCTCTGGTATTTCTGGCCTTTTCCCCACCCCTAGGGTTGATTGGCTGGGAGGCCGGCCCTGCTTCTGGTTAACCCCACCCAAGCAGGTCTGATTGGGAAGGGGACACAGGTCTGGGAGGGGGAAATACCTTGGAGGGGTTCGTCCAGCTCCTCTGGAGGGCAATCCTGGGAGCTCCTTTGTTTACAGCTTTTTGGTGGGAAAGTAGAACAAAGAAGAAACACCATCATGGATTGTATGTGTACTAGTCAGTTAGCTATGGATAAAATGGGACCAGTAGAAGGGGGTTTTGGTCACACTCAGTATTGGTCACAGATGCCGCCATTCCTCAAAGGCCCATTTGATAGCCAACAATTCTCTATTACCGATGTCATAGTTTGCCTCAGCAGGCAAACACAGGGGTGCACTTTGTTGGTTATCGGATACCTTTGGGAAAGGACTGCTCCTGCCCCACCCTCTGAGGCATCTACCTCAACAATAAATGGTGCAGTATCAGGGTGCCGCAGAATAGGGGCTGAACTGAACTAATTTCTGAGGACTTCGAAAGCTTGGATAGCTTCGGGGGACCAAATGCTCGGGTCAGCACCTTTCTTAGTCAAGTTTCTAATGGGAGCCACGATTAGGGAGAAGTTCTTAATAAAATGGCGATAGTAATTGGTGAAACTTAGGAAACTTTGGGTTGCACGTAAAGAAAGAGGTTGGGTCCAATCCAGTACAGCTTTCACCTTTCCTGTATCCATCTCTAGATCGTTACTGGAAATATTGAAACCCAAAAACGGAGCAGAAGTAACCTCAAAAGTACACTTTTCAAGTTTCGCATAAAGACTATTTTCTCTTAACCTACATAAGACTTTGCGAACATGGTTTTGAGGTTCACATAGGTTTGAAGAGAAAATTAAAATATCGTCAAGATAGACCACTACGAATATCCCCAGCAGGTCCCTGAAGATGTCATTGACAAATTCTTGGATCACTGCAGGGGCGTTACAGAGACTAAATGGCATTACTAAGTATTCGTATCGGCCATCCCTGGTTTTAAATGCTGTTTTCCACTCATCCCCTTCCCTGATGCAAAGAATAGATCTTGGCATCTTTGACCTGGTCGAATAATTCAGAAATCAGAGGAAGGGGATAGCAATTCTATACAGTAATCTTGTTTAGACCCCTATAGTCAATACAAGGGAGAAGACCCCCATCTTTCTTCCCAACAAAAAAAAATCCGGCCCCTGCGGGAGAATTAGAAGGCCTAATAAACCCTCTATCAAGGTTCACCCTGATATACTCTTTCATTGCCTGGGCTTCTGGCAAGGAAAGGGGAAAGGTTCTACCTCAAGGAGGAGTAGACCCAGGGATTAGATCAATTGGGCAGTCATACTGCCTGTGTGGGGGTAGGGTTTCTGCAGCTTTTTTAGAAAATACATCAGCATATGCTGCAGGTAAACCTTCTACAGAGGTAGTTGCCACCACTGGAGGAATACAGGTACCACCACACTTAAAACCCCATTGAATAATCTCCCCTGATACCCAGTCAATATGAGGATTATGGGTCTGAAGCCAAAGTAATCACAGAATAAAAGGAGAAGAAGCACCCTCAATAATATAAAGGGCTAACTTCTCACTGTGTAGGTTATTAGTGCACATAGACATTAACACAGATATTTTAGTTACCAGGCCTGACCCTAAGGGTTTTTTATCGACCGCCAAAATCCAAAAAGGAGGAATTAGAGGGGTTTAAGGAATACCACATTTTGCTGCAAAGGTAGCATCCAAAAAAATCCCCTCTGCCCCCGAATCCACAAAAGCGGACACCTTGACAGAGCCGTAGGCCAGGTTAACTTAACCGGTAACAAAATCCTAGAGGTAGACTGGGGAGAGGAAACTTTTGCACCCAAATGGTGCCATTTAGGCTTGGAAGTTTTCCGGCCTCTTAGGACATGAATTCAGAAAATGACCCTTTTCCCCACAGTAAATGCAAAGACCTAGGGAACGTCTGCGGGCTTTTTCTTCAGAGGTTAGATGGGATATGCCCAATTGCATGGGTTCATCCTGAGGTTGAAGCATGGAAGGATTAGGGGACTTAACATTGGACACCACATTAGAAAAGTTAGACTTAACATTGGTAAACCCAGAATGCAAAGAAGAACCCCTTTCACCCCTTCTTTTCTCTGCCTCCTATCTACCTGGATGGCAAGTGACATGAGATCATCCAGGTTAGAAGATAGGGGGTAATTTAATAAGCTGTCTGACAGAAACAGCAAGCCCAATACAGAACTGGCTGCGAAGAGCCATGTCGTTCCGCCCAGTTTCAACTGCCCACCGGCGGAATTCAGTGCAATACACCTCCGCATTCCAGCATTTACGAATCGCGGAATCGGCCGATGATGCACGATCCAGGTCATCGTAAAGTACAGCCATGGTTTTAAAGAATGTGTCTAGGGAAATCGTATAGCCAAGCAGGGGTCAAAAACCAGAATCAGAATAAAGCTCACAAAGCACCAGGAACAAGATCCTATCACGGGCAAGGTCTCGCAGCCCCAATGAGCCTTATATACTGTTCAATTTCACACCATTGCGCGCTGGCGTCATCGCGTCTGCGCCTTTAAATTCCACAAGAGCGCTCTGCACACGCCCTAAGATACCGGCGACTGTGGCCTACTGGAAGCCGCTCAACGCGGCCGGCGTCCCCGCCATGGGGGCGGCAGGCGTCCCTGCCGTCCCTCCACTAGACCACCAGGTACGTTCCTCACAGTCTTTCAATTGCAGTAAAAGAGAAGGAGGGGGAAAATGTCAATGCATCCCCCAGGGCCACAGCTGGTCCTTTAAAAAAAATTGTACCCGTTATGAGCACCCCTGAGGTTGTGGGGGTGCCCATGATTGTGACACCTGTTGGGGTGGGGGCAGACAGTGCCCTTTCTTCTTCTAATGCCAAGAAAAAGAAGAGGAAATTTAGATCCAACTGCCTGGTACCTGATGAATGGGCATCAGTGGTTAATGATGAAGCACCCCCATCCAAGGGTACAAAGGGCAGCAAAACATCTGTTCCTCATGTGGTGACATTGTCTGGCCCAATTTTTGGTCGCGATCAACCGGTGTCAGATCATGCACTCTTGCCTCCAGACCAGGTGGGGAATAATTAGGGATGTAGTGAACGTCGGAAAAAAAGTTTGCGAACATATTCGCGAACTTGCGTCAAAAATGTGAACGGTTCGCGAACGTCGCGAACCCCATAGATTTCAATGGGAAGGCGAAATTTTAAAAGCTAAAAAGGACATTTCTGGCCAGAAAAATGATTTTAAAGTTGTTTAAAGGGTGCAACGACCTGGACAGTGGCATGCCAGAGGGGGATCAAGGGCAAAAATGTATCTGAAAAATACATTGTTGACACAGCGCTGCGTTTTGTGCTGTAAAGGGCAGAAATCACACTACATTTCTAAACCTGTGTAATAAACTGCTTTAAAACGTCCGGCGTCTACATGCCAATCAAGTCGTGTAAAGGTTACAGCCTGTTCACACGCAAAGATGAAACGCGGCGCTTACTGCTACGCAAAAAAACGCAAAGAGCTTTAATGAATGATACCGTCAAGTGAGCAAATAATAGTTGTTAATTACTAGTTGAGCTTGTCACCTCCAGGATGTTCGTCCTGTTGGTGGCAATATTTCTGTAGTGGTGTGTTTAGCAGTCGCTGTGCTTGTGCGCATGTGCACGGTCAGGCAGAGGTAATTCAATGTACAGTGAAGTGAACCAAAAAACACCGATTCTGCAGTGTGGGCCCAGTTTTGGTCTACTTGATTAATCACCTGCGGTGACCATAAAAGATGCGATTTTGCCACTGTTGCAGAACCCTGAAAAATTAGGCATGTGTACTTTCCTGAAAAATTATGTTTTTTTTGTCGCAGCCACTGAAGCACAGAGGCCAGAAAAAATATGCCATATAAATGCTAACAATATACATTTTTTTTGTCGCAGCCACTAAAGCACAGAGGCCAGAAAAAATATGCCATATAAATGCTGAAAATATAAAAAATTTTGTCGCAGCCACTGAAGCACAGAGGCCAGAAAAATATGCCATATAAATGCTGAAAATATTAATTTTTTTGGTTGCAGCCACTGAAGCACAGAGGCCAGAAAAACTCAGGATTTACCTGGATTCAAATGAAACCAGTAGGGTTTGCACCCTAGTTTGTAACGGTGGCAGAGGGAGGAGGACGCTAAAGGACAGTTGTGTGTGGAGTCATGAGGCATGCAGAGAAGGACAGCTGAATGGGGAGTCAGAACAAGTCTTCCGGCGTGCAGTAACCCTCCGAGATCCACCCCTCATTCATTTTAATAAAGGTCAGGTAATCCACACTTTTGTGACCTAGGCGAGTTCTCTTCTCAGTTACAATCCCTCCTGCTGCACTGAAGGTCCTTTCTGAGAGGACACTTGAGGCGGGGCAAGACAAGAGGTTCATGGCAAATTGTGACAGCTCTGGCCACAGATCAAGCCTGCGCACCCAGTAGTCCAGGGGTTCATCGCTCCTCAGAGTGTCGATATCTGCAGTTAATGCCAGGTAGTCCGCTACCTGCCGGTCGAGACGTTCTTTGAGGGTGGATCCAGAAGGGTTCTGGCGCTGCCTTGGACTGAAAAACATTTGCATGTCTGACGTTACAGAGTGGCCAAAGTGCTTTGTCCTTGCAGGTGCGCTCGTGGCAGGATTACTGGCACCTCTGCCCCTGGAATGTTGATGAGTTCCTGAAGTGACATCACCCTTAAAAGCATTGTACAACATGTTTTGCAGGCTGGTTTGTAAACGCAGCATCCTTTCGGACTTGTGGTACGTTGGTAACATTTCTGCCACTTTATGCTTGTACCGAGGGTCTAGTAGCGTTGCCACCCAGTACAGGTCCTTCTCCTTAAGCCTCTTGATACGGGGGTCCTTCAACAGGCATGACAGCATGAAAGACCCCATTCTCACAAGGTTGGATGCAGAGGTATCCATCTCCGCTTCCTCGTTATCAAGGACTACATCATCCACGGTCTCCTCCCCCCAGCCACGTACAAGACCAGGGGTCCCCAAAAGGTCACCACAAGCCCCCTGGGAAGCCTGCTCCTGTTGGTCCTCCTCCTCCACAAAGCCACCTTCCTCCTCTGACTCCACTTCTGACACCTCTCCCTTCATTGCAGCAGGTGCCTGGGTTCGTTCTGGTGATTCCGACCAGAAATCATGCGCTTCCTGCTCCTCGTCACGCTGGTCTACAGCCTCATCTGTCACTCGTCGCACGGCACGCTCCAGGAAGAAAGCAAAGGGTATTAGGTCGCTGATGGTGCCTTCGGTTCGACTGACCATGTTTGTAACCTCTTCAAAAGGGCGCATGAGCCTGCAGGCATCGCGCATAAGCACCCAGTAACGGGGAAAAAAATCCCCAGCTCTGCAGATCCAGTCCTACCACCCAGTTCAAACAGGTATTCATTGACGGCTCTTTGTTGTTGCAGCAGACGTTCCAACATAAGGAGCGTTGAATTCCAGCGAGTCTGGCTGTCGCAAATTAAACGCCTGACTGGCATGTTGTACCGCTGCTGAATGTCAGCAAGGCGTGCCATGGCTGTGTAGGAACGTCTGAAATGGGCCGACACCTTCCTGGACTGCCTGAGAACGTCCTGGAATCCTGGGTACTTTGAGACAAAACGTTGGACTATTAAATTCAGAACCTGTGCCATGCAGGGCACATGTGTTAAATTGCCCAGTCTCAGTGCTGCCAACAGATTGCTTCCGTTGTCACACACCACTTTTCCAATCTTCAGTTGGTGTGGGGTCAGCCACAGATCGGCCTGTGACTGCAGAGATGACAGGAGTACAGATCCGGTATGGTTTCTGCTTTCCAGGCACGTCATCCCCAAGACAGCATGACAACGGCGTACCTGGCACGTCGAATAGCCTAGGGGGAGCTGGGGGTGCACAGGTGTGGAGGAGGAGGACCCAGCAGCAGAGGAAGAAGAAGAAGACGAGGTAGAGAGCGAAGGAGGAGTAGAGGTGGTGGCAGAACCGCGTGCAATCCGTGGTGGTGACACCAACTCCACTGTTGTTGTTGAGCCACACATTCCCTGCTTCCCAGCCATTACCAAGTTCACCCAGTGGGCAGTGTAGGTGACATACCTGCCCTGACCATGCTTGGAGGACCATGCGTCAGTAGTCATATGGACCTTTGGCCCAACACTAAGTGACAGAGATGCGGTGACTTGGCTGTGCACATGGTGGTACAGGTGTGGTATTCCCTTTTTTGAAAAAAAATTGCGGCTGGGTACCTTCCACTGTGGTGTCCCAATTGCTACAAATTTGCGGAAGGCCTCAGAGTCCACCAGCTGGTATGGTAAAAGCTGGCGGGCTAAGAGTGCAGACAAGCCAGCTGTCAGACGCCGGGCAAGGGGGTGACTCGCAGACATTGGCTTCTTACGCTCAAACATGGCCCTCACAGAAACTTGGCTGGGGGCAGATGACTGGGAATGAGAACTGGTGGTCAAGGTGGAAGGCGGAGTGGAGGGTGGTTCAGACGGGTCAAGGACAGCAGAGGTAGAGCAGTAAGATGCTGGACCAGAAGGAGGGTGGCTTTTAGTTTGCCTGTTGCCTTTGAGGTGTTGCTCCCAAAGTGCTTTGTGCTTGCCGTTCATGTGCCTTCGCATAGAAGTTGTACCTATGTGGCTGTTGGGCTTCCCAAGACTCAGTTTCTGACTGCACTCATTGCAAATTACAACGCTTTTGTCAGAGGCACACACATTAAAAAAATCCCACACTGCTGACCTTTTTGAAGCTGGCAATCTGGCGGTAACAGTAGAAGTAGGCGGCGTTGGCGGCAATGGCGGGTGCGTTGGCCGGCTGACCACAGGTGCCGATACATGTTGTTGCCCTACTGTTCCCTGCGAGCTTTCCTCCCTGCTTCTTCTAAGTCTTATTCTCCTCCTGCCTCTCCGTCTCTCCATCTGAACTATCCTCCTCTTGCTCTCTTCTACTGGGCACCCACAAAACATCAATCTCCTCATCATCATTCTCCTCAGATGCATCAATTTCTTCTAACAGCTCACAGAAGGAAGCAGCAGCGGGGACCTCCTCATCACTCATTATGTCAATCTCTGTTGTGTTCTCTGCCAGAATTAAATCTGGTGTAACGTCCTCATCTCCTTCATCTTCTTCTGCCAATAATGGTTGCGCATCACTCAGTTCAAGAAACTCATGTGAAAATAACTCCTCTGACTCCAGTGAAGAAGGGGCGCCGGTGGTGGAGGAAGTGTTACGTGGGGTGCCCATAGCGTGGAGGATGAGGATGTTGTGGTAAAGTTAGAAACGGTAGAGGATGGGGTGTGCTGTGTAAGCCAGTCAACTACCTCTTCAGCATTTTGGGAGTTCAGGGTCATTGCCTTTTTAAAACTGGGCAATTTCCTAGGGCCACAGGATAGCATAGCAGCACGGCCCCTAATGCCTCTGCGTGGCGGCCTGCCTTTGCCTGGCATTATTTTTAAAACAACAACTCAGGTGGTGTTTCTGGAGACGGTATTATTATTGATATTTAGACAGATTGTGAACAAGCTCACACAGCTAGATGGCAGTTGTTTGAAAATGAAGAACACACTGGGCAAACAAATTGAAACAATGCCTGCAAGGTCAACGTATACACTACTACAGCAGTGGATACGGAATATATTATTGCTGCTTGAAAAACGTCACTCAGGTGGTGGTTCTGGAGACGGTATTATTATTGATATTGAGACAGAATGTGAACAAGCTCACACAGCTAGGTGGCAGTTGTTTGAAAATGAAGAACACACTGGGCAAACAAACTGAAACAATGCCTGCAAGGTCAACGTATACACTACTACAGCAGTGGATACGGAATATATTATTGCTGCTTGAAAAACGTCACTCAGGTGGTGGTTCTGGAGACGGTATTATTATTGATATTTAGACAGAATGTGAACAAGCTCACACAGCTAGGTGGCAGTTGTTTGAAAATGAAGAACACACTGGGCAAACAAATTGAAACAATGCCTGCAAGGTCAACGTATACACTACAGCAGTGGATACGGAATATATTATTACTGCTTGAAAAACGTCACTCAGGTGGTGGTTCTGGAGATGGTATTATTATTGATATTTAGACAGAATGTGAAAAAGCTCACACAGCTAGATGGCAGTTGTTTGAAGAACACACTGGGCAAACAATGCCTACAAGGTCAACGTATACACTACTACAGCAGTGGATACGGAATATATTATTGCTGCTTGAAAAACGTCACTCGGGTGGTGGTTCTGGAGACGGTATTATTATTGATATTTAGACAGAATGTGAACAAGCTCACACAGCTAGATGGCAGTTGTTTGAAGAACACACTGGGCAAACAATGCCTGCAAGGTCAACGTATACACTACAGCAGTGGATACGGAATATATTATTGCTGCTTGAAAAACGTCACTCAGGTGGTGGTTCTGGAGACGGTATTATTATTGATATTTAGACAGAATGTGAACAAGCTCACACAGCTAGATGGCAGTTGTTTGAAGAACACACTGGGCAAACAATGCCTGCAAGGTCAACGTATACACTACAGCAGTGGATATGGAATATATTATTGCTGCTTGTAAAACGTCACTCGGGTGGTGTTTCTGGAGACGGTATTATTATTGATATTTAGACAGAATGTGAAAAAGCTCACACAGCTAGATGGCAGTTGTTTGAAAAACACACTGGGCAAATAATGCCTGCAAGTGCACTACTATTGGTGCACTACTATGAAGAACAGCAAACAGCACTGGACACGTTAAAGAACAGTAAGATAAGTAAAATAAAAAAAAATATATATGTATATTAAAAAAAAAAAAAAATTACTCGGGTTGGTGCTGCTGAACTACTAGGAGCAGCACAGTAGCACACCAGTCCCACTCCCCAACACAGCTAGACTAATAGCACTGGGCTCTTATAGTAGCAAAGTAAAAAAACAAAAAAGAAAATAAAAGCAGTCCTTACAAGGGGTTATTACAGCAGTCAGCAGATGAGATCAGAAGAGATCAGTGCCCACAGCAGCTACATACAGAGCACTGCAGTAGAAGGTAGATTATTAGCCAGCAAAGCTACCTAACCTAAAATGTCCCTCAAATCCCTGCAGAGTTCTGTCCCTCCAATACAGAGCAGTATCAAGTAGATTACTAGCCAGCAAACTTACTATCAACTGTCCCTCAAATCACAGCTCTCTCCCTACACTAGCTCTTCCAAGCACACACAGGCAGAATGAAAAAACGCTGCAGGGCTTCAGTTTATATATGGAAGGGGAGTGGTCCAGGAGGGAGAGCTTCCTGATTGGCTGCCATGTATCTGCTGGTCTGGGGTGAGAGGTCAAAAAAAAAAAAAAACGCCAGCTAAGGCAAACCCAAAACGGCGAACGTCGCGCGACGTTCGCGAACATTCGGCGAACAGTCCGCGACATCCCTAGGAATAATGAGGTTAATGGTCTGCACAGCCTTGAACATGGCAGTGTGGGTCTCCCCACAGAGTCAGGGGTGCAGAATCTAACTCCAAATAATTTGTAAGATCTTCCCCTGGAGTGTAAAGTGACACCTCATGAGACTCCTGCAGAGTGGGCAGTCACTGAGGTGCTGAGATTTGGGAACTACAACCAGCCTCAGTTTTTAGTGCCTCGGGGTATTTCACGCCAGGAGGGGGAGAACATTGGGATAACCCCCAGACAGGACCCTGCTGGGGTAGATGGTGAGGTTGGAGTCAGACAAACTATTATTCATGCTAAGATCTCTTATCCCTTGTCTTCCACTGACCCTGATGTTATTGCCATCCAGGTGGCACATGAGGCAGTGGAAAGGCCAGAGGCTAACCATGGAGCCCCCAAAGCTCCCTCTGTTGCTGGGCAGCTAATTGTTTCTGTTGGTCTTGTGTCAAACACTTCCAAACGTGTTTCAAGTGAAATTGAGGGAACACCCGAGCCATTGCGGGGTTTGCAGATGACAAGTGATTCTGATCCTTCTCCTGCAACATCTTGTGGAGAGATTCTCAAAGCTCTAGTGGAGAGGGGAAATTATCAATCCCTTTGCAAGGAAAAGCTCATGGATGAGGGAAACATAAAAGAGGAGGTTGACAAAGGATTGGCGAATCCTTCTACCCCAATCATCCCTGCTGAGGAACTCAAAAAGTTTCTTGAGAGCAACATTGGTGTTAAATTAGAGAAGCTGCATATGGCTCTGGAGAAGTAGCAGATTTGCCTTTAGTTATCAATTCTGTGAGACAATGTAGTAATGTCATAAAAGAGGCCAAGAACTATGGAACAGCGGAATATCTCCATATAATGAAGTTTCACAAAAAATGTTTGTCTCATCAGACCTTGATGAGGGCTAAAGCACTTCCTAACATTCGGTAATGGCCTTGAGTATAAGCACACTTAATATAAATGGCTGTCAGAACCCTTTCTGAATGTTTCGGGTACTATCCTTTCTTCGTCAAGGAGGGTACTCCTCCAAGAGAGCACTCCAGAGCTTGAAGCAACCTGCCATCTAGAGTGGAAGGACAGTATGAGTCAGTTTTGCGAGAACTAATTGCTCATTTCTCCTTGGTTGACGTCTGGAGAGAACAGAACCCAGAGACGGATGTCTTCACCTATGTCAAGGTGAGACATGGTCATGTTTCTCAATCTCAGATTATTAGATTGGCACCATTCTCAGACCACAATTGTGTTTCCCTGAGAATGTCAGTCGTACCATATCTGCCAAAAGCTGCATACTAGCACTTTAACAACAGTTTATTAGAAGATGAGGGTTTCGCAAAGTCAGTCCGGGATACATGGAGAGGCTGGAGGGCTTTTCAGGATGAATTTGCCACATTGAAGCAGTGGTGGGATGAAGGCATGGTTCACTTCAAGCTCGTGTCTAGAGTATACCAAAATTTGAGCAGGCAGCGCAATGCAGAGATTGAGGCACTGACTGGGGAGGTGCTTGATCCTGAGTAAAGGCTATTAGGCTCTGAAGACCAGAGTGTGAATACCTAGAAAGGAAAGAATCGATGCGTAACATGGAACAGTAACATGCAAAGTGGATGCAGTTACTCGGTGATATGGATCGTGGTTCTCGATTCTTCTATGCTCTGGAAAAAAAAAAAAAGGGGAACCAAAAACAAATCACATGGCTTCTTGCAGAGGATGGCACCCCCTTGAGCATCTGGAGGCTATCCAAGGACAAAGCCCGATACTTTTGTCAAAACCTTTTTTCTCCAGATCCCATCTCTCCAGATGCCTGTGAGGAGCTATGGGATGTGCTTCCAGTTGTCAGTGAGAGGAGAAAAGAGAGGTTGGAGACACCAATCACTCTAGTAGAACTCTCTCTAACACTCTGTTTAATGTCCCACAATAAATCTCCTGGGCTTGACGACTGACCGTAGAGTTCTTCTGGGCCCTGATTTCCACTGGGTTCTAACCGAGGCCCTTCTCACTACTTCCTAAGAAGGGGATCTCCGCATTATTAAGAACTGGAAACCAGTCTCACTGCTCAGCACAGACTATAAGATCGTGGCCAAAGCTATCTCACTCAGACTCAGGCAAATCTGTGCTGGCAGAGGTGATTGATCCTGAACAGTCCTATACAGTCTCCAGTTGGACAATTTTTGATAATGTCTTTCTGATTTGTGACATTTTGCGAGAAGGACTGGTCTATCTCTTGCTTTTCTCTCTGGATCAAGAGAAGGCATTTGACAGGGTGGATCACCAATATCTTATAGACTCTGCAGGCCTATAGCTTTGGCCCACAGAATTTAATTAAACTTGAGGAGCATGTTTTAACCCGCCTGGGAAAGTGGAAGGGTTTTGCTAAAAAACTTTCTATGAGGGGGAGAGCTTTGGTGATCAATCAGTTGGTGGCCTCTCAGCTCTTGTACCGGCTGATATGACTTAGCCCAACCCAAGAATTTATTGGTAAGATCCAGAGAAGGTTACTGGACTTTCTCTGGATGGGAAAGCACTTGGTCTCTGCAGGTGTTTCAAGCCTCCCGTTGAGAGAGTTAGAGCAGGGAGTCATGTGCATATGTTCTCAAGTGCACACCTTCCATCTCCAGCAAATACAGAGATACTTGTATGTAGATCCTTCTTCACAGTGGTGTACCCTAGCACCAAGCTTTTATAACCAGATACGAATATGGGGTATGACCGGCAATTTTTTGTCATTGAATCGGAGGGTTTCCTAAGAAGCCTCTCAACCCTGCCAGCTTACTACCAAGACACTCTAGACCTGGAGCATGGTCTCGTTGTTAAGGCAAGGAGCCATTCAAGGGGAAGACATTCTAAATGTGCCCCTAATTTACAATCTATCTTTTAAGACTAGGATGTTGGAATCCATCAGCATCCACCACTACCTTTGCCAGGCTCAGTTAACCAGAGTTGGGGATCTCTTGGATTTTGAGAAATCAGATTGGGTGGACTCTCTGGTAGTTCTGCAACACATGGGATTTCTCACCACTAGGGTTCCACACTGTCTGCTCAAAGAATTCAAGGACACAATCTCTGCTGATTCTCATACCTTCATTGATGGGGTTTCACATGATGGAGAGCCACATCCACCTTGGAACTTCTCACCTCCAGACATCATAAAGACATCATTGCACCCAAGACCTGTCAATCCCCTCAAGCATCTCCTTCCTCCAACTTGAGCCAGTAAGAGAATTTTACTTTGACACTCATGATATAAGAAGAAAGCTGTTTCGGGTGAAAGACCTCAGTGGCAAGACCGCCTGGAGACTTGAGTTGGAAAGTGCTCCATGGTGCATTGAGCACAAGAGAGTATTTACCTCTTTTACAAACTCCCCAGCTGCTTTATGGGGTGCAGTTTGTCCCAAATACATTCTATATACAAAACTATCCCTAATACACAGAATTAATGTCTCTCGTGGTATATAAGTATTTGTGACCATACACAAATATACAAAATACTTATTTCTATTAAAGAATGAGAACAAAATCTGGTTAGTGCACAAAAGGATGTTATATTACGAACTCCATTCTGTACATTTTAACAAGCAATCTCTCTCACAAATGTATAACCTTAATGTAAAGGATGCACTTATGTGCAAAGTTACTTACAGAATGAATTATGTAAAAAAAACCTGACATAATATATAAAATAGTGTAAGGGTAGCGGTTACTATGAGGGTTTCCTAAGAAGTTGGTTAGCTTAGAGTTATTCTGAGTTTCTTTGACCAGAAAACAATTTGGATATGGTTGGAAGAGAGAGGGTGACCATTCTTCAGTGTGTTTGTATACAAAAATGGCTCCTTTGCAGACTTCTGTACATTGGGAAGTGACCTCTTGTATGGTTGCAACAGTGTCACCTTCCTCCCTGGCATGCTCGCTAACACCTTTGGTGTAAGATACGGTCCATGGGGCTGACCCAGGGTGTAGAGCTGTGTTGTGTGCTGTCACATTCTGTGCATTTTATACTCACCTTACAGTCCTTGGCAAGATGATCTGTAGATGAGCAGCACTTGTAGCAGATGTTGTTTTCCTTTAAGAAGTCTTTGCGGTCCACTATGGACTTTTCTATGAAGCCTCTGCAATTCATAAGGGGGTGAGGTTTCTGGTGTAGTGGACACTTACCAGGGTCTTTGTTCTTTATCTCCCATTGGTAGATGTCAGCTGACCTGTAGGAAGAAGCTGGAGAGAAAACATAAGTTTTGTGAACTGTTACTGCAGTTTTGCGAGGGTTAGGGTTTGGTAACCTTTATTAGATATTTTAGGAAATTCATCAATTCTTTTGAAAAGTGCATTTTCTACTACCTCTGCTGAGCCGATCATTCTGAGACCAGTGTCTGGGTGATTTATTTTAATTACTCTGATCCTTTTGGAATGCTCTGTAGACATAATATATATTATATTATAAGGCATAAACAAATACAAAAGGAGCACATTTTAGTTTCTTGGCTCGCGCTAAAGGAAAACTTATAATACATACTAATATGCATTTAAATTTATGTTTGCTTATCAATTACAGTAGGGGGTAAATTATCCCTTATAATACATGAGTGATACTCAGTTTCCTGTATAACTTGGCCTGCAGCCTTGTGTCTTTATATGGTCACATTACTCCTCAGTGACTTTTAATATCCTTATTTACAGTAGGGGGTAAATTATCCCTTATAATATATGAGTAACATACATAGTAAGTAAGGTTGAAAAAAGACACGTCCATCAAGTTCAACCTTTTTTTTTTTTTTAATATATCTGCCTACCTGCCAGTTGATCCAGAGGAAGGCAAAAAATCCATCTGAAGCCTCACCAATTTTCCTCAGAGGGGGAAAAAATTCCTTCCTGACTCCAAAATGGCAATCGGACTAATCCCTGGATCAACTTGTGCTATGAGCTATCTTCCATAACCCTGTTTTCCCTCACTTGCTAAAAAGCCATCCAACCCCTTCTTAAAGCTATCTAAGGTATCAACCTGTACAACTGATTCAGGTAGAGAATTCCACATCTTCACAGCTCTCACTGTAAAAAACCCCTTCCGAATATTTAGGCGGAACCTCTTTTTTTCTAATCGGAATGGGTGACCTCCTGTCAGCTGGAAAAACCTACTGGTAAATAAAGCAGAGAGATTATTATATGATCCCCTTATATATTTATACTTAGTTATCGTATCACCCCTTAAGCGCCTCTCCAGCGTGAACATCCCCAATTTGACCAGTCTTTCCTCATAGATTAGATTTTCCATACCTTTTACCAGCTTTGTTGCCCTTCTCTGTACCCTCTCTAATAAAATAATGTCCTGTTTGAGTGATGGAGACCAAAGCTGTACGGCATATTCTAGATGGGGCCTTACAAGTGCTCTATACAGTGGAAGAATGAACCCCTCCTCCCGTGACTATGCCCCTTTTAATACAGCTCAAGACCTTATTTGCCCTTGATGCTGCTGACTGGCATTGCTTGCTACAGCCAAGTTTATCATCTACAAGGACTCCAAGGTCCTTTTCCATAATGGATTTGCCAAGTGCAGTCCCATTAAGGGTATAAGTGGCTTGGATATTTTTTCATCCCAGGTGCATGACTTTCCATTTATCAACATTGAATCTCATTTGCCACTTAGCTGCCCAGATTGTCAAGATTGTGTTGCAAGGATGCCACATCCTGTATGGAATTAATTGGGCTGGATAGTTTTGTGTCATCTGTAAAAACTGATACATTACTTACAACACCCTCCTCTAAGTCATTAATGAACAAGTTAAATAATAGTGGACCTAATACCGAGCCCTCGGGGACCCCACTAAGAACCTTACTCCAAGTAGAGAATGTACCATTAACAACCACCCTCTGTACCCGATCCTGTAGCCAGTTTCCTATCCATGTACAAACGACTTCATTAAGCCCAACAGACCTCAGTTTAGAAAGCAGTTGTTTGTGGGGCACAGTATCAAATGCTTTGGCAAAATCCAAATAGATCACGTCTACTGCCCCCCACTGTCCAGCATCTTACTTACCTCATCATATGACTTGCACATTTGCTATACGTTCTGGGTCATTTGAGATCACTAAATCCAGAATAGCATTTTTTCTGGTAGGCTCCTCAAAAACCTGTGCCATAAAATCAGCATGCAACAAGTTTATAAACTTGTTCCCATTAACTGATCTGGCAGTACTGTTGCTTCAGTCAATATCTGGGTAATTAAAATCTCCCATTATCATTACTTTACCCAAACTAGCAGCCTTTTCTATTTGCATGAGGAGCTTCGCCTCCTCCTCCTCATACATTAGGGGGTCTATAGCACACACCTACAATTAATTTACTGACTTTTTTTTACAATTGAAGTGATACTCAAGAGTTTCCTGTATAGCTCAACCTGCAGCTTTGTGTCTTTATATGGTACATTGTAGGGTAATTTTTAATTAATGTAGTTAATTAAAAATTCTCATTCTTCAAAAGGGCACTCAAAATAATAAAAACAACAGTACTTACATACCAACAGGGTTGAACTGGATGATTGGGGGCCCACTGGGTTCCAAACCTCCGGGGCATTTGCAAACGCGACGCGTGGATGCTTGCGCGTATGCACTGGCCCACTTTTTTTTTTATGCGGCCAGCCAAACGGGGTGCAGGTCTGGGCACGGTGTCCTGCCGGCCCAGTCCGACCCTGCATACTAATGTATGTGCTAAAATGCTGTTACTTCTGTATTCAGACTTAAATGGCAGGCAAAGTTCCTCACAGACTGTTCTGTGGCGCCATTCTGTGCACCAAGTAGAAAGGCTGAACAACAGCTGCCCCAGTAACTTCCCTCTAAACATAGCAGTGGGGGTGGGAGGAGACGGAGAGAGTCATGCCAGAGTGGGGGAGGAATCAGAGATAGAGCAGATTGATGACAGGAGTGAAAGGAACAGGGGAAATCCCGGGCTTTCACTGTGCTATCCTTGTGCTATCCCTATGCGAACCGGTTCGTCTTGGCACGGCAGAAACCATCTGATTACACCCTCCAGATACACTGCGCAGGGGTCTTGCAAAGAACGACACAGTAGGCACATGTGTTGCAAAGCAAGTTCCGATTTATTAGGGTTACAGCAGTTGCTTATATAGCCAATATGACGTGTTACAAAGGTATGCCTTAGCCTAAGGGAAAACAAAAAAGTATTATTCGGTGTGTCTCCAGAAAGAAACTTTGTAGAAGTTGTAAGAGTGGGGTGCGTTGGTATGCGTGATAAGTAGAGATAAGAAACATATTCACCCAAGGGCATTGGGGGCTGCTCAGGCCAGCTGGGGAGTATGTGCCATATAAGCATGTTTTGCACAAAGAAGTTTGAGCAAGGACAGAAGTTTCAAGGATAGAAGTTAACCCTTTCAGTTCCCCCTTTCAAGGAGTAATATATGCAGGAGGCGGCAGGCCACAGATTAGTTTAAAAGTAAACTAATTATGCGACCACTCAGTTCTAGAGTAAGGCACTCTAGTGGCTATGATTGATGGCCGACAAGTGAAGTGCCGCACCACATCTAATTGGCAGCAGGTGGCCCATTTAAATGCAGGGCAGACCGGCCCTTCGGGCGATTGCCGGAATAGGATAGATTACCAGTCCGGGTCTCAGGAGGTCTATTTCCTCACTATGTGAAAGGTCTAAGTCTTTTCTAGTGTTTTGAAAGGAAAATCACCAGGCTCTGAAGCATTCTGGGCGGTCGTTAAACTTTACAAGTCCTTTTGTGACTAGCTCGCGCCCCGCAAAGAACTTGGCAAAGTCCATCGTGGCCTGGTTAGTACCAGGGTAAGTAGGTGGATTCGTGTAATAGTGAGAATGGGTTATGTAATCATACCTTTCTGTAGGTTCTCCTTTAGGCTGCTTTGTGACATGCCGCTTTATCATAGCAGAGGGGGCAGTTTTGGGGATACCCCTAGACTGGGATACTTGGCAGGCATGGTGACTGTATGCAGGTTCACTTTGCCCAGTATTGTCACATTGGTGCCATTGCAAGTTGCTTCTGGCTTGTGGAGGTGTATGGCATCCATGGTCTGGCTCAGGGATAGCATGTTGACCTGTTCCTTGTGCTGAAAGAGAATCTGTACAGTGTTTGGAGTGTTGGTAGACATATTCAGAGATGCGCTGTAATGTGTCTTGGGGTCCAATCTCCAGATCAGGCACCCTGCTCTGTCTTTCATGGTCAGGTTATATAATTGACACAGGCTTTTGCTGCTCCTACGCAGGCAATGGCGGCAGCATTAATAACAGATGAGCATTGAGAGGAGCCCGAAACTTGGTATCTGGTCACTAGTGAAGGTGTTCGCTTCTGTGACATTATGTGGCAGAGGATTAGTCTTTAGCCTGGTGTAACTGTTGTGTTACTGCGCCCCAGTGCTCCCATCAGAAGGACCCTCCCCAAAGCTTTAAAAGCCCAACCCCACCCCCCAGTCCGGTGTCTCGTAATAAGCTTCTAGAAACTATCGAAAAAGGGATGGGAAAGATACAATCTTCCCTTTTCCTGGACAACTCCATGTCATACTTACCGGGACTTAGCAAGCTAATATCCCAATGGGAGGGAATTTGTTCCACATAAGGAAGTGGCCGAGTATAATCTATACCAGATAAAAACTCAGAAGAATGAAACCCCCAAAGGTGGACCAAAATCACCTTGTGGAAACCTGTGAACTCTGTATTTTCAGAGGAAATGGACTGGAAGAGAATAAAAGGAGTACTCCTTAAAGGAACCCACACCAAAGAAATGATACCGAGTGTGAAACCAGCATGACAATTACATTTAAAAAGAGAGAATTATCTTTAATTAAAGAGAAGCGGATAGGAACCCAGAGTAACACTTCTACATAGTCTTACTCCTACTACATACCAGCACGTTAATTCCGACTGCATAACATCCACAAGAGCACTCTTGGAAATGGCTCAAAAGCATGGTACCTGCAAAAGAGGATTTAGTAGGGGGGAAGGAAAAATACCATCACTAGTATTCTACATGACCCCGCTCTGTATGACACTACCGGTACATGGCATTACCTAGTGTAGTTCCGTCTCTTTAATACTAAGGAACCTTTATTTATTCTAGACCATAACCAATACACCTCTCAATGAGAGGTCCATAGAATGACTTATGGAGAAGGAGTGCTGTCAATGTGGGAATACCTTACCTGCCCTGTGAGGTATCTAGAAGCATTCTGCAGTCTGTACAGATTGAAATTGTTTAAATCTTTAGCTCATGATCCAACACCAACCAAGACTGGATAGTATTAAAGATCAGCATGCCCTGGAGTAGACCAGGTAAAAGAAATGCCTGCAGATATGCATAACCTTGCTATGATACAGTCCTCGAGCCTTCACGGATGTGACCTGTACATAGCTGGAGTTATTGTACCCCATAGATTGGGCCTATAAACAATCTGTATGGCATGCTCCCATGAGTTTACCATATAGGAAGAAATTTGAATGACTCAAGGAAGTATTACAACCAACAATACTGCTAGAGATTGGTTATTCTCAAATCCCCGGAAATGGACAGTTCATGAGACCATCCTTAAGTGTTCAAGATTAAAATTAATCTAGGTATGGAGATATAATTATTTACCTATTAATCTGCAAGGGAACTCCATACTAGCATGTCCAAGCCTGTTGGTAAGAGATGCAATAACCAGGACCTTTCCTAAGGCCGATACTGCAGCCTCGGTCTAAAAGGATAAAGTGAATAAGACCCCTTTTATAGCTTGATGTTAAGCCCTATGATACTTACCTCAACTAGCCAGGCCAGTCTATGGAGGTATAAAAGGCTAAACCCAGAGTAACATAGACCTTTAGAAAACCCAGCATGCCAAGACTGCATGCTTCCTGTCCACCATAAGGATTAACATTACAGAAATAGCCTGTTATAATGAACCCGTGGATCAAAACTTTTAGCTATAACTGAATTGATGGAGAATACCTAATTTTACAGCCACCTTTATATGGTACCCATTAATATAATATGTTCCATGAGTATATAGTCCGTGAGCTGACCCCTATTGTATCTGAGACAAACTAAATCGATCTGTACTATAAAATACCTCATTGCAAGGCTCTAAAACCCTGTGGCAGTAGTGAATACAGTATATGTGAATTAACCAAAAATTTGCACTGACTGATGTACCCACTGTCTTCCAGACTGAGACCAGATAAGTTGCACCCCTGTAACCAAGAAAGAGATCCTGATGAATATCATACCAGTTTTATAAATAGACCTTGATTTATCATTGGAATATACAGAACATTTATCTTGCCTGATCTCCAGCTGAGGCGATATTAGAAGCCTTGCTAAATGTATACATGTCTACATCCATTTATCCAGGCCAAAAGCAGAATACCATACTTATTTTCTTAATAAGCAGGAATAAGTCCAGTTGTAGAACATAGATTCTAATTAGTGAGATCCTTAAGACTGATAACTATTCCAACAGCCTATAGTTATGAATGTAAGCAAAAATATGGACCACGTTGACTTCAAAAGTTGTGGTCTACAAGTCCATGTTATAATACAGCAATTGTATAATACCTCCCTGCTGTTTGACTATTGCATAACACCCATATGCAGTATAGTCGTATACCTTTAAACCAGAATTGGCCACTACTCTCACACCATCTTTGTAACGGTGCATAATCCTATATATTACATAGCATTTGTATGAATCAGAATTGGCCTTAGCCAATCCATTTAGACAAGATATATGTCTACATCAGTTACCACCTTTACTGTATCTGTAACCAATATACTGATTGTGGCATACTTACCGGGACACAGTCCCCTAAGCCCTGCTGTAAATAAGGGTATAATACTTATCTGCAACACAGCTGACACACTTAATTAAGTTCCTAATACCTATATCTGACTTGGCTAGCGCCTTAAAGTCAGTCTTGGCTGCTATTATCAGTAAGCATATGTTACCCTATTGGCTTACTTGCAAGAGTAATGCATGCTTATAACCTAAATCAACGTTATTTGAAACAGACATGAACCAGGGATACTGGAGCCTTGGCTTGTGTTACCATGCTTTCATACAAACCTGAAGGCTATATAGGCACCCTCCGGAAATGCCTAGAACCCACACCCATTACTCATCAGTTTAACATTTACCTTCAGTTTGGTTGTTCTATTGATTGGTGTCCAAACCAGAGAGATGTATAGCATGTACATTTACTTTTGGTTATAACCTTAGTAAGCACCAAAGCCACTGAAATGTTTAAGCATATACATATAGTAAGGTTATAGTAGTAACCAGTGGTTGGCCCAATTAATGTATGACATGTGCATAAATATGTGGTTATTACCGCCAGCTCCCAAACCATTGATGTTAACTCATATACATTCAGTTTGGTGTAATATTAAAAAGTGTCTATACCAAAAAATGTATAACATGTACATTCATATTTGGTTATGAAAACCAGCTCTATAACCACTGAAAAGTTTCCACATATATAGTCCATTTGGTTACTACCTAATGAAGTGACAGGCCCAGAAATGTATAACATATGCATTTGTATTTGGTTATTGAAGCCAGCTCTAGAATCACTGAAATGTTTCACATTTACAGTCAGTTTGGTTACTGCCTTATGCAGTGACAGACACAGAAATGTTTAATATATGCATTTATATTTGGTTATTCAAGCCAGCTCTAGAATCACTGAAATGTTTCCACGTATACAGTCCGTTTGGTTACTGCCTTATGCAGTGACCGGCCCATAAATGTATAACATTTGTATTTGGTTATTAGAATCAGTACTAAAATCACTGAAATGTTCCCACATATACAGTCAGTTTGATTACTAGAAAATGCAGTGGTAGGCCCATAAATGTAAAACATATGCCATTGTATTTGATTATTCAAGCCAGCTCTGGAATCACTGAAATGTTTCCACATATACAGTCAGTTTGGTTACTGCCTTATGCAGTGATAGACCCATAAATGTATAACATACACATTTTGTTTCCACATATACAGACAGTTGGTTTACGGCCTTATGCAGTGATAGACTCATAAATGTATAACATACACATTTTGTTTCCACATATACAGACAGTTTGGTTACTGCCTTATGCAACGACAGGCCCATAAATGTATAACATATGCATTTGAATTTGATTATTAAAGCCAGCTCTAGAATCACTGAAATGTTTCCACATATACAGTCAGTTTGGTTGCAATATTCAGTAGTGCCAGGACTAGGAATTCCTACAACATGCAGACAGAGCACTCTGCCCAAAAGTAAAGAGGCCCCTTTCTCTGGCTGCCCATCCCAGCTAGCCAGCATCCTTATGCCCACACGCATATACACACGCATATACACACACACATATATATATATACTGGCTAAACAGTTTACTTCCTCCCTTATGGAAATGTCTAAGCTTCTAAGCTAGCTAAATCAGAAGCAGAGTAGAATTTAGTTCACAAACCTATACTATAAAGGAAAGAGTTGTAACACAGAACCTTACCTGATGTTTCAGATAATCAATCTGAGCTGCTAAGGGAGGGGGTGGGAGGGGGATCTACCTGTTCATTAACTGAACCTGAACACTGACCTCCAGAGTAATTACCTGCAGCTGATGTAAACCGAACCTGCAGATCAACATAGTATTCTCAGTGCTCAAATAAGAAGGCTAACATTGTATTTGCAACATTCACTTAACATATAGACAAGTCTTGCCTTAATGCTGCTTTCAGACCCTGCAGATCATCATTGCATAGAACTGCTCTCAGCACTAGGGATGTAGCGAACGTCGGAAAAAAAGTTCGCGAACATATTCGCGAACTTGCACAAAAATGCGAGCGGTTCGCGAACGGTTCGCGAACCCCATAGACTTCAATGGGAAGGCGAACTTTAACATCTAAAAAAGACATTTCTGGCCAGAAAAATGATTTTAAAGTTGTTTAAAGGGTGCAACGACCTGGACAGTGGCATGCCAGAGGGGGATCAAGGGCAAAAATGTATCTGAAAAATCTGCCTGTGTGTGCTTGGAAGAGATAGTGTAGGGGGAGAGCTGTTAGTGATGCTAGATGGCAGTTGGTTGAATAACACACTGGGCAAAAAATGCCTACAGGGCAAATAATGCCTAAAAGGTCAACTTATACACTACTACAGCGGTAGTAAAATAAAAAAAAGTAAAATAAAAAAAAAAATGAATATTAAAAAAAAAAAAATTAAAGTTGGTGCTGCTGAACTACTAGGAGCAGCAGATTAGCACACCAGTCCCACTCCCCAACACTGCTAGACTAATAGCACTGGGCTCTTATAGTAGTAGTAGTAGTAGTAGTAGTAAAACAACAAAAAAATAAATAAAAGCAGTCCTTACAAGGACTACTGTTATTGCAGCAGTCAGCAGATGAGATCAGAAGCAGGACAGCTGCCCACTGCAGCTACATACAGAGCACTGCAGTAGAAGGTAGATTACTAGCCAGCAAAGCTACCTAAGCTTAAATGTCCCTCAAACCCCTGCAGACTTCTGTCCCTCCAATAACAGAGCAGTATCAAAACGATTACTAGCCAGCAAACTTTCAACTGTCTCTGAAATCACTAACAGGCAGCAGCTCTCTCCCTACACTATCTCTTCAGCACACACAGGCAGAGTGAAAAAAACGCTGCAGGGCTTCGGTTTTTATAGGGAAGGGGAGTGGTCCAGGGGAGAGCTTCCTGATTGGCTGCCATGTACCTGCTGGTCTGGGGTGAGAGGGCAAAAAAAAGCGCCAACAATGGCGAACCCAAAATGGCGAACGTCGCGCGACGTTCGCGAACTTCCGGCGAGCGCGAACACCCGATGTTCGCGCGAACAAGTTCGCCGGCGAACAGTTCGCGCCATCTCTACTCAGCACGTAGAAACAGTATTGCATTATCACTGCATTGCATTATCATTGCTCATAGAACGCATATATCAGCCTTGCAGCTGCACAGTTCTTCCAATGGCCAACATGGCTCATACTTTTTAAGAGTTAGGAGACTCTGGAAACAAGGTGGCATTCTCAACTTGAATTTAGCTTTAACTGCCAGTAGATTTAAGACCTCAGGGTTTTCTTTTATTTAACCCTGGAAGCTGCCAATTACCTCAACCTTGGGAAAGTCTTTTGAGGGAGGCAGCTGGCTCTGACACCTAAATTCCTCCAGAATTCCTCCAACGTTTCGGGGGGGTTTAACCACCCTTCCTGATGAAGGGTGGTTAAACCCCCCCGAAACGTTGATCTTTGTGGTTGCACAATAAACTGGGGTCAATCCCCATCTGCTTGAAGATATAGTGTGTGCGGATCCGTAATTCACTTCATGGGACATAGCACTTGCCACAGACCTGGATGTAATCAGGCTGGAGGGCACATGGATCAAGGAAAGCAATGATATTAGCCACAGTAAAACTGTGCCTACCTGATCCAGATGATTAAACACTGAAGATTTCACCTGAGGTAATATGCTTAGGGGTAAAAGATCACCAGGACCAACCCCAGTCCCTAGGACGCTTTCCAGCAAGCCCTACTGCTTCCCCAAGGTTAAAAAGAAAACTTGCTTCTAACAGGAGCAAAAATAACTGAAGCAGAAGGAAAAAAAAAGACACCTGACTGGGGGGTGGGGTTGGGCTTTTAAAGCTTTGGGGAGGGTCCTTCTGATGATAGCACTGGGGTGGGGCTATCCCGGTAAGAATGACATGGAGTTGTCCAGGAAATGACAGTGCTTAGTAAGCTGTACAATATAACATAATACTGTATATATAAATACATAAACACTGTGTAGCATATGTAAACTAAAGGGGATGAGAGGCATCTGTAATAGTATAAGGCCTAGATACCTAGGGAGAAACATATACTGTGTAGCAGGGACATGAGGTAGCTGCGTATATAACAGATAGAAACTTGCATAAAAAGGTACAAACAAGTAAATAATTATTTGCCTTTTATAGATAGGCTTGGGTTATAAACAATACCTACCAATGATGCTACCATGAGGGGTAGGATTACTGCAGATAGAGATGTGCTAGATGTGAACAGGGGCGGTTAGCCAATGAGGCGACTTGAGACTGTCGTCTCAGGCAGCACCCCACTAGGTACCAGGGGCAGCAAAAATGCCTCTGCTGGTACTTTAAGAGCTAAATTTCTGTTTTTTGAACCAAAAATTCTGCTCTTCTAGCACAGAGAGAGCAGTTAGGCTCTCTGCGCTAGTGCACTGGCCCTCTCTGCTGCCCTAGTGGACCCCCCGGACCCCCTCAGGCACAAAAAAAGTTAACTGCTGCTGCCTCGGGGGGCAGAGGGGCCAGGATTGCCCCTGGATGTGAACACTATGAAGATGGCAGCTACAGTGATCATTTCCTGGTATTACACAGGATCACATGGTAGGGGTATGGTGGCCTAAGAAGGACATTTTTATGGAAAAGGCATAACCATACAAATGAATGACAAGCTGATGCAATACAAAACTATAAACAATGCTGGAGGCATAACAAATGTTATTAGCTACAGTTCAACTACTACATAATAGTTTTAGCCATAGATGTGGGACTGATCATGTGCACACATTTTCTGTATAGTATGATGTGTAGGTTATATGAGCAGCCACTCCAGTCCTGTGTGCAAACAAAAGGGGTCATTTAGGCAAGGGCATTTTTAGGGGAGCATGATTTATATAGAAGCAACAAGCTGCATAATGCTTTACATGTATTTATAACAGGGATCTTAGGATGCCGTCCCCTTACCTGCCCAGTGTTTAACCATTTCACATAAGAGCGGGTTGGGGGGGCAAAACACTAGTGCAGAGAGCACAACTGCACACATGCCACACACGTCACATCAATAATGACGACACCCAGAATTGGAAAAGAGCAATTGGTTCTGATTAATGTCAGAGCACAAATATAAGTGTACAAATTGTAATGCATGGGATGCAATTGTGTCAGACATCTCACCTGCATTCTGCATTGTGGTTAAAAAAACATGGCAACTGTAGTCATAAATGACCCCTAAAGTCTATGTAGTACAATGTGTAGACTTGGTGATTAGGTTTAGTGATGGGCAAATACATTTGCCAGACACGAATTTGCTGCAAATCAACACATTTTGCTGCAAGCAAATTAATTTGCAGTCAAAAAATCTGCTGCGTCAAAAATAAAATTGGTGTTCGTCAAAATTGACACACACAAAAATTGTTGTGCATCAAAATTGACTTGCATTGGACCAAATAGTTGCACGTATAAAAATTGTAGCTTGCGTCAAAATTGACACGGGTCAAAATTATTTTGACGCCCATTTAAAATTTTTCGCCGTTTCGTAAATTTCGAGGCACAGATTTGCCCATCACTAATTAGGGACATTGTATAATTAATACTACTAAATAAGAACTGTGCAGTTCCTTGTCCAGCAGCAATCCAGCTGCATGTTATACAATAATGTAATTAGAAAAATTGTATTTGTGAGTTCAAAATTATTCAACAAGACTGTGCTGCTGAATATCTGCCAATGGGTCATTCAGCTGCCTTACTGAGCCACATATACCAGATTAATCCATATGGGAAAACTCTGCTCACTCAGAGAGTGAGGGGAGTCTAGGGCGTCCGGTCGGCTTGGCCCGCCACTGCCACCTTTAGTCAGCCACTCCAGACAATGGGGACTCACACACAGTCTATTTAGTACGATGTGCGGGCCTTATAAACAGTTTCTTAGTCACATAGCTAGCTGTACTTTAACTACTACATAACTTACATTTCACCACTATGACAGCTTTGTCAAAAGCAGTGTAACAGTTTGTGAGCAGAGCTTACCCATGGGAGAATGTTTCCCATATGGATTCATCTGGTATATGTGGCTCAGTAAAGCAGCTGAGTGACCCACTGGCAGATGGAGTTCTTGTTGCAAACTCACACTAAGGAAAATATTATATATGTCTTATGAGTGGCTGCTTATAAGACCTACACATCATACTATACAGAATATGTGTGCACATGATCAGTCCCACATATGTGGCTAAAACTATTATGTAGTAGTTGAACTACAGCTAGCTATGAGATGTCTCATAAGACCCACTTATTATACTATACAGAATATGTGTGCATATGACCAGTCTAGGGTCACCACCTTTTTTTTAGCAAAAATGGACAGGGGGCGGGCCGGTGATATAGGGGGCAGTGCAGGCGACATCAGGGTGGGACTGATTATGTTGCAATCAGCGATTGTCCTGTTTGGATTTCCAAATTTGGAAATCCAGACTTTTTCACCCTTCCAAAAACCGGGATGTCCGTGTGAAATCCAGACAGGTGGCAAACCTAGATCAGTCCCATGTCTCTGGCTAAACCTACTATGTGTTACCTTGGGGTAGTGTATAGCTTGACATACAGCTAAACTTTAACCCACTGACACAGGTTATTGATCTTCAGTTCATTAACAAAGGGCAAGATGTAAAACTAGGGAAGATAGAAAATGACAGTGCTTAGTAAGCTGTACAATATGTCATAATATATAAAATACATAACACTGCATAGCATATGATAAACTAAAGGGATGGGGAGGCATCTGTATATACTGTATAACACTATAAACTTGCATTTAAATGCTCAAAACAAGTAAATAAACAACTGCCTTTATAAATCAGGCTTGGGGATAAGTAATACCTACCAACGATGCTACCACGAGGCTGGATGGGGTACGATTACTGCAGATGATAACGTACTAAATGTGCGCAGTATAAAGATGGCAGCTATAGTGATCATTTCCTGGTATTACACAGGATCACATGGTATTGGTATGGTGGCCTAAGAAGGACATTTCTATAGAAAAGGCATAACCATGCAAATTAATGACAAGCTGATGCAATACACAACTATAAGCAATGCTGGAGGCATAAAAGTTATTGAAGGTATATTAGGCCCTGTGATGGGTTAGGTTTAAAGAATAAGTGTGATATACTGTTTGGTAGTGGATTAAATTATTCTGCTGTGTTAGTTCAGGCAAAAATCAGACAAGCACAGTAACTTCTGGTACATTTATTACAACATGGCAGGTAGGTGTGGCCTGTGCCAATATTGCTCTCAGCTTAAACAGGAAGAGGGAAACAGGAACAGGAATGAATCATAAGATAATGGCAAAAAAGCAGGAATGCCCTTAACCAAAATGCCCACACAAGCAAAGTACTACAATAAGAATAGCCACCTAAAAGTATCATATTTATATAGTTACATAGTTAGATAGTTAAATTGGGTTGAAAAAAGACAAAGTCCATCAAGTTTACCCCTCCAAATGAAAACCCAGCATCCATACACACGCCCTTCTCTACTTTTAATTAAATTATATATACCCATACCTATAATAACTATAGAGCTTAGTATCACAATAGCCTTTGATATTGTCTGTCCAAAAAATCATCCAAGACATTCTTAAAGGCATTAACTGAATCAGCCATCACAACATCACCCGGCAGTGCATGTTATATTTTGCATACTTTTCTTTCTCTACAGTCATTATCAGTGCAGCATTATATTTCTCAGGCATTTATAAGAACTTCCAATTATGAACCTGTAGTATAGTGTTTAACAGCAGCCCTTTTAAGGGATGATGCAGCGATATGGAGGAGAGCTGGCAACTTTTCAACTTGTTTGTTATATGGCAATAAGCTT
This sequence comes from Xenopus petersii, assembly GCA_038501925.1. Lineage (NCBI taxonomy): Eukaryota > Metazoa > Chordata > Amphibia > Anura > Pipidae > Xenopus > Xenopus petersii. Next base: position 108,906,525 of record CM076680.1, on the reverse strand, counting down.
TGTTCTTATTGGTTCAGGAATGTGATTGACAGTGTTGCCTCACAGAATGGATATTTTATCTGTTTTGTGAAACTGAGCTTTCATTTTGTAGAAAGAATGAATCCTGCACTATAAAATCTTGCTTTCTGTCACAAATATCTATTTTATCATTCAAATCTAGCTTGGCATGCACTAGTTAGTTACACTATTATATATTATATACAAGTTTTCTTTACATAATTCATTCTGTAAGTAACTCTACACATAAATGTGTCTGTTACATGGAGGTTATACTTTTGTGAGAGAGAGTGCTTGTTAAAATATACAGAGCGGAGGTTGTAATATAATGACATCCTTTTGTGCACTAACCAGATTTTGTTCTCATTCTTTAATAGAAATAAGTTGTATATTTTCTATCTGTGTATGGTCACAAATACTTATATACCATGAGAGACATTAATTCTGTGTATTATGGATAGTTTTGTATACAGAATATATTTGGGACAAACTGCACCCCATACTGCTTGTCCACTCTGCAGCAAAAATCTGTGTTTCATGCTTATTTTACGTGTGCCAGACTGCAACCTCTATTGGCTCTTTCCCCAGACCTGGTTTCTGTTTAGACAATCCTCACACGCCATATTTAAGTGCACTTCAATTTAAGTGACAGTTGTATTTAAATCAGTTAATTATCTCCTTTGAGATGTGATTAACTTTGGTGAGCAATCAATCACCTACAATGTGAATAATATATATCAGCTGAAAAATCAACACATTGACTGAATTTTTTGTTACTGCAGTAGTGCAATGTTTCATCAAAGCATACTACATACAGGTGTAGGTGAACATTATAAAGGCAAACCAATTAGTGAGTAATTATACAAAAATGAGAGAAAATTGTGAAGAATCAATTTCAATACAAAAATTTCAATACAAAAATTACCAAAATTACCAAAGATACAAAAGCTAAATCAGCATCAGAGAGACATTTTTTTAAAAAATACTTTGGTTCTTTCGCAAATATTGTACTTGGGTGTCAGTATAAATAAACGAAAAATAGTACTTTTGAGTCCATATTGGTAACAAAAAGCAGCAAATTCAAAGTCCCAGTGTTGAACACCTCAATTGAAACAATTGTTGCAATTAACCTGAGGAAGGTAAAAGTTACAAAAAATATATACAAAGATAAAAAAAGTTAAAAAGTAATCTTACCTTACATATCAAGGGAGGAAAATTACAGATACCTGTCCCTGTAGTTTAGGCAAAGAAATTTTCTTATCTGTAAGGGAAGTAAGAAAGCTTATTAGACACTTATTTTACAAGAAACAGGTCAAATTAAACTCTTCATTTAATCCCCTTGGATATCTTGTTTGTAGTAGCCAAATCCAATAACACTCTCTCTGCGAGAGTAAACGTTTCTTATCATGTCCCTGTTTAGTTGTAATTTTTTCTAAGATTTGCCAACGAATTTGTGCCACCCGGTGCCCATGTTCAAAAAAGTGTTTGGCTAACATGGTCTGTTTTTTATATTTTTTATTATAACCTTAGGTTTAACCTTTGCTTCTACCACAGTAATTGTAGGCGGATGATAATTACGTATGATAGATTTGTGTTTGTTTAGGTGGACTTTTATAGGACGTGATGTCTGTCTCACATAAGCAAGTCCGCATGGGCATTTAATGCAGTAGATGACATCATAACTGTCACATGTAGAAAACCCTTTTATTTTGTGTTTTGTTCCTTGGTGGGGGTGGGTGACTGCATTACCTGGAATTATTCCGTTGCAGTGGCCACAATTCCTGCAGGGAAAGGTGCCAATAGAATGTTCAGTTAGGCGATTGATATTAGATTGTTGGTCACTAGACTAAAATAAAGGTGGAGCTTGAAACAAATGTCCAAATTTAGGGTCCGTTTTTAATATTCCCCAATGTTTGAGAATAGTTCTTTTACAGAAGTGAGAATTGTTATCAAACAAACTAATAAAAGGAATTCTTTTGACTTTATCTACTTGACTGTATTGTTTTTTAACCAATAGCTCGCCCCTTGGGCACTGGGTGGCACAAATTCGTTGGCAAATCTTGGAAAAAATTACAAATAAACAGGGACATGATAAGAAACGTTTACTCTCGCAGAGAGAGTGTTATTGGATTTGGCTACTACAAACAAGATATCCAAGGGGATTAAAGGAAAACTATACCCCCCAAACAATGTAGGTCTCTATAAAAAGATATTGCATAAAACAGCTCATATGTGAAATCCTGCTTCATGTAAATAAACCATTTTCATAATAATATACTTTTCTAGTAGTATGTGCCATTGGGTAATCATAAATAGATAATTGCCATTTTAAAAAATAAGGGCCGCCCCCTGGGATCGTAGGATTCACTGTACTTACAAACATACCAACAAACCATACATGTTAGGTCACATGAGCAAATTAACAGACAGAGTTGTGTTTTTTGCTTCCACACTTCTTCCTGTTACAGTTAGAGTTGAAGTATTTCTGGTCAGGTGATCTCTGAGACAGCACACAGACCATCATGAAATGGTGGCTCAAGGCAAGAGATGTAAAAGTGCAAGATTTACTTAAATATATATTCCAGTTTGGAATATGCCAATTAATATTATATGAACTATCTGTTGCTTAAGTGTTCATTTTGGGGGTATAGTTTTCCTTTAAATGAAGAGTTTAATCTGACCTGTTTCTTGTAAAATAAGTGTCTAATAAGCTTTCTTACTTCCCTTACAGATAAGAAAATTTCTTTGCCTAAACTACAGGGACAGGTATCTGTAATTTTCCTCCCTTGATATGTAGGGTAAGATTACTTTTTAACTTTTTTTTATCTTTGTATATATTTTTTGTAACTTTTACCTTCCTCTTAGGTAAATTGCAACAATTGTTTCAATTGAGGTGTTCAACACTGGGACTTTGAATTTGCTGCTTTTGGTTACCAATATGGACTCAAAAGTACTATTTTTCGTTTATTTATACTGACACCCAAGTACAATATTTGCAAAAGAACCAAAGTATTTTTTAAAAAGAATTCTCTCTGATGCTGATTTAGCTTTTGTATCTTTGGTAATTTTTGTATCGAAAATTTTGTATTGAAATTTTTGTATTGAAATTGATTCTTCACAATTTTCTCTAATTCTTTTATAATTACTCACTAATTGGTTTGCCTTTATAATGTTCATCTACACCTGTATGTAGTATGCTTGACAAAGGGGTGGAGCCCCGAAACGTTGCACTACCGCAGTAAAAACTTTTGCATGGGCTTGCCCTGCAGATACAAGTCTCGTGTGCTAGTGTGGTTTTTCGCTTCAGTTACTAGGAGGTCACTGTATCCTCCATTCACTGCGCACCGAGCAAAGCTACATAACAGGTGTGCGAGGGTCTACTCCAATTGAACTCCCCCACAACTGTGACACCTTAATTTTACTGGATCTAATACCTGTGCTGATGCAGGTTGTAGTTTAACATCAGGCATTTTATACACTTGATGCAGCTCTGGTGCAATAACTGAACTGGCAGAGGCATGTATCTCCTTGGAATGTGCATATGCAGCCTCATAAGCAAGTCCTTCCTCCTGGGCTAAAGCAAAGGTTGGGTTGTGCTTTGCTAGAAGCCTTCTTTGCAGTGCTGCATCCCTGACCCCACACACAAGATGGTTCCTTAGCAAGGATTCCAAGCTGCTGTCAAAATTGCAGTTTTCTGCCATACTACGCAGCTGTGCTATATAAGCAGCAATACGCTCACCTGACTGCAGGCTGCATCTGTTAAAGTGGAACAGTTTCAGTTTCATGTTGTGGGTACAAAATGATTTTTAAGCTGCTTAATAATTTCCTCAAATGAGCAGTCTTAGGTTTAGTGGGGGATACCAGAGAGCGAACAATCTCATAAGTCTTTGAGCCTATAACACTCGTTACTACACAGGGTCTGTCACCTTATTTGCTTCTAGAAAGAACTGCAGTCTCTTTGCATAGGAATCCCAGGAGGATGGCCTGGCAAAGCTCCTCTATGTGGCCCAGGGACACCATTATGGAAATAATAAAGTCACTTAAGTTCCTTTAAGTTCCCTTTTACTCACTGGGATTCAGCAGAGCAGAATGACATATCTCTGTTTAACATGTAACAGCGCCATCTACTGGCAGTACATTAACAGTCAATACATAACATACACATTCTACCAAATCTAAAATGGGTTTTGGTGGAATACCTCAAAATTGTGTCAAATTGTGTTGCTGAACTCCCAGCATTCTCTCGCAGCCGTGGACGCAAGGGCTGCTGGGACTCGTAGCTGGCCTGTTGCAGTTCTATTAGTGGTCAGCTGAAGCAGCATGTGGAGTGAGAGAGGATACTCCGATCATCCCACGCCCATAGTGACAGCAGCACAATGATCAGCTCCCCATACAGCAGGCCAGCTACGAGTCCCAGCAGCCCTTGCGTCCGCGGCTGTGAGAGAATGCTGGGAGTTCAGCAAGTCACGTGTTCCCTAGGAAACCATATACCAACGTGTCGAGCACAATGATCAGCTCCCCGTACAACAGATCCCCCATACAACCGGATTTACAGAGCAGGAGCGGGACTAAGAGACCATTAAATATTGTGCCCGCAGTGGTCTCATTAGGCCCCAGGCAGCGCATAACTACTCCCCCCTGTGCTGGCTGCCGCTTCTCTTCATCAGCGACATCATCCATCGTATAGGAGGAGGAAGGGGGCCCGGGAAGTCACTGCATCACATCCATGAGTAGCCAGGAGGAGAAATCAAGCTCAGCAGGATCGATGGTCGCCTTTTCGCCGTTTCTGTACAGGACAGGAAGTGCAGTTTCTGTAAGTTATTTCTTAATAAAGGCTTTGTGATTTTAAAGTATAATTTGTGTTGGTGTTTATTTTTTGATGTGTACTAATTAATTTTTTTACATTTTTTTTGATGTTACTGGTCCTTTAAATTTGAATGCCAGGGGTCTACTGAACAGTTTGATGCCTGATATGAAAATATTTACCAAACTAGATGGCATACCGAGACCCCAAATGAAAATAGTACATATGAATTTTCACGAATGACACTGCTACAATACAAGCACTCGGTATGTGTATTATATTCCATAAGACCCTATGTACGAAAAACCTAGAAAACCATATATTTTCTGAAAGTACACATAACAGTATGGAGACCATAAAAAACGATATATTTTCACATTCTGCTGAATCTAAAATGGGTAAATATGTCTTTCTGCTATAACCTACCAAACTGCAAAGCTATGCTAAACATAATGATTTTTATGAAATTTCTGAAAATCGTCACAAAGCTTACATTTTACCTCATTATATACCCCACATTTTGTAACATACCAACATCCTAAATATAAATTTGTAGTCCAATATGCACGAAGGAAGGAAGGGTTTGGGTTCCTAGAGCACTGGGCTGATTTTTCCTGGGGGTACAACCTATACAGTCGTGACGGTTAGCACCTCAATGGAAGGGGGTTTACCAACTAAGAAGGTCCCTCTGTTACAAGGAAAACAGAATAATACTTGTGCTGTCTCAGCAGTTAAAGTTATCAGGGTTAAAAAATATATGTTTAATTGCTTATGTTTATATACATACCCATTGTTATGCTGCCACCTGCTGACCAAGGCTGTATTGCAAGCTCTGTATTTCCTTGTTTGCAAACCCTCCTCCTATTCCTTCCTTATGTGTGACGTCAGTTCCTCCCATCATCCTCTTGTGTTCGTGCCTTCCATGAGTGAGGAGCTACAGCTCAGAGGTTAGAAAGGAAATATTCTTTTTGACCTGCAGCACTTATTCATCCACTGCTACATTGTTTATCCACCTCAAATAAAGCAGCTTTGTGGACTACAAGTGTCTGGTGAGTTCAGCTATCTGGCAAAGATTGCCCTCAGTGGTTGTTACAGCTCCATACAGGCCCAACAGGGAGGTCTCATGGGGATTCTGCCATTATTACAGCAATTGGAGTCAGAATAGTCAAAAAGAATAAAATTCTATAACCTGCTGTCACACTGTATGTTCCATCAAGTCTCCACTGGCAAGTCATTTATATTCAATCTGCAGCCAAGTTTAATGCAGTCTAACAACTCCCTGCAAGCACATGGTTATACAAGCACATGCTATTCCCTGTGAATATTCAGGACTGTTTTATGCAACTGGATTGTGTTATTGTGCTGCTCAAGCTGCTGTATATACTGCTCTCAGGGTCCTGCTATAACACTGCTGCAGTTTGCCCCACACTCCTGCCACTGCTGTAATTTTCTTAAAGAGACAGTAACCATTTTCAGCAAAAGTGCAAAATGTCTCAGCAAGGCTCTGTGCATTCATTTTCAACTGAAGCTAAGCAAGTGCACCACGCACCAGAGCTCACAGACATCCAGGGAGAAAACCCCATATATACTGCAGAGCAAAGCATCAGACCCAAGCGCATAATAAAGCGATCTCAAAAGTCCAGAGAAAATTATGAGATTACAATGGATGAGTTTTCAAGCAATTTATCAGAACTATGGGATAGAACTGTGCAATGCATGTCTGTTCTTTCACATTCTAACAATGATGCAGCCGATTTAAGAGACTGTATAAATTGCTTATCTGCTAACTATGAACGTTATCAGCGGCTGTCTGCTAAATATACTACCTTCTTAAAGGAAAACTATACCCCCAAAATGAATACTTAAGCAACAGATAGTTTATATCAAATTGAATGACATATTAAAGAATCTTACCAAACTGGAATATATATTTACATAAATATTGCCCTTTTACATCTCTTGCCTTGAACCACCATTTCGTGACTCTATCTGTGCTGTCTCAGAGATCACCTGACCAGAAATACTACAACACTAACTGTAACAGGAAGAAGTGAGGAAGCAAAAGGCAGAACTCTGGCTGTTAATTGGCTCATGTGACCTTACATGTGGTTTGTATGTGTGCACAGTGAATCTTATGATCTCAGGGGGCGGCCCTTATTTTTTAAAATGGCAATTTTCTATTTATGATTACCCAATGGCACATACTACTAAAAAAGTTTATTATTATGATAATGGTTCATTTACATGAAGCAGGGTTTTACACATGAGCTGTTTTACTCAGTATCTTTTAATAGAGACCTACATTGTTTGGGGGGTATAGTTTTCCTTTAAAGGACACTAATATAGAGGAATCCACAGCAGAGCTAACCAGATCTGAAGCCTTAGACCAAGAAAGAGTCCTTTTGGTGCAAAGCGCTAAAGATAAGGCAGAGCTCAAGATTACACACCTGCAAGAGACTAGGTCTCACAGATCCACATCATCACGGCTCACATCACGATCTTCCAAGACCTCTTATTCTAGGAAATCCACACTAAGTGACAAGCTTATAGAGGCCCGTGCTAATGCAGAAGCAGTTAAGGTGCAAATTTCCTATGCTAAAATAGAGGTTAAACCTAAAGCAGAAGCTGCACGCGAGCAATCAGAGGCAGCAGCAGAAGTTGCAAGGCAGCAAGCAGAAGCTGCATGCAAAAAGGCAGAAATGGAAGCTGAATTAGAAATTCTTCAAATGGAAAAGGAAAAGGCAGCAGCTATTGCAAGACTAAAGGTCCTTGAACATGAACCAGACTGCCCTATTCCAGCAGAGTCTGAAGATCCTATTGAACGCCCAAGTAAATATGTACTAAACCAGGATGCATCTAATGACAATCAACCAATCTTACAAAATACAAGGATAACTCCTGCAACTCATAATACAGGTCAGTCTCTTTTACCTGTTACTACTAACACTGCTGTACCTTACAGTACCCAAACCATGGAGCTGCCACCACTGACACAGCAACAGACCAACCACACAGACGTAGTCACTCAGCATGGGATGATACCCCCTACCATCTCTCAGGTGAATTCCAGCGACAACCCTCAGTTTAAACTAGAGCCAGCAAGTGCCTTAGAGACCAAACCACTGCTGAATGCTTACGCCACTTCATTTTATCCTGGCTCATCTCACCTTTATACACCGGGAAGCTTATACAACCCCCAGGTTCCACAAGTTACCCAGGCACCAAAGAGTGAGAGATCAGACCTGGCTGACTTTGCCAGGTATATGATACGTCGTGAGCTCATTAACATTAGTCTCTCAAGGTTTGATGGCTGTCCTGAGAATTATAGAGCCTGGAGATCTACATTTAAAGCTGCAATTGCTGACCTCAACCTCACAGCCAAAGATGAACTTGATTTACTCATCAAATGGCTAGGTCCAGAGTCTGCAGATCGTGTTAAGAGACTAAGAGCTGTGCATGTTGACTACCCAGATGCAGGTCTTGCTGCTGCTTGGGGAAGACTTGAACAAACCTATGGCAGCTCTGAAGCCATAGAAAGTGCCTGGTTTAAGAGACTACAGTCTTTCCCAAAAATAACCAACAAAGACAATCTCAAGCTGCAAGAACTCAGTGACCTTCTGATGGAGCTGGAGTTAGCTAAGGCAGACACTCGTCTCTCAGGACTCAGCTACTTGGATACTGCTCATGGGGAGAACCCAGTAGTATTGAAGCTACCATATGGGCTGCAAGAGAAGTGGGCCACAGTGGGCTCAAAGTACAAGAAACAATATAATGTATCCTTCCCTCCATTTTCATACTTCTGCAAATTCATCAGCGACTATTCCTGGGTCAAGAATGATCCAAGCTTCAGCTTTAGTGAACCCAACCTTTCTGCCTTATCATCTGCATGGCATGACAACACAGCTACTAAACACAGAGACTTGCATGGCACTGTGTCTGTTAGAAAAACAGACATCCCTCCTGCTACAAACTCTTTAGCTGACAAAACTTCTGCTGGGAAAACCGAGTAACCCAACCGTCAGTGTCCAATTCACAGGAAACAACATCCACTTAAGAAATGCTGTGGGTTCAGGGCAAAGTCTTTACAGGAGCGCAAGGAGCTTCTCCAGAAGTTTGGGGTCTGCTATAAGTGCTGTGCATCCTCAGATCATTTTGCTAAGGATTGCAAGACTGTTATTAAGTGCACCGAGTACAGCAGTGACAAGCATATTGCAGCATGCATCCAACACCTCTTCCTGATAGTCCACAGTCTCCAACCCCCATCTCAAATCATGGCGGGGAGGAACAAGGATGTGTTCCTGCTTCAACAAAGGTTTCAACTTCATGTACCGAAGTCTGCGGAGAAGGCTATAGTGCCAAATGCTGTGCCAAGGTATGCCTAGTCCAGGTAACCAGAGAAAGCAATAAAGACCTATGCTATGCTTGATGACCAAAGCAACAGATCTTTGGCAAGAACGCAGTTCTTTGAGATTTTCAACATCAAGGGAGATGCAGAACCCTATACCCTCAATACCTGTGCTGGTCATATAGAGACTCTGGGCAGGAGGGCTAATGGATACATTATCTCCTCAATTAAAGGTAACATTCATCTGCCTTTACCTACACTAATTGAATGTGGTGAGATACCTAATAACAGGTAAGAGATTCCCACACCAGAAGCTGCATGCCACCAACCCCACTTAAGGCACCTCGCCAGTCAGATTCCTGCCATTGAATGAGATGCTGAAATCCTGCTCTTGTTGGGAAGAGACATTCTTAGAGTCCATAAGGTATGGCAACAGTGCAATGGTCCTCATGATGCTCCCTATGCGCAAAGACTTGACCTAGGCTGGGTAATAGTGGGCAATGTTTGTCTAGACAAAATGCACAGGCCATCTGAAAATGACTCCTTTAAAACTCATGTATTGCAAAGTGGACAAGCAACTCACTTCACACCATGCCCACATCATTTTGAGGTAAAGGAGAATCCTAAGTATATGATCCCAGTATCCAGTGTCACTCCCATCTTCTGTGATGACAACTTTGGGGAAACAGTGTTTCATACTACAAGTGATGACAAAATTGCACCTTCCATTGAGGACAAGGAGTTCATAAAAATTATGGACACTGAATTCTTTAAAGACAACTCTAACAGTTGGGTTGCACCCTTGCCATTCCGCTCTACAAGAACCAAACTTCCAAACAATCATGAGCAAGCCATGTCCAGATTTGCCTCACTGCCCAGAACCCTTAAAAGCAAGCCTGAAATGAAAGAACATTTTATTGCCTTTATGAAGAAAATATTTGACAATGATCATGCTGAACCAGCCCCACCACTACAAGAACACGATGAATGCTGGTACCTACCTTCCTTTGGCGTGTATCACCCACGCAAACCAAAACAAATCAGGGTGGTATTCGACTCTAGTGCCAAATATCAAGGTACTTCTCTCAATGATGTTCTTCTCACTGGTCCTAACCTAACTAACAACCTTGTAGGAGTACTTATGAGGTTCAGAAGGGAGCCAGTTGCAATCACAGCTGATATCCAGCAGATGTTCCATTGTTTTATCGTGCAAGAGGAACACAGAAACTTTCTCAGATTCCTCTGGCACCGGCAACAATGACATCAACAGCGAAGTAATGGAATACCGCATGAAAGTGCATGTCTTCGGTAACAGTCCATCACCTGCTGTTGCTACATATGGTCTAAGAAGGACTGCTCGTGAAGGTAAATGTGAGTATGGTGCAGATGCTCAACACTTTGTGCAGAGAGACTTCTACATGGATGATGGCCTTAAATCTTTACCAACAGATGAAGAGGCTACTGACTTACTCAGAAGGACACAATGTATGCTTTCTGAGGCTACCCTCAGACTCCACAAGATTGCTTCAAACAGTACGGCTGTAATGAAAGCCTTCCATTCTGATGATCATGCCACAGAATTTAAAGACTTACATTTGGAAACAGATGATCCAACCATTCAGAGAAGCCTTGGCTTAAGATGGGACTTATTGCATGACACATTTGGCTTCCAGGTTACCACGGCAGATAATCCATTTACCAGACATGGTGTCTTATCAATAGTGAACAGCCTGTATGACCCACCGGGGTTTGTAGCACCCATCACCATACAAGGTAAATCCTTGCTAAGACAGCTATCAGAGACTGTTAAGGACTGGGACACTCCCTTACCAATTTATAAGCAATCAAAATGGAAGTCATGGAAGCATTCTTTAAAGGCCCTGGAAGAGCTTCACATACCTAGGTGCTATACTGCCAACCTGGAGAGAGAGAGACATGTTTTCTCAGATGCATCTACTGAGGCCATAGTGGTTGTGGCCTACCTCAAGGATCACTCAGAATCTACAACTTCTGCAGATATCTTCTGTCTCTTGGATCCAGACAGAGACTTTGAGATTCATCCTGAAGTTTCAACCCTTGTCACAAAAATTGCTAAGGATGGTGCCACAGAGACTTTCAATTGGCCTATCACTTAACTTGAACTCATCTTACCCTTTGGGGATTGAACTCTGATTTGCTTCACCAGAGACTCCCATGGATTTTAACAGGCTACTTCGACCTTCGACTACGACTTCGAAACGAACGATTCGAACTAAAAATCATTCGACTATTTGACCATTCGATAATCGAAGTACCGTCTCTTTAAAAAAAACTTCGACCCCCCACTTCGCCATCTAAAACCTACCGAACCTCAATGTTAGCCTACGGGGAAGGTCCCCATAGGCTTTGTAAGCTTTTTTTGGTCGAAGAAAAAACGTTTGATCGATGGATTAAAATCCTTCTAACGATTCAAAGGATTTAATTGTTCGATCGAGCGATTTTTAGTTGGATTGAACGATCTAACGAATTGCGGTTAACTACGGCAGTCGAATATCGAGGGTTAATTAACCCTCGATATTCGACCCTATGTAAAGCTGCCCCTTGGTAAGTAGTAGTAACCTCCGCTGTATTCTGGCAAATGCACGGAGTTTGTCAGGTAAAATGGGAGGCCTAGAATTAATTGCATGCTCTAAAAATTATGATATAATTGGTATCACTGAGACCTGGTAGGACGAAGCATGTGACTGGACTGTGAATTTAAATGGTTACACCCTTTTTTAGGAGGGACAGTGGGATTAAAAAGGGTGGAGCAGTGTGTTTGTATGTAAAGCCTGAATTAAAGCCATGCACTAAAGAAATAACCATTGCTGGCACTGGTTAGGGAGTGGAATCCCTCTGGGTAGAGATTTTGACTGGGCAAAAGGTTACAAAGAGAATTATCCTAATCAAAATGAAGAAATATGGGAGATGGAGGCTGAAAACTATTTACAAACACTAACACAACCTCTAATATCGTAAGAACTTCGAGACCAACCCTGTATAAATCCTGATCACATCAACAGAAATTGAATCGGTGATAAAAGAAACACCTAATGGGAAAGCACCCGGCCCTGACGGGTTTACCGGCCTTTATTATAAAAAGTTTACAGACCTTTTACACTACAATTGCATATATCACGCTGCTTCATAAGAAGGGCAACGACCCATTGGATGTAAAAAGCTATTGCCAGATTTCTCTAATAAATATGGATACAAAGATATATTTAAAAATTTTTGCAAACAGTAATAATCCATCTGGAACAAGTTGGATTCGTCCCCACAAGAGAAGCATGTGACAACACTCTACGAGTTCATAGTATTATGAGCTATTGCAAAAAGAATAAAATCACATTGGCCTTACTATCAACAGATGCTGAGAAGGCTTTTGATAGAGTGTCTTGGGCCTTTATCTTCAAATGTCTCTCAAAATTGGGATTAGGACCACTGTTTACTCAAAGTATTCAAAGTTTATATAAGAATCCTTTTGTATTTTTTTCAAACTATTCCCATTCACGTTCCCAAACAGATTTGAACAAAACATTGAATGCATTGATTTCACAATTTATTTGGCAAAAGAAAAGGCCACGATAGAAGTTTACACATTTAATTCAACCCAAAACTAAAGGTGGAGTGGGACTGCCGGATTTCCAGATATATTATAGGGCAGCTGTTTTGCAAAGAATGCTTGACATGTGGCACTCAGAATCTACTAAACTTTGGGTATCAATACGGAAGGAAGAGACCATACCAGCGAAAGTACTCCCATGGTTAGAAAAAGACGGTTGATTCCTTAACAAGCCTATGGGACAATTTAAAATATAAACTGAAGTTGTTAAATACCAATACCAGAATGAAACCGATTTTACACAACACACACTTTCCGCCAGGACAGAGGCCAACAAACTTTAAACATTGGACCCAAAGTGATACAATGTGGGCATTTCAACTAATGAACGGTGGATAACTCAAAAACCTAGAGGACATTCTGACATCAGAGAATATTACACTGCTTGACCGCTTAAGGTTATGTCAAATACAGCATTTTCTGACTATGGAAGGAACTCTGAACAAAAAGCATACCGGAGACACATCTTTTGAACAGCTATTCATGAGATCAACGTGCTTACCTCATGAAATCTCTATATTATATAGAATTTTATCAGTATCACAGACACATCATGTAAATGGGAAACAGAACTTAATATCAAATTCACAGGCAAAGATTGGATATCAATCATGGAAAAAACATTTCAGACAGCTATTAGTACTAAACTGCAAGAGCACAACTACAAAGTTCTATCCCAGTGGTATAGAGTTCCCGCAAAATTATCCAAGATATATCCTAATCTCCCAGACACCTGTTTGCGATGCAATCAGACAAATGGAACATTGACTCACATTATGTGGGATTGCATACAGATAAAGCCATATTGGTCAGCAATCAAACAATTGCTATCCAAGTTTACGGACATGGCTATTATTGACTCAGCTGTCTATTTTCTTCTTGTCACGGTCGGCACCCTAAACCAGAACTAATGCCAAGCTCCCTGGTCTCGGCTCGGCTTCACCAGTAGTGTGACCGCCTTTGGCTTCGGGAGGAGCCCTCAGCGTACTCGGATGCCACCTGGACTTTTCGAGAGGAACAAATTGAGGAGTTCTGGCAAGCAAAGGGGCACGACTGTAGTAAAAGTCAGTTAGGCCGAAGGTCACGGTACAAGTGGAGCAGGCAAAGAGGATGGTCAGACAGGCTGGATCGAGGCAGGCGGATATCAGAATCGTCAGGAAGGCAAAGGGTCAAAACCAGGTGATCAATCAGATGGGTTGAGGCAGAATCAGAGTCAATAAACAGGCAGAGGTCAAACCGGAACGTCAAACAGGAGGATTAAGCAGAGTCAAGGTCCGGCAAGGGTCAAAACAGATAATCAGGATCAGATTTATGCAGAATAGCAACAGCTAAAGCACCAGGAACAAATCCTATCACGGGCAATACTTTTGAACTTGGCGCCATTGCGCGCTGACGTCATTACGTCAGCGCGCATGCGCCTTTAAATCCGCAGGTGCACACGCGCGCGCGCACTAGGAGAGAGCCGGCACAAGAAGAGGATCGGCGTGGCGTGACGGGCGTCCCCGTCAAGGGGGCGGCAAGCGTCCCTGCCGTCCCCCCACTAGACCACCAGGGTGAGACTTCGTTACATTATCCCCCTCTCTAGGGGGGGGCCACTGGACCCCCAGGTTTACCAGGAAACTTAGCATGGAATGCCTCCTGAGGCGGTCAACCTTGATGTCATCAACTGAGACCCAAGAGTTCTCCTCAGGACCGAAGCCCTTCCACTTGGTAAGATATTGCAACTTACCCCTCACGAGGCGGGAGTCGAGGAACTCTTGGATCTCATACTCAGGCTGACCTTCAACCAACACTGGGGGAGGAACAGACAGATGACGAGAATTATTGGCAGGCTTCAAAAGAGAGACATGGAAGGAATTAGAAATTTTGAAATTAGGAGGTAATTGAAGACGGACAGAAGATGGATTAATTACTACAATGATGGGATATGGACCAATGAACCGAGGACCCAGTTTAGGAGAGGGAACCTTCAATTTGATATTCTTTGGACCCCCAGGTTTACCAGGAAACTTAGCATGGAATTGCCTCCTGAGGCGGTCAACCTTGATGTCATCAACTGAGACCCAAGAGTTCTCCTCAGGACCGAAGCCCTTCCACTTGGTAAGATATTGCAACTTACCCCTCACGAGGCGGGAGTCGAGGAACTCTTGGATCTCATACTCAGGCTGACCTTCAACCAACACTGGGGGAGGAACAGACAGATGACGAGAATTATTGGCAGGCTTCAAAAGAGAGACATGGAAGGAATTGGAAATTTTGAAATTAGGAGGTAATTGAAGACGGACAGAAGATGGATTAATTACTACAATGATGGGATATGGACCAATGAACCGAGGACCCAGTTTAGGAGAGGGAACCTTCAATTTGATATTCTTTGTCGACAACCATACTAAATCTCCCACCTTGTACTGGGGTGCTTCCCTACTGGATTTGTCAGCAGCTCTTTTCTGAGCTAGGGAAGCTGCGGATAAAGAGTTTTGAACTTGAGACCAAATTTCGGAAAATTTCAGGATAGAAGAATTGGCAGAGGGTACAGGGGAATTAGAGTCAGAAAAAGAAAACGCTTTGGGGTGCAAACCATAGACAACAAAGAAAGGAGACTCTCCTGAGGAGGAATGGGTAGCATTATTATATGCAAATTCTGCCCAGGGTAGCAGTTCGGACCATGTGGACTGGTTATCAGACACATAGCATCTGAGATACTGCTCAAGGGACTGGCTCACCCTTTCGGTTTGACCGTTAGTTTGGGGGTGATAGGCAGAGGAAAAAGATAATTCAGTACCCACCAAGGAACAGAAACACGCCAAAATCTTGAAACAAACTGAACCCCCCTGTCAGAAACAATATTTTCAGGAAAACCATGGAACTTAAAAATATGAGTAATGAATAAGTCAGCCAGGGTTTTAGCAGAAGGGAGATGTGGAAGAGGAATAAAATGAGCCATTTTACTGAACCTATCAACCACCACCCAAATCACTGTCTTACCCTGAGATGGAGGCAACTCCACAATAAAATCCATGGAAATGTGAGACCATGGTTTCTCTGGGACGGGTAAGGGGTTTAATAGACCCTGGGACAGATGATGAGATGACTTAGACCTTTGGCAGGCTGGACAGGAATTGACAAATGTTTTAGTATCCTGTTTGAAGGAAGACCACCAGACATGACGGGATAAAAGAGAAATGGTTTTTGCAATACCTGGATGACCTGCCACTTTAGAATCATGAACCTCTCATATCACTTGTTCCCTAAGCTCCTCAGGAACGAACCATTTACCAGATGGGGTTTCAGCAGGAGCAGATGACTGTAAAGGGGACAACAAGGAAGAGAGGTCAGACTCCAAGGTCACAACAATTATTTCCCTGGGAATGATGGGAGTGCACTCACTAGAGTCAGAGGAAATGGATTCAAAACTCCTAGAGAGTGCATCCGCCTTGGTATTTTTGGAACCAGGCCGAAAAGTTAACGAAAAATTGAATCTAGAGAAGAATAAAGCCCACCGGGCTTGCCTTGGATATAGGCGTTTAGCTGATTCAATATACAGTAAATTTTTATGGTCGGTATAGACCGTCACCAAATGTTTAGCACCTTCTAGAAGATGGAGCCATTCCTCAAAGGCCCATTTGACTGCCAACAATTCCCTGTTACCAATATCATAATTCACCTCTGCGGGTGAAAACTTCCTGGAGAAGAAAGCACAGGGATGTAACTTGTTGGTAGTCGGGTGCCTTTGAGAAAGGACTGCCCCAGCTCCTACCTCAGAGGCGTCAACCTCCACAATAAAAGGAAGCGCAGTGTCGGGGTGACGAAGGATTGGGGCAGAACTGAATTCCTTTTTGAGGAATTCAAAAGCTTGTGCAGCTTCAGGAGGCCAAATGCTGGGGTCAGCGCCTTTTTTAGTTAAATCAGTGATGGGAGCCACAATAACGGAAAATTCTTAATAAATTGACGGTAATAATTAGCAAAACCTAGAAATCTCTGGATTGCACGTAACGAAAGGGGTTGGGTCCAATCCAGGACAGCTCTCACCTTGCCTGGATCCATTTCTAGAACCTTGTTGGAGATGTTAAACCCCAAAAACTGGACAAAAGAAACCCCAAAAGTACACTTTTCTAGTTTTGCAAAAAGACTATTTTCCCTTAGCCTTCTCAAGACCTCCCAAACATGCATTTGATGTTCATTCATATTGGAGGAAAAAATTAGGATATCATCAATAGGGATGTAGCGAACGTCGGAAAAAAAGTTTGCGAACATATTCGCGAACTTGCGTCAAAAATGCGAACGGTTCGCGAACGTCGCGAACCCCATAGACTTCAATGGGAAGGCGAATTTTAAAAGCTAAAAAAGACATTTCTGGCCAGAAAAATGATTTTAAAGTTGTTTAAAGGGTGCAACGACCTGGACAGTGGCATGCCAGAGGGGGATCAAGGGCAAAAATGTATCTGAAAAATACATTTTTGACACAGTGCTGCGTTTTGTGCTGTAAAGGGCAGAAATCACACTACATTTCTAAACTTGTGTAATAAAATGCTTTAAAACGTCCGGCGTCTACATGCCAATCAAGTCGTGTAAAGGTTACAGCCTGTTCACATGCAAAGACGAAACGCGGCGCTTACTGCAACGCAAAAGAACGCAAAGAGCTTTAATGAATGATACCGTCAAGTGAGCAAATAATAGTTGTTAATTACTAGTTGAGCTTGTCACCTCCAGGATGTTCGTCCTGTTGGTGGCAATATTTCTGTAGTGGTGTGTTTAGCAGTCACCGTTCTTGTGCGCACGTGCACGGTCAGGCAGAGGTAATTCAATGTACAGTGAAGCGAACCAAAAAACACTGATTCTGCAGTGTGGGCCCAGTTTTGGTGTACTTTATTGATCACCTGCGGTGACCATAAAAGATGCGATTTTGCCACTGTTGCAGAACCCTGAAAAATTAGGCATGTGTACTTTCCTGAAAAATTATGTTTTTTTTTGTCGCAGTCACTGAAGCACAGAGGCCAGAAACAATATGCCATATAAATGCTGAAAATATTCATTTTTTTTTTGTCGCAGCCACTGCAGCACAGAGGCCAGAAAAAATATGCCATATAAATGCTAACAATATAAATTTTTTTTGTCGCAGCCACTGAAGCACAGAGGCCAGAAAAAATATGCCATATAAATGCAAACACTATAAATTTTTTTTGTCGCAGCCACTGAAGCACAGAGGCCAGAAAAAATATGCCATATAAATGCTAACAATATAAATTTTTTTGGTCGCAGCCACTGAAGCACAGAGGCCAGAAAAAATATGCCATATAAATGCAAACAATATAATTTTTTTTTGTCGCAGCCACTGAAGCACAGAGGCCAGAAAAAATATGCCATATAAATGCTGAAAATATTAATTTTTTTTGTCGCAGCCACTGCAGCACAGAGGCCAGAAAAAATATGCCATATAAATGCTAACAATATTCCTTTTTTTTGTCGCAGCCACTGAAGCACAGAGGCCAGAAACAATATGCCATATAAATGCTGAAAATATTCTTTTTTTTTTGTCGCAGCCTCTGCAGCACAGAGGCCAGAAACAATATGCCATATAAATGCTGAAAATATTAATTTTTTTTTGTCACAGCCACTGAAACACAGAGGCCAGAAAAAATATGCCATATAAATGCTGAAAATATTCCTTTTTTTTGTCACAGCCACTGAAGCACAGAGGCCAGAAAAAATATGCCATATAAATGCTGAAAATATTCCTTTTTTTTGTCACAGCCACTGAAGCACAGAGGCCAGAAACAATATGCCATATAAATGCTGAAAATATTCCTTTTTTTTTTGTCACAGCCACTGAAGCACAGAGGCCAGAAAAAATATGCCATATAAATGCTGAAAATATTCCTTTTTTTTGTCACAGCCACTGAAGCACAGAGGCCAGAAAAAATATGCCATATAAATGCTGAAAAAATTAATTTTTTTTGTCACAGCCACTGAAGCTCAGAGGCCAGAAAAAATATGCCATATAAATGCTGAAAAAAATTATTTTTTTTTGTCACAGCCACTGAAGCACAGAGGCCAGAAAAACTCAGGATTTACCTGGATTCAAATTAAACCAGTAGGGTTTGCACCCTAGTTTATAACGGTGGTGGAGGGAGGAAGACGCTAAAGGACAGCTGTGTGTGGAGTCATGAGGCGTGCAGAGAAGGACAGCTGCATGGGGAGTCAGAATCAGAAACTCAGAACAAGTCTTCCGGCGTGCAGTAACCCTCCGAGATCCACCCCTCATTCATTTTAATAAAGGTCAGGTAATCCACACTTTTGTGACCTAGGCGAGTTCTCTTCTCAGTTACAATCCCTCCTGCTGCACTGAAGGTCCTTTCTGAGAGGACACTTGAGGCGGGACAAGACAAGAGGTTCATGGCAAATTGTGACAGCTCTGGCCACAGATCAAGCCTGCGCACCCAGTAGTCCAGGGGTTCATCGCTCCTAAGAGTGTCGATATCTGCAGTTAATCCCAGGTAGTCCGCTACCTGCCGGTCGAGGCGTTCTTTGAGGGTGGATCCAGAAGGGTTCTGGCACTGCCTTGGACTGAAAAACATTTGCATGTCTGACGTTACAGAGTGGCCAAAGTGCTTTGTCCTTGCAGGTGCGCTCGTGGCAGGATTACTGGCACCTCTGCCCCTGGAATGTTGATGAGTTCCTGAAGTGACATCACCCTTAAAAGCATTGTACAACATGTTTTGCAGGCTGGTTTGTAAATGCAGCATCCTTTCGGACTTGTGGTACGTTGGTAACATTTCTGCCACTTTATGCTTGTACCGAGGGTCGAGTAGCGTTGCCACCCAGTACAGGTCCTTCTCCTTAAGCCTCTTGATACGGGGGTCCTTCAACAGGCATGACAGCATGAAAGACCCCATTCTCACAAGGTTGGATGCAGAGCTATCCATCTCCGCTTCCTCGTTATCAAGGACTGCATCATCCACGGTCTCCTCCCCCCAGCCACGTACAAGACCAGGGGTCCCCAAAAGGTCACCACTAGCCCCCTGGGAAGCCTGCTCCTGTTGGTCCTCCTCCTCCACAAAGCCACCTTCCTCCTCTGACTCCACTTCTGACACCTCTCCCTGCGTTGCAGCAGGTGCCTGGGTTTGTTCTGGTGATTCCGACCAGAAATCGTGCGCTTCCTGCTCCTCGTCACGCTGGTCTACAGCCTCATCTGTCACTCGTCGCACGGCACGCTCCAGGAAGAAAGCAAAGGGTATTAGGTCGCTGATGGTGCCTTCGGTGCGACTGACCATATTTGTAACCTCTTCAAAAGGGCGCATGAGCCTGCAGGCATCGCGCATAAGCACCCAGTAACGGGGTAAAAAAATCCCCAGCTCTGCAGATCCAGTCCTACCACCCAGTTCAAACAGGTATTCGTTGACGGCTCTTTGTTGTTGCAGCAGACGTTCCAACATGAGGAGCGTTGAATTCCACCGAGTCTGGCTGTCGCAAATCAAACGCCTGACTGGCATGTTGTACCGCTGCTGAATGTCAGCAAGGCGTGCCATGGCTGTGTAGGACCGTCTGAAATGGGCCGACACCTTCCTGGACTGCCTGAGAACGTCCTGGAATCCTGGGTACTTCGAGACAAAACGTTGGACTATTAAATTCAGAACATGTGCCATGCAGGGCACATGTGTTAAATTGCCCAGTCTCAGTGCTGCCAACAGATTGCTTCCGTTGTCACACACCACTTTTCCGATCTTCAGTTGGTGTGGGGTCAGCCACCGATCGGCCTGTGACTGCAGAGATGACAGGAGTACAGATCCGGTATGGTTTCTGCTTTCCAGGCACGTCATCCCCAAGACAGCATGACAACGGCGTACCTGGCACGTCGAATAGCCTAGGGGGAGCTGGGGGTGCACAGGTGTGGAGGAGGAGGACCCAGCAGCAGAGGAGGAAGAAGAGGAAGAAGACGAGGTAGAGAGCGAAGGAGGAGTAGAGGTGGTGGCAGAACCGCGTGCAATCCGTGGCGGTGACACCAACTCCACTGTTGTTGTTGAGCCACACATTCCCTGCTTCCCAGCCATTACCAAGTTCACCCAGTGGGCAGTGTAGGTGACATACCTGCCCTGACCATGCTTGGAGGACCATGCGTCAGTAGTCATATGGACCTTTGGCCCAACACTAAGTGACAGAGATGCGGTGACTTGGCTCTGCACATGGTGGTACAGGTGTGGTATTCCCTTTTTTGAAAAAAAAATTGCGGCTGGGTACCTTCCACTGCGGTGTCCCAATTGCTACAAATTTGCGGAAGGCCTCAGAGTCCACCAGCTGGTATGGTAAAAGCTGGCGGGCTAAGAGTGCGGACAAGCCAGCTGTCAGACGCCGGGCAAGGGGGTGACTCGCAGACATTGGCTTCTTACGCTCAAACATGGCCCTCACAGAAACTTGGCTGGGGGCAGATGACTGGGAATGGGAACTGGTGGTCAAGGTGGAAGGCGGAGTGGAGGGTGGTTCAGACAGGTCAAGGACAGCAGAGGTAGAGCAGTAAGATGCTGGACCAGAAGGAGGGTGGCTTTTAGTTTGCCTGTTGCCTTTGAGGTGTTGCTCCCAAAGTGCTTTGTGCTTGCCGTTCATGTGCCTTCGCATAGAAGTTGTACCTATGTGGCTGTTGGGCTTCCCAAGACTCAGTTTCTGACTGCACTCATTGCAAATTACAATACTTTTGTCAGAGGCACACACATTAAAAAAATCCCACACTGCTGACCTTTTTGAAGCTGGCAATCTGGCGGTAACAGTAGAAGTTGGCGGCAATGGCGGGTGCGTTGGCCGGCTGACCACAGGTGCCGATACATGTTGTTGCCCTACTGTTCCCTGCGAGCTGTCCTCCCTGCTTCTTCTAAGTCTTATTCTCCTCCTGCCTCTCTGACTCTCCGTCTCTCCATCTTGCTCTCTTCTACTGGGCACCCACAAAACATCAATCTCCTCATCCTTATTCTCCTCAGATGAATCAATTTCTTCTGACAGCTCACAGAAGGAAGCAGCAGCGGGGACCTCCTCATCACTCATTATGTCCATCTCTGTTGTGTTCTCTGCCAGAATTAAATCTGGTGTAACGTCCTCATCTCCTTCATCTTCTTCTGCCAATAATGGTTGCGCATCACTCAGTTCAAGAAACTCATGTGAAAATAACTCCTCTGACTCCAGTGAAGAAGGGGCGCCGGTGGTGGAGGAAGTGTTACGTGGGGTGCCCATAGCAGTGGAGGATGAGGATGTTGTGGTAAAGTTAGAAACGGTAGAGGATGGGGTGTGCTGTGTAAGCCAGTCAACTACCTCTTCAGCATTTTGGGAGTTCAGGGTCATTGCCTTTTTAAATCTGGGCAATTTCCTAGGGCCACAGGATAGCATAGCAGCACGGCCCCTAGTGCCTCTGCGTGGCGGCCTGCCTTTGCCTGGCATTATTTTTAAAACAACAACAACAACTCAGGTAGTGTTTCTGGAGACGGTATTATTATTGATATTTAGACAGAATGTGAACAAGCTCACACAGCTATATGGCAGTTGTTTGAAAATGAAGAACACACTGGGCAAACAATGCCTACAAGGTCAACGTATACACTACTACAGCAGTGGATACGGAATATATTATTGCTGCCTGAAAAACGTCACTCGGGTGGTGTTTCTAGAGACAGTATTATTATTGATATTTAGACAGAATGTGAACAAGCTCACACAGCTAGATGGGAGTTGTTTGAAAATGAAGAACACACTGGGCAAATAATGCCTACAAGGTTAACGTATACACTACTACAGCAGTGGATACGGAATATATTATTGCTGCCTGAAAAACATCACTCGGGTGGTGTTTCTAGAGACGGTATTATTATTGATATTTATACAGAATGTGAACAAGCTCACACAGCTAGATGGGAGTTGTTTGAAAATGAAGAACACACTGGGCAAACAAGGCCTACAAGGTCAACGTATGCACTACTACAGCAGTGGATACGGAATATATTATTGCTGCTTGAAAAACGTCACTCGGGTGGTGTTTCTGGAGACGGTATTATTATTGATATTTAGACAGAATGTGAACAAGCTCACACAGCAAGATGGGAGTTGTTTGAAAATGAAGAACACACTGGGCAAATAATGCCTACAAGGTTAACGTATACACTACTACAGCAGTGGATACGGAATATATTATTGCTGCCTGAAAAACGTCACTAGGGTGGTGTTTCTAGAGACAGTATTATTATTGATATTTAGACAGAATGTGAACAAGCTCACACAGCTAGATGGGAGTTGTTTGAAAATGAAGAACACACTGGGCAAATAATGCCTACAAGGTTAACGTATACACTACTACAGCAGTGGATACGGAATATATTATTGCTGCCTGAAAAACGTCACTCGGGTGGTGTTTCTAGAGACGGTATTATTATTGATATTTAGACAGAATGTGAACAAGCTCACACAGCTAGATGGGAGTTGTTTGAAAATGAAGAACACACTGGGCAAACAAGGCCTACAAGGTCAACGTATACACTACTACAGCAGTGGATACGGAATATATTATTGCTGCTTGAAAAACGTCACTCGGGTGGTGTTTCTGGAGACGGTATTATTATTGATATTTAGACAGAATGTGAACAAGCTCACACAGCAAGATGGGAGTTGTTTGAAAATGAAGAACACACTGGGCAAATAATGCCTACAAGGTTAACGTATACACTACTACAGCAGTGGATACGGAATATATTATTGCTGCCTGAAAAACGTCACTCGGGTGGTGTTTCTGGAGATGGTATTATTATTGATATTTAGACAGAATGTGAACAAGCTCACACAGCAAGATGGGAGTTGTTTGAAAATGAAGAACACACTGGGCAAATAATGCCTACAAGGTTAACGTATACACTACTACAGCAGTGGATACGGAATATATTATTGCTGCCTGAAAAACGTCACTCGGGTGGTGTTTCTAGAGATGGTATTATTATTGATATTTAGACAGAATGTGAACAAGCTCACACAGCTAGATGGGAGTTGTTTGAAAATGAAGAACACACTGAGCAAATAATGCCTACAAGGTTAACGTATACACTACTACAGCAGTGGATACGGAATATATTATTGCTGCCTGAAAAACGTCACTCGGGTGGTGTTTCTAGAGACGGTATTATTATTGATATTTAGACAGAATGCGAACAAGCTCACACAGCTAGATGGGAGTTGTTTGAAAATGAAGAACACACTGGGCAAATAATGCCTACAAGGTTAACGTATACACTACTACAGCAGTGGATACGGAATATATTATTGCTGCCTGAAAAACGTCACTCGGGTGGTGTTTCTAGAGACGGTATTATTATTGATATTTAGACAGAATGTGAACAAGCTCACACAGCTAGATGGTTGTTGTTTGAAGATCACACTGGGCAAATAATGCCTGCAAGTGCACTACTATTGGTGCACTACTATGAAGAACAGCAACAGCACTGTACACGTTAAAGAACAGTAAGATAAGTAAAAGAAAAAAAAAATATATGTATATTAAAATAAAAAAAATTCTCGGGTTGCTGCTGCTGAACTACTAGGTGCAGCACAGCAGCACACCAGTCCCACTCCCCAACACAGCTAGACTAATAGCACTGGGCTGTTATAGTAGCAAAGTAAAACAACAAAAAAGAAAATAAAAGCAGTCCTTACAAGGACTATTGGGTTATTACAGCAGTCAGCAGATGAGATCAGAAGAGATCAGTGCCCACAGCAGGCAGCTACATACAGAGCACTGCAGTAGAAGGTAGATTACTAGCCAGCAAAGCTACCTAACCTAAAATGTCCCTCAAATCCATGCAGACTTCTGTCCCTCCAATACAGAGCAGTATCAAGTAGATTACTAGCCAGCCTCAACTGTCCCTCACCCTCAAAGAAATCAGTGAAATCAGTAACAGCTCTCTCCCTACACTAGCTCTTGCAAGCACACACAGGCAGAATGAAAAAACGCTGCAGGGCTTCAGTTTATATATGGAAGGGGAGTGGTCCAGGGGGTGTGGGGGTGGTCCAGGAGGGAGAGCTTCCTGATTGGCTGCCATGTATCTGCTGGTCTGGGGTGAGAGGTCAAAAAAAAGCGCTAGGTAAGGCGAACCCAAAATGGCGAACGTCGCGCGACGTTCGCGAACATTCGGCGAGCGCGAACAGTCGATGTTCGCGCGAACAAGTTCGCCGGCAAACAGTCCGCGCGAACAAGTTCGTCGGCGAACAGTCCGCGACATCCCTAATCATCAAGGTAGACCACTACAAAAACCCCCAGCAGGTCCCTAAAGATATCATTGACAAACTCTTGGAACACTGCGGGGGTGTTACAGAGACCAAATGGCATTACGAGGTACTCATAGTGGCCATCCCTGGTGTTGAAAGCAGTTTTCCACTCATCACCCTCCCTGATCCGTATCAGGTTATAGGCCCCCCTAAGATCAAGTTTGGTATAAACCTTAGCACCTTTAACCTAGTCAAATAATTCAGAGATTAAAGGGAGAGGATAGCGGTTTTTATGGTGATCTTATTGAGACCCCTATAATCAATACAGGGGCGCAGACCACCATCTTTTTTCCCAACAAAGGAAAACCCTGCCCCCGCAGGGGAACTAGAAGGCCTGATAAACCCCCTTTCTAAGTTTTCCTTTATATACTCTTTCATTGCCTGGGCCTCTGGCAAGGAAAGAGGATATGTTCTACCACGAGGGGGAGTAGAACCTGGGATGAGGTCAATGGGACAGTCATACTGTCTGTGTGGAGGTAAGGTCTCTGCGGCTTTTTGGGAAAAAACATCAGAGTATTCAGCATAAATAGCAGGAAGGCCCTCTAGAGAGGTAGTCGCCACCACCGGAGAAATACAGACCCCCTTACATTTAGAACCCCACTGAGTAATCTCCCCAGATACCCAATCAATAACAGGATTATGGGCTTGGAGCCAAGGTAATCCCAAAATAAGAGGAGAGGAAGCGCCTTCGAAGAGAAAAAGGGCTATCTCCTCACAATGATGATTGTTGACACATAAGGATAGAAACACAGTTTTCTTAGAAATAATACCTGACCCCAGAGGCCTTTTGTCCACTGCTAATATTTTCATAGGGGTACTTAAAGGAATTAGCGGGATGCCATGTTTGGCTGCAAAAGCAGCATCCAAAAAATTACCCTCAGCCCCAGAATCCACAAAGGCAGACAAATTAACAGAGCCCGTAGGCCAGGTCAGTTTAACAGGTAACAAAACCTTAGAGGCAGATTGGGGAGAGGAAACGCCTGCACCCAAATGGAGCTCCCCTTCTCCATTTAGGCTTGGGCGTTTCCCAGCCTCTTAGTACACTGATTAAGGAAATGACCCTTTTCCCCACAGTAAATACATAAACCAAGGGAACGCCTGCGTGCCTTTTCCTCAGGAGTTAAGTGGGATAGGCCTAACTGCATAGGCTCATCCTGAGGTAAAGACACAGCTGGGTTAGATACCTTAATATTAGTGACCCCAGAATAAGAAGAAGAAGTCCCCCTTTCACCCCTTCTCTCTCTCTGTCTCCTATCTATCTGGATGGCGAGAGACATGAGGTCATCCAGATTGGAAGATAGGGGGTAATTTACCAGACTGTCTTTGACAAGATCTGACAGCCCATTACGGCACTGACTATGTAGAGCCATATCGTTCCACCCAGTCTCTACTGCCCACCGGCATCCCGTTTCCCCTGGCGCAACTTACGAATCGCGATATCGGCCGAAGAGGCGTGATCCGGGTTATCGTAGAGTATGGCCATGGTCTCAAAGAAAGTATTTCAGGAGAAACGGGCTGGATCAGAGGTGGGCAGTCTAAGAGCCCAAATTTGGGGATCACCCTGTAATAGAGTCATGACGAACCTTACTTTCTCCTCACCTGTTGGAAACGAGTGAGGGAAGAAACCAAGGTATAATTTACATGCCTCTTTAAAGACAAAAAATGTTGCTCTATCCCCACTGAACTTATCAGGAAAGGCAATTTTGGGTTCCTGGGGTCTAGCAGAATCACCCCACACAGCAGAAGAACCCACAGGGGAAGAGGCAACTGGATTGATTGGCTGCTGTGGAGTTTCCAGCCTGCGGGACAGATTGTGAAACCCCTGAAGCAGGTAGTTTTGTTTCCGCTCATGGTCCTCCATGCGCTGTAGGAGGGCAGTAAGGATCGCTTTGGTGGTAGTTGGAGGAGGCGTAATGGAAACAGCAGTAGAAGCACCGTCTAGACTTTTGTCCTCCATGGATCAATCAGATGGGTTGAGGCAGAATCGGAGTCAATAAACAGGCAGAGGTCAAACCGGAACATCAAACAGGAGGATTAAGCAGAGTCAAGGTGTCACGATCGCCGCCCGGAGCAGGCCCAGGAGCTCCGGGCAGCGCGTCCCTCCTTGCCGGCGTCACTCCCAAAATGGCGGCGCCCATGGCCGCCACGTGGGTAGCGGCGCCGGCGCGATGACGTCAGCGCGCCGACGTCGGCGCAAGGGCGTCAATGACATCAGAATGGCGCCAAATTCGAAATAAAAACGCCAACTAGACGCCAGAATGGGCCCAAGAATAGGAATACTTCCCTTTAGTGTATCCTGGGTTTTCCTGTGAGCTTTATTGCTAATCCTGTTCCTGCTTTGTATCCTGACCCCTTTGCCTGGACTTTGGACTTTGCTGTTATCTGCCTGCCTGAGAACTCTTGCCTGGATCCTGACTATTCTTTGATTAACCCTTTGGACACCGCGACCTTGTTCCCTCAAGAGGGCTTCCTCCTCGATCCTGACTACCTCCCTGGAGGGAGCTCCCGGCTCCCTGACATAAGGTCCATTTCAGGCAAGGGTCAGGTTCCAGAGATCAGAATAGTCAAACAGGCAGGCAAGGGTCAAAACAGATAATCAGGATCAGATTGATGCAGAATAGCAACAGCTAAAGCACCAGGAACAAATCCTATCACGGGCAATGACAAACTGTGGTAATGCCCCTTTAATACTTTTGCATTTGGCACCATTGCGCGCTGACGTCATTACGTCAGCATGCATGCGCCTTTAAATCCGGAAGTGCGCATGCGCGCACTAGGATAGAGCCGGCACAAGAAGAGGATCGGCGCAGCGTGACGGGCGTCCCCGTCGAGGGGGCGGCAAGCGTCCCTGCCGTCCCCCCACTAGACCACCAGGGTGAGACTTCGTTACACTTCTTCACGATAACCCAATGTCCACGGCAAAGTGTTCAATACTGTCGATTCTGATCAATGTGGCTAAAGCTCTAATCCCTAGATACTGGAGATCAGACTGGATCATTTTGATTAAAGAATGGGCTCTTCAATCTCAAGACATATACCAATTTGAGAGACTTAAAATCCTAAGAGATAATCGAACACAGGAAGACAAATTTAGACAAAAATGGACTAATTGGCTTCTCTTTACAGAATCAGCTGAATATAAAGCCCTTATTGCCTAGATAGGTCATCCTGCAAAAACAATCCAATATCACCTGTTTTCTAAATTCAGATTAACATAATTTTGTCCACCTGTGTACCCAGTGACCCTCCTCCTCCTGCCAAATAACTACAGTATATTTATACACTGCGATCTATCTGCTTCATTGCATTTGAATTGCATAATGTAAAAAAGATCAGTGAGGATGTGGAATGCACTGCCAGGTGATGTTGTGATGGCTGATTCTGTTAATGCCTTTAAGAGTGGCTTGGATGATTTCTTGGATAGACATAATATCAAAGGCTATTGTGATACTAAATTCTATAGATATCAGGGCCGGAACTAGGGGTAGGCAGAGTAGGCACGTGCCTAGGGTGCAAAGCCTGGGGGGGGTGCCTGACACTTATCTTTAACTACTGCCTACCCCTGTCCAGTCTGCCGTTCTGTTCCATGTGTGCATGCGCCTATCTGACATCTGGGTTGCGTGCGTCCTGTTCTATGTGCGCATGCGCGCGCAGGGAGGCGTGCGCTGTGAGACTGCTTCCAGCGCACATGCGTGTACTTAAGTATGCACGGGCACAGTGAAAGAGGCTATCCACTTGCCTGGGGCGCCCGGCCCATCTGGCCCGGCCCTGATAGATATGGGTATATGTAATTTATGTGAAAGTAGGAAGGGGTGTGTGTATGGATGCTGGGTTTTCATTTGGAGGGGTTGAACTTGATTTGTCTTTTTTCAACCCAATTTAACTATGTAACTATGCATAGATAAACCAAACTATGTAATGCACATAGACCCCCCAAATGGATATATAGCAGAAAAAATGGGCAAAACGAAGAAACCAACAACAGAATGAAATTAGATAAAATCACTAAAATCAAACAAAACCACAAAAATCAATGTTTTTTTTTACCTTGTGTAATCAACAGTCAGAATCAGTTTGAATATGTTAGGATGGCCAAATAGGTTTTACGGATAGACATAAGCTAACAATTGCAATAAAACTGTTTTTTCAGGCAAAACAACACATGATGCAGTTAGAAAAAAAAGCTACAAAATTATATAATTGTGTATATGTGTGTGTGTGTGTACACATTGGCAAAATGTGTGTTATGTGCATGTGTGTGTGTGTGTTTGTGCAAGTATGTGTAAGTGAATGTGTGTGAATGTGTGAAACCCCCCCTGATCCCCCAAAAATGTATGTGATTGTGAAGTGTAAATATAAGTGTGTACAGGTATGGGATCCGTTATCTGGAAACCCGTTATCCAGAAAGTTCCAAATTACGGAATGAACATCTCCCATGGACTCCATTATAATCAAATAATCCAAATTTTTAAAAATGATTTCCTTTTTCTCTGTAATAATAAAACAGTACCTTGTATTTGATCCAAACTAAGATATAATGAATCCTTATTGGAAGCAAAACCAGACTATTGGGTTTATTTAATGTTTCCATAATTTTCTAGTAGACTTAAGGTATCCAAATTACGGAAAGATCCGTTATCCGGAAAACCCCAGGTCCCGAGCATTCTGGATAACAGGTCCCATAGCATAAAAAGTGTGTGTAAGTGCATTTTGTGTGTGCTACACTAACCTGGGGGGTTGCAGGCAGCAGATCCATGTTGAAAATCGTAGAACTGGACTGGAGGAACTGGAGGAAATTGTCCTACGCAGATCCAGGTCAAGGGTAGGTGCAGGGAGGGAGGAAGAAGAAGTAGGCTGCAATGCAGGAAGCAGCAGACACATGTCCGCTGCTCCTATTGAGTTCCTGGGCGATCACGCCCCAGGGTCCCCTCATTCCCCCGCTCTGCTTGTTGCCTAGGGGTGGGGGAACAAGCAGGAAGTGAGGGCATGGCTTTAATGTAAAAT
Organism: Xenopus petersii; assembly: GCA_038501925.1. Taxonomy (NCBI): domain Eukaryota; kingdom Metazoa; phylum Chordata; class Amphibia; order Anura; family Pipidae; genus Xenopus; species Xenopus petersii. The sequence continues at coordinate 108,876,447 of CM076680.1, read as the reverse complement.
CTATGTTCTGTGGCATTTCAGCAACCTTAGCCACAGAATGTAGATTCTATGCTCTCTGGCATTTAAAAGGTTAAGCACCATTTACATACCGCAAGTGCAGTGTGCAAAGTGCACCAAAATGGATGCATCAAAATAACGGGCTTGATTCTTTAGCCACAAGTCTGCTGTGTTGTCACTTGACTTGGGCTGCTGTGGGAACTCTAGAGCTAGTTTCAGGGTTCACCTGCATCAGTGGATGCAGTGATACAACATTTAAAACAAGAGGCAGGATGAAGGGAGCAGCATCAAGGACAACTTTACAGCAATGCAAGGAGTGGCTTTGGGCATAGACACCTTTAGATTGTAAGCTCTTTTGGGCAGGACCCTCTACCTCTAGTATTAGTTATTGGTTGTTTTGTATGTTTTATTGTATTGATATTTCCACATTGTACATTAATGCAGAATATTTTGGTATTTTATGGCTCATTAGTAGGGATGTAGCGAACGTCGGAAAAAATGTTTGCGAACATATTCGTGAACTTGCGTCAAAAATGCGAACGGTTCGCGAATGTCGCGAACCCCATAGACTTCAATGGGAAGGCGAATTTTAAAAGCTAGAAAAGACATTTCTGGCCAGAAAAATGATTTTAAAGTTGTTTAAAGGGTGCAACGACCTGGACAGTGGCATGCCAGAGGGGGATCAAGGGCAAAAATGTATCTGAAAAATACATTGTTGACACAGCGCTGCGTTTTGTGCTGTTAAGGGCAGAAATCACACTACGTCACTCAGGTGATGTTTCTGGACACGGAATGTGAAAAAGCTCACACAGCTAGGTGGCACTTGGTTAAAGACTGGGCAAACAATGCCTGCAAGGGCAACGTATACAGTAGTGGATACGGAATATATTATTGCTGCTTGGAAAACGTCACTCAGGTGGTGTTTCTGGAGACGGTATTATTATTGATATTTAGACAGAATGTGAAAAAGCTCACACAGCTAGGTGGCAGTTGTTTGAAGAACACACTGGGCAAACAATGCCTGCAAGGTCAACGTATACACTACAGCAGTGGATACGGAATATATTATTGCTGCTTGAAAAACGTCACTCAGGTGGTGTTTCTGGAGACGGTATTATTATTGATATTTAGACAGAATGTGAAAAAGCTCACACAGCTAGGTGGCAGTTGTTTGAAGAACACACTGGGCAAACAATGCCTGCAAGGTCAACGTATACACTACAGCAGTGGATACGGAATATATTTTTGCTGCTTGGAAAACGTCACTCAGGTGGTGTTTCTGGAGACGGTATTATTATTGATATTTAGACAGAATGTGAAAAAGCTCACACAGCTAGGTGGCAGTTGTTTGAAGAACACACTGGGCAAACAATGCCTGCAAGGTCAACGTATACACTACAGCAGTGGATACGGAATATATTATTGCTGCTTGGAAAACGTCACTCAGGTGTAGGGATGTAGCGAACGTCGGAAAAAAAGTTCGCGAACATATTCGCGAACTTGCGTCAAAAATGCGAACGGTTCTCGAACGTCGCGAACCCCATAGACTTCAATGGGAAGGCGAATTTTAAAAGCTAAAAAAGACATTTCTGGCCAGAAAAATGATTTTAAAGTTGTTTAAAGGGTGCAACGACCTGGACAGTGGCATGCCAGAGGGGGATCAAGGGCAAAAATGTATCTGAAAAATACATTGTTGACACAGCGCTGCGTTTTGTGCTGTAAAGGGCAGAAATCACACTACATTTCTAAACCTGTGTAATAAAATACTTTAAAACGTCCGGCGTCTACATGCCAATCAAGTCGTGTAAAGGTTACAGCCTGTTCACACGCAAAGACGAAACGCGGCGCTTACTGCAACGCAAAAGAACGCAAAGAGCTTTAATGAATGATACCGTCAAGTGAGCAAATAATAGTTGTTAATTACTAGTTGAGCTTGTCACCTCCAGGATGTTCGTCCTGTTGGTGGCAATATTTCTGTAGTGGTGTGTTTAGCAGTCACCGTGCTTGTGCGCACGTGCACGGTCAGGCAGAGGTAATTCAATGTACAGTGAAGCGAACCAAAAAACACTGATTCTGCAGTGTGGGCCCAGTTTTGGTCTACTTTATTGATCACCTGCGGTGACCATAAAAGATGCGATTTTGCCACTGTTGCAGAACCCTGAAAAATTAGGCATGTGTACTTTCCTGAAAAATTATGTTTTTTTTTGTCGCAGCCACTGAAGCACAGAGGCCAGAAACAATATGCCATATAAATGCTGAAAATATTCATTTTTTTTGTCGCAGCCACTGCAGCACAGAGGCCAGAAAAAATATGCCATATAAATGCTAACAATATAAATTTTTTTTGTCGCAGCCACTGAAGCACAGAGGCCAGAAAAAATATGCCATATAAATGCAAACAATATAAATTTTTTTTGTCGCAGCCACTGAAGCACAGAGGCCAGAAAAAATATGCCATATAAATGCTAACAATATAATTTTTTTTTTTCGCAGCCACTGAAGCACAGAGGCCAGAAAAAATATGCCATATAAATGCTGAAAATATAAATTTTTTTTGTCGCAGCCACTGCAGCACAGAGGCCAGAAACAATATGCCATATAAATGCTGAAAATATTCATTTTTTTTTGTCACAGCCACTGAAGCACAGAGGCCAGAAAAAATATGCCATATAAATGCTGAAAATATTCCTTTTTTTTTGTCACAGCCACTGAAGCACAGAGGCCAGAAAAAATATGCCATATAAATGCTGAAAATATTCCTTTTTTTTGTCACAGCCACTGAAGCACAGAGGCCAGAAACAATATGCCATATAAATGCTGAAAATATTCCTTTTTTTTGTCACAGCCACTGAAGCACAGAGGCCAGAAACAATATGCCATATAAATGCTGAAAATATTCCTTTTTTTTGTCACAGCCACTGAAGCACAGAGGCCAGAAAAAATATGCCATATAAATGCTGAAAATATTCCTTTTTTTTGGCACAGCCACTGAAGCACAGAGGCCAGAAACAATATGCCATATAAATGCTGAAAATATTCCTTTTTTATGTCACAGCCACTGAAGCACAGAGGCCAGAAAAAATATGCCATATAAATGCTGAAAATATTCCTTTTTTTTGTCACAGCCACTGAAGCACAGAGGCCAGAAACAATATGCCATATAAATGCTGAAAATATTCCTTTTTTTGTCACAGCCACTGAAGCACAGAGGCCAGAAAAAATATGCCATATAAATGCTGAAAAAATTCTTTTTTTTTTGTCACAGCCACTGAAGCACAGAGGTCAGAAACAATATGCCATATAAATGCTGAAAATATTCATTTGTTTTTTTTTGTCACAGCCACTGAAGCACAGAGGCCAGAAAAACTCAGGATTTACCTGGATTCAAATTAAACCAGTAGGGTTTGCACCCTAGTTTGTAACGGTGGTGGAGGGAGGAGGACGCTAAAGGACAGCTGTGTGTGGAGTCATGAGGCGTGCAGAGAAGGACAGCTGCATGGGGAGTCAGAATCAGAAACTCAGAACAAGTCTTCCGGCGTGCAGTAACCCTCCAAGATCCACCCCTCATTCATTTTAATAAAGGTCAGGTAATCCACACTTTTGTGACCTAGGCGAGTTCTCTTCTCAGTTACAATCCCTCCTGCTGCACTGAAGGTCCTTTCTGAGAGGACACTTGAGGCGGGGCAAGACAAGAGGTTCATGGCAAATTGTGACAGCTCTGGCCACAGATCAAGCCTGCGCACCCAGTAGTCCAGGGGTTCATCGCTCCTCAGAGTGTCGATATCTGCAGTTAATGCCAGGTAGTCCGCTACCTGCCGGTCGAGGCGTTCTCTGAGGGTGGATCCAGAAGGGTTCTGGCGCTGCCTTGGACTGAAAAACATTTGCATGTCTGACGTTACAGAGTGGCCAAAGTGCTTTGTCCTTGCAGGTGCGCTCATGGCAGGATTACTGGCACCTCTGCCCCTGGAATGTTGATGAGTTCCTGAAGTGACATCACCCTTAAAAGCATTGTACAACATGTTTTGCAGGCTGGTTTGTAAATGCAGCATCCTTTCGGACTTGTGGTACGTTGGTAACATTTCTGCCACTTTATGCTTGTACCGAGGGTCGAGTAGCGTTGCCACCCAGTACAGGTCCTTCTCCTTAAGCCTCTTGATACGGGGGTCCTTCAACAGGCATGACAGCATGAAAGACCCCATTCTCACAAGGTTGGATGCAGAGGTATCCATCTCCGCTTCCTCGTTATCAAGGACTGCATCATCCACGGTCTCCTCCCCCCAGCCACGTACAAGACCAGGGGTCCCCAAAAGGTCACCACTAGCCCCCTGGGAAGCCTGCTCCTGTTGGTCCTCCTCCTCCACAAAGCCACCTTCCTCCTCTGACTCCACTTCTGACACCTCTCCCTGCGTTGCAGCAGGTGCCTGGGTTCGTTCTGGTGATTCCGACCAGAAATCGTGCGCTTCCTGCTCCTCGTCACGCTGGTCTACAGCCTCATCTGTCACTCGTCGCACGGCACGCTCCAGGAAGAAAGCAAAGGGTATTAGGTCGCTGATGGTGCCTTCGGTGCGACTGACCATATTTGTAACCTCTTCAAAAGGGCGCATGAACCTGCAGGCATCGCGCATAAGCACCCAGTAACGGGGTAAAAAAATCCCCAGCTCTGCAGATCCAGTCCTACCACCCAGTTCAAACAGGTATTCGTTGACGGCTCTTTGTTGTTGCAGCAGACGTTCCAACATGAGGAGCGTTGAATTCCACCGAGTCTGGCTGTCGCAAATCAAACGCCTGACTGGCATGTTGTACCGCTGCTGAATGTCAGCAAGGCGTGCCATGGCTGTGTAGGACCGTCTGAAATGGGCCGACACCTTCCTGGACTGCCTGAGAACGTCCTGGAATCCTGGGTACTTCGAGACAAAACGTTGGACTATTAAATTCAGAATCAGAACATGTGCCATGCAGGGCACATGTGTTAAATTGCCCAGTCTCAGTGCTGCCAACAGATTGCTTCCGTTGTCACACACCACTTTTCCGATCTTCAGTTGGTGTGGGGTCAGCCACCGATCGGCCTGTGACTGCAGAGATGACAGGAGTACAGATCCGGTATGGTTTCTGCTTTCCAGGCACATCATCCCCAAGACAGCATGACAACGGCGTACCTGGCACGTTGAATAGCCTAGGGGGAGCTGGGGGTGCACAGGTGTGGAGGAGGAGGACCCAGCAGCAGAGGACTAAGAAGAGGAAGAAGACGAGGTAGAGAGCGAAGGAGGAGTAGAGGTGGTGGCAGAACCGCGTGCAATCCGTGGCGGTGACACCAACTCCACTGTTGTTGTTGAGCCACACATTCCCTGCTTCCCAGCCATTACCAAGTTCACCCAGTGGGCAGTTTAGGTGACATACCTGCCCTGACCATGCTTGGAGGACCATGCGTCAGTAGTCATATGGACCTTTGGCCCAACACTAAGTGACAGAGATGCGGTGACTTGGCTCTGCACATGGTGGTACAGGTGTGGTATTCCCTTTTTTGAAAAAAAATTGCGGCTGGGTACCTTCCACTGCGGTGTCCCAATTGCTACAAATTTGCGGAAGGCCTCAGAGTCCACCAGCTGGTATGGTAAAAGCTGGCGGGCTAAGAGTGCGGACAAGCCAGCTGTCAGATGCCGGGCAAGGGGTGACTCGCAGACATTGGCGTCTTACGCTCAAACATGGCCCTCACAGAAACTTGGCTGGGGGCAGATGACTGGGAATGGGAACTGGTGGTCAAGGTGGAAGGCGGAGTGGAGGGTGGTTCAGACGGGTCAAGGACAGCAGAGGTAGAGCAGTAAGATGCTGGACCAGAAGGAGGGTGGCTTTTAGTTTGCCTGTTGCCTTTGAGGTGTTGCTCCCAAAGTGCTTTGTGCTTGCCGTTCATGTGCCTTCGCATAGAAGTTGTACCTATGTGGCTGTTGGGCTTCCCAAGACTCAGTTTCTGACTGCACTCATTGCAAATTACAACGCTTTTGTCAGAGGCACACACATTAAAAAAATCCCACACTGCTGACCTTTTTGAAGCTGGCAATCTGGCGGTAACAGTAGAAGTTGGCGGCGTTGGCGGCTTTGGTGGCATTGGCGGGTGCGTTGGCCGGCTGACCACAGGTGCCGATACATGTTGTTGCCCAACTGTTCCCTGCGAGCTGTCCTCCCTGCTTCTTCTAAGTCTTATTCTCCTCCTGCCTCTCTGACTCTCCGTCTCTCCATCTTGCTCACTTCTACTGGGCACCCACAAAACATCAATCTCCTCATCCTCATTCTCCTCAGATGCATCAATTTCTTCTGACAGCTCACAGAAGGAAGCAGCAGCGGGGACCTCCTCATCACTCATTATGTCCATCTCTATTGTGTTCTCTGCCAGAATTAAATCTGGTGTAACGTCCTCATCTCCTTCATCTTCTTCTGCCAATAATGGTTGCGCATCACTCAGTTCAAGAAACTCATGTGAAAATAACTCCTCTGACTCCAGTGAAGAAGGGGCGCCGGTGGTGGAGGAAGTGTTACGTGGGGTGCCCATAGCAGTGGAGGATGAGGATGTTGTGGTAAAGTTAGAAACGGTAGAGGATGGGGTGTGCTGTGTAAGCCAGTCAACTACCTCTTTAGCATTTTGGGAGTTCAGGGTCATTGCCTTTTTAAAACTGGGCAATTTCCTAGGGCCACAGGATAGCATAGCAGCACGGCCCCTAGTGCCCCTGCGTGGCGGCCTGCCTATGCCTGGCATTATTTTTAAAACAACAACAACAACTCAGGTGGTGTTTCTGGAGACGGTATTATTATTGATATTTAGACAGAATGTGAACAAGCTCACACAGCTAGATGGCAGTTGTTTGTAAATGAAGAACACACTGGGCAAACAATGCCTACAAGGTCAACGTATACACTACTACAGCAGTGGATACGGAATATATTATTGCTGCTTGAAAAACGTCACTCGGGTGGTGTTTCTGGAGACGGTATTATTATTGATATTTAGACAGAATGTGAACAAGCTCACACAGCTAGATGGCAGTTGTTTGAAAATGAAGAACACACTGGGCAAACAAATTGAAACAATGCCTGCAAGGTCAACGTATACACTTCTACAGCAGTGGATACGGAATATATTATTGCTGCCTGAAAAACGTTACTCGGGTGGTGTTTCTGGAGATGGTATTATTATTGATATTTAGACAGAATGTGAACAAGCTCACACAGCTAGATTGGAGTTGTTTGAAAATGAAGAACACACTGGGCAAACAAGGCCTACAAGGTCAACGTATACACTACTACAGCAGTGGATACGGAATATATTATTGCTGCTTGAAAAACGTCACTCGGGTGGTGTTTCTGGAGACGGTATTATTATTGATATTTAGACAGAATGTGAACAAGCTCACACAGCTAGATGGCAGTTGTTTGAAAATGAAGAACACACTGGGCAAACAAATTGAAACAATGCCTGCAAGGTCAACGTATACACTTGTACAGCAGTGTATACGGAATATATTATTGCTGCCTGAAAAACGTTACTCGGGTAGTGTTTCTGGAGACGGTATTATTATTGATATTTAGACAGAATGTGAACAAGCTCACACAGCTAGATGGGAGTTGTTTGAAAATGAAGAACACACTGGGCAAACAAGGCCTACAAGGTCAACGTATACACTACTACAGCAGTGGATACGGAATATATTATTGCTGCTTGAAAAACGTCACTCGGGTGGTGTTTCTGGAGACGGTATTATTATTGATATTTAGACAGAATGTGAACAAGCTCACACAGCTAGATGGCAGTTGTTTGAAAATGTAGAACACACTGGGCAAACAAATTGAAACAATGCCTGCAAGGTCAACGTATACACTTCTACAGCAGTGGATACGGAATATATTATTGCTGCCTGAAAAACGTTACTCGGGTGGTGTTTCTGGAGACGGTATTATTATTAATATTTAGACAGAATGTGAACAAGCTCACACAGCTAGATGGGAGTTGTTTGAAAATGAAGAACACGCTGGGCAAACAAGGCCTACAAGGTCAACGTATACACTACTACAGCAGTGGATACGGAATATATTATTGCTGCCTGAAAAACGTCACTCGGGTGGTGTTTCTAGAGACGGTATTATTATTGATATTTAGACAGAATGTGAACAAGCTCACACAGCTAGATGGCAGTTGTTTGAAAATGAAGAACACACTGGGCAAACAAATTGAAACAATGCCTGCAAGGTCAACGTATACACTTCTACAGCAGTGGATACGGAATATATTATTGCTGCCTGAAAAACGTTACTCGGGTGGTGTTTCTGGAGACGGTATTATTATTGATATTTAGACAGAATGTGAACAAGCTCACACAGCTAGATGGGAGTTGTTTGAAAATGAAGAACACGCTGGGCAAACAAGGCCTACAAGGTCAACGTATACACTACTACAGCAGTGGATACGGAATATATTATTGCTGCCTGAAAAACGTCACTCGGGTGGTGTTTCTAGAGACGGTATTATTGATATTTAGACAGAATGTGAACAAGCTCACACAGCTAAATGCCAGTTGTTTGAAAATGAAGAACACACTGGGCAAACAAGGCCTACAAGTTCAACGTATACACTACTACAGCAGTGGATACGGAATATATTATTGCTGCCTGAAAAACGTCACTCGGGTGGTGTTTCTGGAGACGGTATTATTATTGATATTTAGACAGAATGTGAACAAGCTCACACAGCTAGATGGTTGTTGTTTGAAGAACACACTGGACAAATAATGCCTGCAAGTGCACTACTATTGGTGCACTACTATGAAGAACAGCAACAGCACTGTACACGTTAAAGAACAGTAAGATAAGTAAAAGAAAAAAAAAAATATATGTATGTTTAAAAAAAAAAAAAATTTCTCGGGTTGCTGCTGCTGAACTACTAGGAGCAGCACAGCAGCACACCAGTCCCACTCCCCAACACAGCTAGACTAATAGCACTGGGCTGTTATAGTAGCAAAGTAAAACAACAAAAAAGAAAATAAAAGCAGTCCTTACAAGGACTATTGGGTTATTACAGCAGTCAGCAGATGAGATCAGAAGAGATCAGTGCCCACAGCAGGCAGCTACATACAGAGCACTGCAGTAGAAGGTAGATTACTAGCCAGCAAAGCTACCTAACCTAAAATGTCCCTCAAATCCCTGCAGACTTCTGTCCCTCCAATACAGAGCAGTATCAAGTAGATTACTAGCCAGCAAACTTACTATCAACTGTCCCTCAAAGAAATCAGTGAAATCAGTAACAGCTCTCTCCCTACACTAGCTCTTGCAAGCACACACAGGCAGAATGAAAAAACGCTGCAGGGCTTCAGTTTATATATGGAAGGGGAGTGGTCCAGGGGGTGTGGGGGTGGTCCAGGAGGGAGAGCTTCCTGATTGGCTGCCATGTATCTGCTGGTCTGGGGTGAGAGGTCAAAAAAAGCGCCAGGTAAGGCGAACCCAAAATGGCAAACGTCGCGCGACGTTCGCAAACATTCGGCGAGCGCGAACAGTCGATGTTCGCGCAAACAAGTTCGTCGGTGAACAGTCCGCGACATCCCTACTCAGGTGGTGTTTCTGGAGACGGTATTATCATAGATATTTAGACAGAATGTGAAAAAGCTCACACAGCTAAATGCCAGTTGTTTGAAAATGAAGAACACACTGGGCAAACAAGGCCTACAAGTTCAACGTATACACTACTACAGCAGTGGATACGGAATATATTATTGCTGCCTGAAAAACGTCACTCGGGTGGTGTTTCTGGAGACGGTATTATTATTGATATTTAGACAGAATGTGAACAAGCTCACACAGCTAGATGGTTGTTGTTTGAAGAACACACTGGACAAATAATGCCTGCAAGTGCACTACTATTGGTGCACTACTATGAAGAACAGCAACAGCACTGTACACGTTAAAGAACAGTAAGATAAGTAAAAGAAAAAAAAAAATATATGTATGTTTAAAAAAAAAAAAATTTCTCGGGTTGCTGCTGCTGAACTACTAGGAGCAGCACAGCAGCACACCAGTCCCACTCCCCAACACAGCTAGACTAATAGCACTGGGCTGTTATAGTAGCAAAGTAAAACAACAAAAAAGAAAATAAAAGCAGTCCTTACAAGGACTATTGGGTTATTACAGCAGTCAGCAGATGAGATCAGAAGAGATCAGTGCCCACAGCAGGCAGCTACATACAGAGCACTGCAGTAGAAGGTAGATTACTAGCCAGCAAAGCTACCTAACCTAAAATGTCCCTCAAATCCCTGCAGACTTCTGTCCCTCCAATACAGAGCAGTATCAAGTAGATTACTAGCCAGCAAACTTACTATCAACTGTCCCTCAAAGAAATCAGTGAAATCAGTAACAGCTCTCTCCCTACACTAGCTCTTGCAAGCACACACAGGCAGAATGAAAAAACGCTGCAGGGCTTCAGTTTATATATGGAAGGGGAGTGGTCCAGGGGGTGTGGGGGTGGTCCAGGAGGGAGAGCTTCCTGATTGGCTGCCATGTATCTGCTGGTCTGGGATGAGAGGTCAAAAAAAAGCGCCAGGTAAGGCGAACCCAAAATGGCAAACGTCGCGCGACGTTCGCAAACATTCGGCGAGCGCGAACAGTCGATGTTCGCGCGAACAAGTTCGCCGGTGAACAGTCCGCGACATCCCTACTCAGGTGGTGTTTCTGGAGACGGTATTATCATAGATATTTAGACAGAATGTGAAAAAGCTCACACAGCTAGGTGGCAGTTGTTTGAAGAACACACTGGGCAAACAATGCCTGCAAGTGCACTACTATTGGTGCACTACTATGAAGAACAGCAAACAGCACTGGACACGTTAAAGAACAGTAAGATAAGTAAAATAAAAAAATATATATATATTAAAAAAAAAATTACTCTGGTTGGTGCTGAACCACTAGGAGCAGCACACCAGTCCCACTCCCCAACACAGCTAGACTAATAGCACTGGGCTCTTATAGTAGCAAAGTAAAAAAACAAAAAAGAAAATAAAAGCAGTCCTTACAAGGACTATTGGGTTATTACAGCAGTCAGCAGATGAGATCAGAAGCAGTGCCCACAGCAGCTACATACAGAGCACTGCAGTAGAAGGTAGATTACTAGTCAGCAAAGCTAACTAACCTAAACTCACTGTCCCTCAAATCCCTGCAGAGTTCTGTCCCTACAATACAGAGCAGTATCAAGTAGATTACTAGCCAGCAAAGTTACTATCAACTGTCCCTCAAATCACTAAACTGCTCTCTCCCTACACTAGCTCTTCCAAGCACACACAGGCAGAATGAAAAAACGCTGCAGGGCTTCAGTTTATATATGGAAGGGGAGTGGTCCAGGGGGTGTGGGGGTGGTCCAGGAGGGAGAGCTTCCTGATTGGCTGCCATGTATCTGCTGGTCTGGGGGAGAAATGGCAAAAATAAGCGCCAGCTAAGGCGAACCCAAATTGGCGAACGTTGCGCGATGTTCGCGAACATTCGGCGGACGCGAACAGGCAATGTTCGCGTGAACTAGTTTGCGGGCAAACAGTCCGCTACATCCCTACTCATTAGTAGATAGAACACATTTCTGTTTGTATGAAATGGTGTGCATAAGTGCAGTGTGGCCATTACTGTGTGATTAAATTATTACTGCAGAATTTCCCTATATATATATATATATATATATAAAATAACATGAACAATCAAAATATCTTATTTCTGCACTCTCTGGTTAAGAGTATTCTTCTAAGTCAACTATCACAAGGAGAAGATTTTCATTTTGGGTTCTTCAAAGATACAGTTATGCAACATTCAGGGCCGGATTTACATAGTGGGTGCCCCTAGGCCCACTGCTGTTAGTCGCCCCTGTCCCTTCCCCTTTATTTGTGCAAATTTTCATAATCTGGACTGGAGCAATGGGGATTGTCGCACTGGAAATTAAAAAAATTATTGTACCCAGTGTTTTTGAACCAATGTGGGTGTGGTTGGGCAGCATGCCGCCCCCCTAAAATCCTGCCACCCTAGGCCCGGGCCTAGGTGGCCTTTCCACAAATCCGGGCCTGGCAACATTTACCAAAATATTAGCCAAAACAACATTTTAAACTAATAACTACTAATCTGTAGATTCTGTATATTTGTAAACCGCAAGTGGCTCTGTCCTCTACTTTCAGATCAGCTTCTTTGTTTACCGTATATACTCGCGTATAAGCCGAGTTTTTCAGCACCCAAAATGTGCTGAAAAACTCGACCTCGGCTTATACGCGGGTCATACAGTAGCCAATCCCTCACCTGCCGCAGATACGCTCCTTCCGCGGCCCCTCTCCCATAGCGCAGGACTGTTAGTGTGATCGCCGCCCGGAGCAGGTCCAGGAGCTGCTCCGGGCGGCGATCGTTACAGTGTTAGAGTTTACAAGGTAATGAATGGAGCCTGTGACATCAGCAATACAGTCACTCTTGTTAAGGCTGCAGAAGATTCTGCATTGTGTCAGTTGTGCGTTGCATGGTGTCGGGCCATCCATTCTTTAATAGCTTAATGAAAAACTCAACATCAGAAAATGTTTATGGATCAGCATGGAACTGATGGAAGGAGCGTATCTGCTCCTGGACCTGCACTGGACCTGCACAGACAGTCCTGCGCTATGGGAGAGGCACAGACAGTCCTGCGCTATGGGAGAGGGAGGTGTGTTGGGGCCGCGGAAGGAGCGTACGGTACCTTTTTTCTGCTTTCCTAGGTGCAGCACCTCATTGATCTTCTGAGCAGCCATGACAGGTGGGAGGTCACAGGGAAAACAAGTGGCAATTGTCCAGCTAATAGTTCTGACTCTTTTAAATCGTTTTAGATAGATTTCTATGCCATAAAACATGATTACACATTTACACATTCACATTTTGAAATCTGACATGGGGCCCCTAGGCTTATACATGAGTCAATACATTTTTCCAGTTTTCTTAGGTAAATTAGGTACCTCGGCTTATACACGGGTCGGCTTATACACGAGTATATACGGTACTTTGTTTGGCATTCATCTCTGTCCACCATCTGCGCTCACTCAGAGTTCGTTCAGAGAAACTAAGCTGGTCACTGGAACCTCTTTCTTCTAATGAGAATAGATGCCCACATATCTGCTGGAAGGACCTACTAGTAAATAAAGCATTAGAGAGATTGTCAAATGATCTTCTTAAATATTTATTCATAGCCATCATTTCAGTAACAGTAACATAAAATGTAAAATGTAAGTGTTTTGAAGTAATAAGAATATAATGTGCTGTATTTTCTTCAGACAATATACAATTGTTTATAAAAACAAGCAGCTGTATAGTCATGGGGGCAGCCATTCAAAGCTGAAAAAGGAGAAATGGTACAGGATACACAGCAGATAAGCTCTGCAGTATACAATGGGATCCTTCAGAATGTATCTATTATCTACTGTGTATCCTGTGCTTGAATGGTTACTTCCATGGCTACACAGCAGCTTATTTATATAAACTATAGTAGTCTTACTGAAGCAAACACAACCATTTTATCAGGGCAGGGCACCAGTACATTGTATTGTCATTCCATTAAAACACTTACATTTTTTGGTGTTACTGTTCCTTTAAGATCTTCTTCTGCAGTGTAAACAATCCCAATTAGCCAGGCTTTCTTCATAACGGAGACCTTCCATAGTCTCAGTTATGAAAGTCATCCTGCACTTGGGGGTGCCAAATATTAGGAACCCTCAAGTGATTGTATTGACTTACCTGAAACCCCGGTGCTCCTATCAGAAGAAAACTGCGCTGGCCCAGGGTTATTCCAGTGAGCACCATGGATCACTTCTCTTCCGTCTTCCACTTTCTTATAGGAAATTGCTGATAGGAGCACCGGCCTGGGGTTTCAGGTAAGTCAATACAATCACTTGGGGTGCCTAAATTTTGCAGGATGACTTTCCTTCTCCTAACCAGTTTAGTTGCACGTCTCTGCACCCTCTCCAGCTCATTTCTATCCATCTTAAAGGGCACCTATCACAGCCAAAATCAAACACATATTAACAATCTGACCAGTACAACCTAAACATGTTTAATCAAAATACTTATATAGTTTTTTGAAAAAAAACTGCAGGTTTTAAAAAATCCCTTACTTTTTCAAATGGGTTCTTTCACTGAGTGACTATAACAGTAACATGCAAAGTTCACGAATATGCCTAGATTGTAGCACTGCCCTGAGTATTCTACCCAGAATGCCTAGTTTTAGTAAACTCATCCACTATAAGTTTGATGAGATTTCCCTTTCTTGTCCCCTGCTGGTGATGTCATTATGCAAATGAAAAGCACAGTATCAAAAGCAATTGATACTGTGCCCCACAAACAACTTCTTTCTAAACTAAAGTCTGTTGGGCTTAATGAAATCCTTTGCACATGGGTAGGAAACTGGCTACAGGATCGGGTACAGAGGGTGGTTGTTAATGGTACATTCTTTTCTTTTAAAGAATGCTTTTTATTGAATTTTAACAACACAAAAAAAAAGGAGAAAAAGGATAGAAAAGAAAGAAAGAAAACAATAGACAGCAATAACTTGGCTGGAGGCATAAGTGACAGTTACAGCGAAGTCGCTAGAGATTCAGTCCATGGAGACCAGACATCTTCAAATTTCCCTGGACACCCTCTCGCCACATATGTAAGTTTGTAAAGTTCCAGTTGAGAGTTGACAAGGGCGATCCAGTGCCGCAAAGTCGGGGGTGATGGTCCCATCCAGTGGAGAGCAATAGTCTTTTTACCGTAGAACAAAAGCAGCCTCATTAAGGTTCTAGTTCGGGCTCTGGGTACCATGGAATCTACTAATCCCAACAAACAAGTGGCAGGGTTAAGTACCTGAGGTAAGGCGAGTTCTGTTCCCATAAATTGAGTAACCTGGTGCCAAAACCTTTGCACAGCAGGGCAATGCCACATCATATGAGGAAAATCGGCTAGCTGTTCACTACACCTCGGACAATTAGGTAGATCACGTTTACCCATAGCATGCAATTTTTGAGGGGTAAGATAGGTCTAATGCACAATTTTAAACTGAACAAGTTTATCCCTAGTGCTAACAAGAGGTTTGTACAAAGAGTCAATAATTTCGTCCCAGTCATCTTGAGCTAACCGAATCCCACTGGCTTCCCACTTATATTTAACTCTAGGGCGCGGATCATATTTCCGAGACAGAAGCAGTTTGTAGGACTTTGAGAGGAGCTTCGCCTTAAGTGGGCGAGAGATCAGGTCCTCAATGGCAGTAAACTGCACAGGTGGGGGCGTGGGGAATTGGGTAGTACACAAGTGAGCAATCTGCAGGTATCTAAACTCAGAAAGGTTAGGACGGGAGGTTGCCTGTTGCAGGAGGGGAAAGGTATTCAAAGCATTGCCAGTGTACAGGTGTCTGATATGTTTAACTCCAAGCCTAGCCCACGTCCCCGCCTCCGTAAAAGGATTGCCCCACAGTGGCGTTTCGGGAGAAATGCTCTCCGTTTTGTCAGTTAGGTGTACCATGACATCCCAAGCTCTTTTAGTAGCATCAAGCACCGGTGGCAAAGGGCTTACATCCTTCCTGCTCCTATACAAGGCATTCTTAAGGCTTTCTATGGAGGTAAAGTAAAGAGCTTCCAAGGTCAATGCAGGGTTTTCAATGTATCAAAGCACCGCCAATTAGCTATGTGAGAACTCTGTGAAGCTAAATAATACAACTCATAATTAGGGGATGCGAGGCCTAGATGTTCAGGTAAGGCATTCAGAGTTGCACGGGAGAGTGTCGGGGTTTTGTTCCCCCAGATGAATGCGGACTGGATACGATCGATCTCCAGTAGGGATTTTTTCGGGATATGACACGGTGTGTTGCCCAGAACATACAAAAATTTCGGCAGGAAAACCATCTTGCAGATATTGATCCTGCCAATAAGAGTAAGGGGTAGGTTTGCCCAGTGATCCAGGGTCGTTTTGAATTTGTGTAGAAGTGGCTGGAGATTGTGTAGCAGAAACGTGGACGGATGCCTATGAATGTGTAATCCTAAGTATTTGAAAGAGTGGACTATTTGCAGTTCACATTGAGGGTCCAACATATCTGGGGACAGATTGTCTAAAGGAAAAATCATAGATTTATCCCAATTTATTTGGAGGCCTGAGAAGTTCCCAAAACGCTTGACTATACCCAAGGAGGACTGCAAAGAGATGTGGTGGTCGGCAAGATAGAGTAGTGTGTCGTCTGCGTACATTGAAATCTTTTCCTCAACTGTTTTATAGAGAAGCCCTCTAATTAAGGGGGACCGTCGAATCTCAATGGCCATAGGTTCAATGGCCAGGGCGAAAAGGAGGGGGGAGAGAGGGCAACCCTACCGGGTGCCCCGGGATAAGCAAAAGGCAGGTGAAAGAATCCCATTGACTCTGATGGCTGCTTGGGGCTCCCTGTACAATAGTTGGACCCATTTAATAAAAGCAGGGCCGAATCCCATTCTAAACAAAACTTCCCAGAGGTAAGGCCACTCAATAGAATCGAAAGCCTTGGCCGTATCGAGTGAAACCACCAATCTGGATCCTATATTCTCATGCGGCAATTGCAAATTGAGGAATAGCCTTCTAAGGTTAAATGAGGTAGATTTGGCAGGCATGAATCCAGATTGGTCAGGTTCCACCAAAGTCGACACTACCTTGTACAGTCAATTAGCTAACACTTTGGCAAGGATTTTAACCTCCATGTTCAGGAGGGAGATTGGGCGATAGGATTAGCATAGTAGTTCATCCTTCCCTGGCTTTGGAATAAGGACAATAGTCGCTTCAGCAAAAGATTTTGGAAAGGAGAAATCCCGAAAGGCAGAGGACAGTGTTTCATGTAGAATGGGGACAAGTTCCTTAACATGAATCTTGTACCAGTCTATAGGAAAACCGTCCGGTCCAGGGGCCTTCCCTGAGGGAAAGGATAAAATGGCTTCAGCCAGCTCAAATTGGGAAATGGGGGCATCTATAAATGTAGCCTGGGCCTGAGAGAGTTTTGGTATGGGTATGGTGTTAAGATAGTCGTGTAGTTCCGCTTCGGAGTAGTGGGCGGTAGAAGCATACAAAGCTTTATAAAACTCACTAAACGCCAGGGAAATATCTTTAGGAGAGGTAAGGATAGCCCCAGAGCATGTTTGAATTTTGGGAACGGCTGTAGAGGTTTCCTGGGCTTTGGCTAAAAATGCCAGGGGTTTCCCATTTTTATCCCCTAGGGCAAACATTGTGCTAGTGGCATGGAGCATCTTTTTCTTAGTTAGTTCTATCCTGTACAGATTAAGGCGTCGAAGAGCCGCCGCAAATTCTGTACGGTTGGCCAAGGATGGGTCAAGTATGTAAGCAGATTCGGATTCCCTCACAGCCAGTTCCAAAGACTCTAAAGTATCCTTACCATGTGCCCGCACTGCAGCTATAGATGCTATTAAGTTACCTCTCAGAACAGCTTTGACGGCATCCCACGTAATTTGGGGGGAAGCAGATAATCGGTTATCCTGCCAATAATGTTTAATGGCAGTTGTGGAGTTGGTTACAACAGTCTCATTCTTTAGCCAGAAGGCTAAGTCTCCACTGCCTAGAAGCGGGGTCTGGAAGCAAGGCTAGCGAGAGGAGTAAGGGAGCATGGTCGGAGATTGCTCTGGGTAAGTAGCGGACCTCACGTACTTTAGGCAAAAGGTCGGAGGAGAGCAGAGCCAAATCTATTCTAGAAAGAGAGTGGTGAGTG
This sequence comes from Xenopus petersii, assembly GCA_038501925.1. Classification (NCBI taxonomy): domain Eukaryota; kingdom Metazoa; phylum Chordata; class Amphibia; order Anura; family Pipidae; genus Xenopus; species Xenopus petersii. The sequence goes on along the minus strand of CM076680.1, from coordinate 108,858,722 downwards.
GCCGAATAGCAGGAGAACTCTTGCCTCTCGGGAAACTTCCACCTCCAAACATCAGTTAAGCCATAAGCCATTGCCCACTCTGCAAGTTTCGAGGTGGTGGGGGCCGCTGTAGATAGTCTGTCTATAGCAGGATTGAAACAGGCATTAAAATCTCCCATAATGCAAAGGGGGGCCGGGGGCATTTGCACTATACCCTGATAGGGATGTAGCGAACGTCGGAAAAAAAGTTCGCGAACATATTCGCGAACTTGCGCAAAAATGCGAGCGGTTCGCGAACGGTTCGCGAACCCCATAGACTTCAATGGGAAGGCGAACTTTAACATCTAAAAAAGACATTTCTGGCCAGAAAAATGATTTTAAAGTTGTTTAAAGGGTGCAACGACCTGGACAGTGGCATGCCAGAGGGGGATCAAGGGCAAAAATGTATCTGAAAAATCTGCCTGTGTGTGCTTGGAAGAGATAGTGTAGGGGGAGAGCTGTTAGTGATTTCAGGGACAGATGATAGTAAGTTTGCTGGCTAGTAATCTGCTTGATACTGCTCTGTATTGGAGGGACAGAAGTCTGCAGGGATTTGAGGGACATTTTAGCTTAGGTAGCTTTGCTGGCTAGTAATCTACTGTTCTCTTTAAACAACTGCCATACGTTGACCTTGTAGGCATTGTTTGCCCAGTTTTTTTGGACGCAGCCACTGAAGCACAGTTGCCAGAAAAAATATGCCATATAAATGCTGAAAATAGTCATTTTTCGCCATACGTTGACCTTGTAGACATTGTTTGCCCAGTTTTTTTTGGACGCAGCCACTGAAGCACAGTTGCCAGAAAAAATATGCCATATAAATGCTGAAAATAGTCATTTTTCGCCATACGTTGACCTTGTAGACATTGTTTGCCCAGTTTTTTTTGGACGCAGCCACTGAAGCACAGTTGCCAGAAAAAATATGCCATATAAATGCTGAAAATAGTAATTTTTCGCCATACGTTGACCTTGTAGACATTGTTTGCCCAGTTTTTTTGGACGCAGCCACTGAAGCACAGTTGCCAGAAAAAATATGCCATATAAATGCTGAAAATAGTCATTTTTTGCCATATACGTTGAGTCAACGTATGGCAAAAAATGACTATTTTCAGCATTTATGTGGCATATTTTTTCTGGCCTCTGTGCTTCAGTGGCTGCGGCCAAAAAAACTGGGCAAACAATGCCTACAAGGTCAACGTCGTTGACCTTGTAGGCATTGTTTGCCCAGTTTTTTTGGCCGCAGCCACTGAAGCACAGAGGCCAGAAAAAATATGCCATATAAATGCTGAAAATAGTCATTTTTTTGGTCGCAGCCACTGAAGCACAGAGGCCAGAAAAATTATGCCATATAAATGGAGAAAATATGCATTTTTTTGGTTGCAGCCACTGAAGCACAGAGGCTAGAAAAATTATGCCATATAAATGGAGAAAATATGAATTTTTTTGGTTGCAGCCACTGAAGCACAGAGGCTAGAAAAATTATGCCATATAAATGGACAAAATATGCATTTTTTTGGTTGCAGCCACTGAAGCACAGAGGCCAGAACAATTATGCCATATAAATGCAGAAAATATGCATTTTTTTGGTTGCAGCCACTGAAGCACAGAGGCTAGAAAAATTATGCCATATAAATGGACAAAATATGCATTTTTTTGGTTGCAGCCACTGAAGCACAGAGGCCAGAAAAATTATGCCATATAAATGCAGAAAATATGCATTTTTTTGGACGCAGCCACTGAAGCACAGTTGCCAGAAAAAATATGCCATATAAATGCTGAAAATAGTAATTTTTCGCCATACGTTGACCTTGTAGACATTGTTTGCCCCGTTTTTTTGGACGCAGCCACTGAAGCACAGAGGCCAGAAAAAATTAAACCAGTAGGGTTTGCACCCTAGTTTGTAACGGTGGCGGAGGGAGGAGGACGCTAAAGGACAGCTGTGTGTGGAGTCATGAGGCTTGAAGAGAAGGACAGCTGCATAGAAGTCAGAACAAGTCTTCCGGCGTGCAGTAACCCTCCGAGATCCACCCCTCATTCATTTTAATAAAGGTCAGGTAATCGACACTTTTGTGACCTAGGCGAGTTCTCTTCTCAGTTACAATCCCTCCTGCTGCACTGAAGGTCCTTTCTGAGAGCACACTTGAGGCTGGGCAAGACAAGAGGTTCATGGCAAATTGTGACAGCTCTGGCCACAGATCAAGCCTGCGCACCCAGTAGTCCAGGGGTTCATCGCTCCTCAGAGTGTCGATATCTGCAGTTAATGCCAGGTAGTCCGCTACCTGCCGGTCGAGGCGTTCTTTGAGGGTGGATCCAGAAGGGTTGTGGCGCTGCCTTGGACAGAAAAACATTTGCATGTCTGATGTTACAGACCGGCCAAAGGGCTTTGTCCTTGCAGGTGTGCTCGTGGCAGGATTACTGGCACCTCTGCCCCTGGAATGTTGATGAGTTCCTGAAGTGACATCACCCTTAAAAGCATTGTACAACATGTTTTGCAGGCTGGTTTGTAAATGCCGCATCTTTTCGGACTTGTGGTATGTTGGTAACATTTCTGCCACTTTATGCTTGTACCGAGGGTCTAGTAGCGTTGCGACCCAGTACAGGTCCTTCTCCTTAAGCCTCTTGATACGGGGGTCCTTCAACAGGCATGACAGCATGAAAGACCCCATTCTCACAAGGTTGGATGCAGAGCTATCCATCTCCGCTTCCTCATTATCAAGGACTGCATCATCCACGGTCTCCTCCCCCCAGCCACGTACAAGACCAGGGGTCCCCAAAAGGTCACCACTAGCCCCCTGGGAAGCCTGCTCCTGTTGGTCCTCCTCCTCCTCCTCCACAAAGCCACCTTCCTCCTCTGACTCCACTTCTGGCACCTCTCCCTGCGTTGCAGCAGGTGCCTGGGTTCGTTCTGGTGATTCCGACCATAAATCGTGCGCTTCCAGCTCCTCGTCACGCTGGTCTACAGCCTCATCTGTCACTCGTCGCACGGCACGCTCCAGGAAGAAAGCGAAGGGTATTAGGTCGCTGATGGTGCCTTCGGTGCGACTGACCATATTTGTCACCTCTTCAAAAGGTCGCATGAGCCTGCAGGCATCGCGCATAAGCACCCAGTAACGGGGGAAAAAAATCCCCAGCTCTGCAGATCCAGTCCTACCACCCAGTTCAAAAAGGTACTCGTTGACGGCCCTTTGTTGTTGCAGCAGACGTTCCAACATAAGGAGCGTTGAATTCCAGCGAGTCTGGCTGTCAGAAATCAAACGCCTGACTGGCATGTTGTAGCGCTGCTGAATGTCAGCAAGGCGTGCCATGGCTGTGTAGGAACGTCTGAAATGGGCCGACACCTTTCTGGACTGGGTGAGAACGTCCTGGAATCCTGGGTACTTGGAGACAAAACGTTGGACTATTAAATTTAACACATGTGCCATGCAGGGCACATGTGTTAAATTTCCCAGTCTCAACGCTGCCAACAGATTGCTTCCATTGTCACACACCACTTTTCCGATCTGCAGTTGGTGTGGGGTCAGCCACCGATCGGCCTGTGACTGCAGAGATGACAGGAGTACAGATCCGGTATGGTTTTTGCTTTCCAGGCACGTCATCCCCAAGACAGCGTGACAACGGCGTACCTGGCACGTCGAATAGCCTAGGGGGAGCTGGGGGTGCACAGGTGTGGAGGAGGAGAAGGAGGACCCAGCAGCAGAGTAAGAAGAAGAAGAGGAAGAAGACGAGGTAGAGAGCGATGGAGGAGTAGAGGTGGTGGCAGAACCGCGTGCAATCCGTGGCGGTGACACCAACTCCACTGTTGTTGTTGTTGTTGAGCTACCCATTCCCTGCTTCCCATTCCCAGCCATTACCAAGTTCACCCAGTGGGCAGTGTAGGTGACATACCTGCCCTGACCATGCTTGGAGGACCATGCGTCAGTAGTCATATGGACCTTTGGCCCAACACTAAGTGACAGAGATGCGGTAACTTGGCTCTGCACATGTTGGTACAGGTGTGGTATTCCCTTTTTAGAAAAAAAATTGCGGCTGGGTACCTTCCACTGCGGTGTCCCAATTGCTACAAATTTGCGGAAGGCCTCAGAGTCCACCAGCTGGTATGGTAAAAGCTGGCGGGCTAAGAGTGCAGACAAGCCAGCTGTCAGACGCCGGGCAAGGGGGTGACAGTCAGACATTGGCTTCTTACGCTCAAACATGGCCTTGACAGAAACTTGGCTGGTGGCAGATGACTGGGAATGGGAACAGGTGGTCAAGGTGGAAGGCGGAGTGGAGGGTGGTTCAGATGGGTCAAGGAGAGCAGAGGTAGAGCAGTAAGATGCTGGACCAGAAGGAGTGTGGCTTTTAGTTTGCCTGTTGCCTTTGAGGTGTTGCTCCCAAAGTGCTTTGTGCTTGCCGCTCATGTGCCTTCGCATAGAAGTTGTACCTATGTGGCTGTTGGGCTTACCAAGGCTCAGTTTCTGACTGCACTCATTGCAAATTACAATGCTTTTGTCAGAGGCACACACATTAAAAAAATCCCACACTGCTGACTTTTTGGAAGTGTGCGATCTGGCGGTAACAGTAGAAGTTGGCGGCATTGGCGGCAATGGCGGGTGCGTTGGCCGGCTGAACACAGGTGCCGATACATGTTGTTGCCCTACTGATCCCTGCGGGCTGTCCTCCCTGCTTCTTCTAAGTCTTATTCTCCTACTGCCTCTCTGACTCTCCGTCTCTCCATCTGAACTACCCTCCTCTTGCTCTCTTCTACTAGGCACCCACAAAACATCAATCTCCTCATCATCATTCTCCTCAGATGCATCAATTTCTTCTGACACATCACAGAAGGAAGCAGCAGCGGGGACCTCCTCCTCATCACTCATCATTATGTCCATCTCTGTCGTGTTCTCTGCCAGAATTAAATCTGGTGTAACGTCCTCATCTCCTTCATCTTCTTCTGCCAATAATGGTTGCGCATTACTCAGTTCAAGAAACTCATGGGAAAATAACTCCTCTGACTCCAGTGAAGAAGGGGCACCGGTGGTGGAGGAAGTGTTACGTGGGGTGGCCATAGCAGTGGAGGATGAGGAGGATGTTGTGGTAAAGTTAGAAACGGTAGAGGATGGGGTGTGCTGTGTAAGCCAGTCAACTACCTCTTCAGCATTTTGGGAGTTCAGGGTCATTGGCTTTTTAAAACTGGGCAATTTGCTAGGGCCACAGGATTGCATAGCAGCACGGCCCCTAGCACGGCCTCTGCGTGGCGGCCTGCCTTTGCCTGGCATTATTTTTAAAAAAACAACAACAACAAAAACTCAGTTGGTTTTTCTGGAAACGATAATACACACAGCTAGATGGCGGTTTGAAGAAAACACTGTGCAAATAATGCCTACAAGGTCAACGTATACACAGCGGTGGATACGGATTACGTAAAATATCAGAATGCTGCTTGAAAAAAAGTAACTCAAGTGGTTTTTCTAGAGACGATAATATTATCAATATTTAGACAAAATGTGAACAAGCTCACACAGCTAGATGGCGGTTTGAAGAAAACACTGTGCAAATAATGCCTACAAGGTCAACGTATACACAGCGGTGGATACGGATTACGTAAAATATCAGAATGCTGCTTGAAAAAACAGTAACTCAAGTGGTTTTTCTAGAGACGATAATATTATCAATATTTAGACAAAATGTGAACAAGCTCACACAGCTAGATGGCGGTTTGAAGAAAACACTGTGCAAATAATGCCCACAAGGTCAACGTATACACAGCGGTGGATACGGATTACGTAAAATATCAGAATGCTGCTTGAAAAAACAGTAACTCAAGTGGTTTTTCTAGAGACGATAATATTATCAATATTTAGACAAAATGTGAACAAGCTCACACAGCTAGATGGCGGTTTGAAGAAAACACTGTGCAAATAATGCCCACAAGGTCAACGTATACACAGCGGTGGATACGGATTACGTAAAATATAAGAATGCTGCTTGAAAAAAAGTAACTCAAGTGGTTTTTCTAGAGACGATAATATTATCAATATTTAGACAAAATGTGAACAAGCTCACACAGCTAGATGGCGGTTTGAAGAAAACACTGTGCAAATAATGCCCACAAGATCAACGTATACACTACTACAGCGGTGGATACGGATTACGTAAAATATATTATGGCTGCTTGAAAAAAGTCACTCCGGTGTTTTTTCTGGAGACGGTAATATTATGGATATTTAGACAGAATGTGAACAAGGTCACACAGCTAGATGGCTGTTGGTTGAATAACACACTGGGCAAAAAATGCCTACAGGGCAAATAATGCCTAAAAGGTCAACTTATACACTACTACAGCGATGGATACGGATTACGTAAAATTTATTATGGCTGCTTGAAAAAAGTCACTCCGGTGTTTTTTCTGGAGACGGTAATATTATGGATATTTAGACAGAATGTGAACAAGGTCACACAGCTAGATGGCTGTTGGTTGAATAACACACTGGGCAAAAAATGCCTACAGGGCAAATAATGCCTAAAAGGTCAACTTATACACTACTACAGTGATGGATACGGATTACGTAAAATTTATTATGGCTGCTTGAAAAGTCACTCCGGTGTTTTTTCTGGAGACGGTAATATTATGGATATTTAGACAGAATGTGAACAAGGTCACACAGCTAGATGGCTGTTGGTTGAATAACACACTGGGCAAAAAATGCCTACAGGGCAAATAATGCCTAAAAGGTCAACTTATACACTACTACAGCGATGGATACGGATTACGTAAAATTTATTATGGCTGCTTGAAAAAAGTCACTCCGGTGTTTTTTCTGGAGACGGTAATATTATGGATATTTAGACAGAATGTGAACAAGGTCACACAGCTAGATGGCTGTTGGTTGAATAACACACTGGGCAAAAAATGCCTACAGGGCAAATAATGCCTAAAAGGTCAACTTATACACTACTACAGCGATGGATACGGATTACGTAAAATTTATTATGGCTGCTTGAAAAAAGTCACTCCGGTGTTTTTTCTGGAGACGGTAATATTATGGATATTTAGACAGAATGTGAACAAGGTCACACAGCTAGATGGCTGTTGGTTGAATAACACACTGGGCAAAAAATGCCTACAGGGCAAATAATGCCTAAAAGGTCAACTTATACACTACTACAGCGATGGATACGGATTACGTAAAATTTATTATGGCTGCTTGAAAAGTCACTCCGGTGTTTTTTCTGGAGACGGTAATATTATGGATATTTAGACAGAATGTGAACAAGGTCACACAGCTAGATGGCTGTTGGTTGAATAACACACTGGGCAAAAAATGCCTACAGGGCAAATAATGCCTAAAAGGTCAACTTATACACTACTACAGCGATGGATACGGATTACGTAAAATTTATTATGGCTGCTTGAAAAAAGTCACTCCGGTGTTTTTTCTGGAGACGGTAATATTATGGATATTTAGACAGAATGTGAACAAGGTCACACAGCTAGATGGCTGTTGGTTGAATAACACACTGGGCAAAAAATGCCTACAGGGCAAATAATGCCTAAAAGGTCAACTTATACACTACTACAGCGATAGTAAAATAAAAAAAAGTAAAATAAAAAAAAAATGAATATTAAAAAAAAAAAATTACAGTTGGTGCTGCTGAACTACTAGGAGCAGCAGATTAGCACACCAGTCCCACTCCCCAACACTGCTAGACTAATAGCACTGGGCTCTTATAGTAGTAGTAGTAGTAGTAGTAGTAGTAGTAGTAGTAGTAGTAAAACAACAAAAAAATAAATAAAAGCAGTCCTTACAAGGACTACTGTTATTGCAGCAGTCAGCAGATGAGATCAGAAGCAGGACAGCTGCCCACTGCAGCTACATACAGAGCACTGCAGTAGAAGGTAGATTACTAGCCAGCAAAGCTACCTAAGCTTAAATGTCCCTCAAACCCCTGCAGACTTCTGTCCCTCCAATAACAGAGCAGTATCAACACGATTACTAGCCAGCAAACTTTCAACTGTCCCTGAAATCACTAACAGGCAGCAGCTCTCTCCCTACACTATCTCTTCAGCACACACAGGCAGAGTGAAAAAAACGCTGCAGGGCTTCGGTTTTTATAGGGAAGGGGAGTGGTCCAGGGGAGAGCTTCCTGATTGGCTGCCATGTACCTGCTGGTCTGGGGTGAGAGGGCAAAAAAAAGCGCCAACAATGGCGAACCCAAAATGGCGAACGTCGCGCGACGTTCGCGAACTTCCGGCGAGCGCGAACACCCGATGTTCGCGCGAACAAGTTCGCCGGCGAACAGTTCGCGCCATCTCTATACCCTGATATATTTCCTTAAGCACCACATCAGTGAAAGGGGGAGGAATATATACATTCACCAGTAAAAGAGGGCTTCCAGCTATGTTACACGCCAATATCTGGTAACGGCCTAGCCTGTCAGAGCGAATATCGAGAAAGTCTAAAGGGAGGCCCTTACGGATAATGAGGGATGTGCCTCTAGCATAGGAAGAGAACGTGGTATGATACGTATGGGACGCCCAGGGTTTGCGCAAAGCCAGGACCCTATTCCCTGTCAGATGCGTTTCTTGGAGCAGAAGAATGTGAGGGTTGTATGTTTTGAGATAATTAAAAACCAATGCACGTTTAACCTTATCGTTCAAACCCCTCACATTCCAAGATACAATAGTTACTACAGACATGGTAATCCATAAAGACAATATATACTCACAATCCCCGATTCGACTCCATGGTACCCAGGCGACACCCTGATCTTCAGGGTAAGGTGAGAGCAGTTATTCCAGCCAAAACCAAAAAAAAAACTAAAAAGACAGAAGGACAGAGAGAAGAGAGGGAGAAAGAACATAACACAAACCCATACATACCCCAAAAACACCCCCCACCCTGCCCAACCCTGAAAGTACGGCGGGCTTAATAACCCAAACGTCATTGAAACTGGAGAAAGTGGTTGCCCATAGCTCAGTCGCTACCAGCTGAGAGATCTGTGAAAGTGTGCCGTGGGCTGGAAATTAGCAGGACCAAAAGACAGCTGATGGACAAAAGATTGTAGGACATCCGAACATGGCAGACACGTCTCCACTTTGAAAATACGGACCTTGAGAGGGTCCCAAACTGATGAGTACTCTTGGAAGAAGGGTGACCAGTGCCTGTGAAGAGGAGGTAACCACCTGGTAAGTAGTAGAAGGCGGATTTCGATGTCGACCTCCGTGTGGGTGGCTAAAACGGACAGGAATAAGGCAACAGTCATGCCGATCAGGCGTGGAGGTAGGGCTATCCTCAGACACGGCAGCAGGGTATCCATAATTTGGTTTAATACAGGGCACAGAGCCACGTTTAGCCATATGAAGTGGGGAAAATCCCACACAAAGGGAGGCAATCAAGGCACACAGCATAGTCCAGGTATAGCCAGTTGTAAACCAGGAAGGGTAACTCAACACAGAGGACGAGCCACACGCACAAAATCCGTATAGCTGCATAGCGTCCGTGCAAAAAAAGTACAGTAACGGCGTACTAGCCAGTAAACGATACAACAAGTAGGTACCTTTAGGTCCACAGGAGCCAAGCCAAGTGTGAGTGGCAGCACCCAATTAGCTGAGGAGCCAGAGGAGCCCCATACGAATCCAAGTTAGGAAGAGGCCCTGAAGCGGCACTATGGGTCATGGCCGAGGGCTTCGTCTGGGCCTTGCTTCTAGCCACTCCAGGGCGTCGGAAAAGAAATGAGCCTTGTTGCCTTCCACGACTTTGAGTCGCGCGGGGTACAGCATGGAGTAAACAAGATTTCGATCCCGCAGCCTTTTCTTGACTTCAGTGAAAGTGCTGCGTAGTTTCTGCAAGTGCGTGGAATAATCCGGGTACAAGGAGATTGTGGTGCCATTAAACTCGAGCTTCCCCACCGTCCGAGCTGCGGTCAAAGCAGTGTCTCTGTCTCTGAAGTGTAAAAGTCGGATAAGGAACGGGCGTGGTGGGGCTCCTGATGGTCTGGGCCTCCCTGGGACGCGGTGTGCCCTCTCCACAGTGAAGTGCGCTGTGAAAGTGGCCTGTGGCAATAGAGTCTGAAGCCATGATTCGGCAAAGTCCACCGCATGCTCACCTTCCGAGCCCTCTGGGAGACCCACCACGCGAACATTGTTCCGCCGCTGACGGTTTTCATAATCGTCTAGTTGCGCAGCCTGTTGCTTGAGTTGGTGGCGCAGGTCGTCCAACCGCTCTGGGAGTGGCTGATAGGAGTCTTCTAGATTGCTCACTCTAGCCTCAACCGCCACTGTGCGTTCCCTTATAGTCTGTAGATCGACTTTAATGAGAGACAAATCAACCTTCACCTCGTCAATCTGGGCTGTTAAAGTAGCCTGGCAGGTTGCAATGGCGGCCAAAACAGGAGCCATGGTCGTATCAGGCCCAGGCCCCTCTGACGACTCAGGTGGAGAGAAGCCGTCGGCGCCATCTTGGGCGGGTCGCCTCACATATTGATCCATCTTTTGCGACGTATCAGCAGGTTTTTTCGGACCCTTAGAGCCACCCATGTTCGCCAAGCAAGGCACAATGCCAAATGGGTATAAAGTCCCAAAGAATTATTTGGTCAGGGTAGAATCAGGATCAATGTGCCCACGGAGCTCACCGCTGTGCGACCAGTTACTTCGGCATTCGGCCACGCCCCAATGCTACATTCTTTACTTGGATTAAGGTTCTTAGTGGGGTCCCTCAGGGCTCGGCATTGGGTCCACTTTTATTTAACTTGTTCATTATTGACTTAGGGAAGGGTATTGTAAGTAACAGATCAGTGTTTGCAGAGGACACAAAACTATCCAGCCCAATTAATTCCATCCAGGATGTGGCATCCTTGCAACATGATATTGACAAACTAGCAATCTAGGCAGCTAAGTGGCTAATGAGATTCAATGTTGATAAATGTAAAGTCATGCATCTGGGATGTAAAAATATCCAAGCCACTTATACCCTTAATGGGACTGCACTAGGCAAATCCATTATGGAAAAGGACCTTGGAGTCCTTGTAGATAAGGCACACTCTGTAGTACAAGCAATTCTCCACTTCAAACGTATCTCAGTAGTTACTGTATATACTCGAGCATAAGCCGAGTTTTTCAGCATCCAAAATGTGCTAAAAAAGTCTACCTCGGCTTATGCTCGGGTCAGCGGGCAGTAGCTGAGATTGCAGTCACTTTTAATCATTCCTATACCAACAGTTCACTTGGGGAGAGATTGCAATATCCCACAATGCCCTCTGTTGGTTATATGAATCAATAACAGTGCGCCCTCTGTTGGTTATATGAAAGAATAACAGTGACTGCAATATCACACAGCACCATCTGTTGGTTATATGAAAGAATAACAGTGTGCCCTCTGTTGGTTATATGAAAGAATAACAGTGACTGCAATATCACAAAGCACCCTCTGTTGGTTATATGAAAGAATAACAGTGACTGCAATATCACACAGCGCCATCTGTTGGTTATATAAAAGAATAACATTGACTGCAATATCACACAGCGCCCTCTGTTGGTTATTTAAAGAATAACAGTGACAGCAATATCACACACCGCCATCTGTTGGTTATATGAAAGAATAACAGTGACTGCAATATCACACAGCACCCTCTGTTGGTTGTATGAAAGAATAACAGTGCGCCCTCTGTTGGTTATATGAAAGAATAACAGTGACTGCAAAATCACATAGCGCCCTCTGTTGGTTATATGAAAGAATAACAGTGCGCCCTCTGTTGTTTATATGAAAGAATAACAGTGACTGCAATATCACATAGCGCCCTCTGTTGGTTATATGAAAGAATAACAGTGACTGCAATATCACACAGCGCCCTCTGTTGGTTATATTAAAGAATAACAGTGACTGCAATATCACACAGCACTCTCTGTTGGTTATATGAAGGATTAACAGTGATGGCAATATCACACAGCACCCTCTGTTGGTTATACAAAAGATTAACAGTGATGGCAATATCACACAGCACCCTCTGCACATGGTAGTGGGACAGTGGGACAATGCACACAGTAATCCGTTTGGCAATTCTCTGTCACCATCAACTTTGCAAAGAAGTCCAGTTGATCATTGGGGGGGTCGCTTTGGCAGAATGTGCGTTGCTGGGAGACAGGGCTGTAGTTGTGTCTAGGCTTATACCAGAGTCAATAAGTTTTCCCAGTTTTCGTAGGTAAAATTAGGTACCCTGGCTTATACTCAGGTCAGCTTATACTCAAGTATATACGGTACAACAGAAAGTGCATAGCAGTGTACAACATTACATAGAATTAACAGAGTTTCGCTAGTCTTGTACCCAATCCAGCCACTTATCCCAAATTTTATCAAATTTCTTAGTGCTACCTCTCTTTTTATATATCAAGGTCTCTAGGTTGCATAGTGTTTTAACTTCCTGCCTCCAGTGTGCAGGGGAAGGAGGTAGGGCATCCTTCCACTTCCTTGTGATGAGCCTCCTTGCTAAAAATAAACATTCTTTTACAAAGAGACCTTGCAAGAATGTAAAGATATCATTGAGGCCTATGCCGAAAAAGCTGATTTTCGCTGTTCTAGGGAGTGTGGTTTCCATAATTGCATCAAGCATGTCAAGGATCTCAGACCAGTACAAGGCTAGGGCTGGACAATCCCATATCATATGAGTGAGAGAGGCATTAAGAGCATGGCATCTGGGGCATTCTGAGGAGGATTCCGGAAAGATACGGTGTAATTTAGCCGGATAATAATATGCCCTGTGAATTAGGCACAACTGTATCATTCTGTCTCTATAGTTGACGGAAACTGTGGGAGGAGAGGCCAACAGCTCTTCCCACTCCTCATCCTCAAGCACCCCAACTTCACTCTCCCACTTCTCTTTAGGGACAATAGGGGTTTATTCAAAAGTGCAGTGTGCAAACCTGCATAAAGTTTTGATATAATACCTTTCGTGGAGCCCTGTGAAAAGCAGTCAATCATGCTGTAGCGAGCTAACTGTATTGGTTGCTGCCTGTTCTGATAGTTCAGGCTCTGCTGTACTTGAGTGTACCGTAACCACTGGTGCAGAGGTAGGTGAAAATCTTCCTGTAGCGTATCAAATGGGACCATTTTCCCCTCCTGCCAAACCTCCCCTATGGTATGGATCCCACATCTTGCCTATAGAGGATTCTTGCTCAGCCTAGCAATGCCTGGAAACCAAAACTTTTCCCATAGTGGTGTCTGGGGAAGAAATTTGTCAATCATAGCTATTTGAGAGGCTTTCCCCCAGATTGTGTGCATAAAGGTCAACACTTGATTTGGGTATTTCATCGGCCTTGGTTTTTTAATGAGAAGCCACTGGAATGGGGGGAATGAGCCACCCAGTATTAGGCTATGCAATTGGTAAAGAGTCTGGTGAAAAGATTCCCCAACCCACACCACTAGGTGACTTAGCTGAGCTGCCAAATAGTACAGGAAAATATTTGGGAAGGATACCCCGCCTTGGAATTTGTCCCTGGTAAGTGTACTTAAACTCAATCGAGGGCAGTACCCACCCAAATCAGTTGTCAAAAGCTAGAGTCAATTTTGGCAAAAAATGACTTTTTAATCCAAATCGGAGCTTGAAGAAGGACATACGTCAGTTTAGGGAGAAGAATCATCTTAATGAGCTGTATCCTACCCATTGGGCTTAACATCAAGGATTCCCATGCTTAAATTTTCTTTTCTACAGTTGACAGCAGGGGTAGAACATTAGAACTGTAGTAATCAGAGATGGGCAGTTTGATCACAACTCCCAAATAAGTAAATTGATCAACTATTGGAAAGGGAGACTGTGGCTCTTCTCCCTGCATATTTGTGCCATCTACTAGCATTATGCTGGATTTTGCTACACTAGTGACCATCCCGGAAAGGTGTGCAAATTTTGTTGTTACCTCTGTCAGACATTGTAAGGATGGCCCCATATCCCCAAGATATATCAAGGTATCGTCAGCATAAAGCTGAATCCTCTCTTCCCTATTTCCAAGGCGCCACCCTTGAAAATTATCGTGTATTCTTGTGCAAAGGGCTCCATGGCTAGGGCAAAGAGGAGGGGGGACATGAGTCTTATCCAATTAGTATATGAGGGCCCAAAATTAAACTGCTTCAAAACGGAAAATTAAAGTGCAGTGCAATAAATTAATGTGTATGATCTAGATAATTCATTGGCTAAAAGTAGTATAAAAATGACCATAATTGAGAGTGGGTTAAAAAAATATGTAGTCACAATCCATAAAATAGTTGATAGAAATTGGAAAAATAGATGGTGGAGTGTAAAACTAGCTGCCTGATTTTTTCTAGATCCTGGGACACCACAAAGATAAGGCAGGACAGGGTAGCCGGGGCTGTGGCCTTGGTATTTAAATTGCCCTAGATGTTTGAGGCTAAGTAACCATAAAAAGCCACAAACCCTCTGACCCTTAGAATGGAAGGAAGAATGAAGAGGTTGTAAAGAAAAGGAAATGATTTGACCCAACAGCACTTCGCCCCACTTCCGTTATAATCATAACCAGACTGTTGATCTATAAATTAAGTTTGTAAGAAAAAAACGATTTCAGGGAATGCAAAGTATGTTTCGCTAAAGAGCTTTGTCAAGGCTGAAATGAGGAGCCCATTCTGTGTGCGCGTAGAAGTAGACTTCTGCAATATACGTCATTGATTTTACTTCCCGCGAGAGAGTAGTCATAGAGGATGCGCCAAACTTAGTTTGTATCCTTTCCTCAACACCGATCTTGTGTCATCCCGTCCCTCCCACCAGGACGATGATGCGCACCGGTACCCTCCCACAGTTGCAACCCTTGCAGGCGTACCGTAATGGACTCCCTAAGCCCATGTAATTCCCAATGATAGTAGCAGCCATGGGTGAGAGCCTCTCTCATGGGGATATTATCAATTTAGTACATTCCAAATGTTTTTAAAAACCTATCAAATTATTTATTTATATTTTTAAAACCATATTTATTATATAATGGTAAAATCCATTGTATATTAAAATCGAATATCTATCACACATATAGTATTAATTATATTGTATAATAAAATTTGAGAAAAATAACCCATGGGGGGAAGGTTCAGAGTTCACCTCATCAAACTTTACGAACACCTTTACGATCACCTTTACGAACCCCCAAGTTTTTTTCTATCACCCAAAATTTCAATAATGCCGGATTCATGTTATGATGTTTTAAAAAATTATGGCCTGTCGATAGTGTTTTATCATTTTTAATTGAGTTCCCTGCAGTTCTTATTGTGCTACAATGTTGCTGTAACCTCTGCTTCACCATTTGGGTTGTCATTCCAATATATTTCTTCTGACATGGGCATTCAATACAGTAGATCACACCTTTGTCAGACCTCAACCAATAGCTGTAATAAAAAGTAGTTTCTGTAAGAATAAGGGTGTCAGGGAGCCGGGAGATCCCTCCAGGGAGGTAGTCAGGATCAAGGAGGAAGCCCTCTTGAGGGAGCAAGGTCGCAGTGTCCAAAGGGTTAATCCAAAGAGTAGTCAGAATCCAGGCAAGAGTTCAGGGGCAGGCAGATAACAGCAAAGTCCAAAGTCCAGGTAGGGGTCAAGATAAGAAATCAGGAACAGGATTAGCAATAACAGCTCACAAGAAACCCAGGAAACACTTAGGAAATGTTTTCCTATACTTGGGCGCCATTCTGGCGTCTAGATGGTGTTTTTATTTTGAATTTGGCACCATAGTGACGTCATTGGCGTCCTTGCCCCGACGTTGGCACGCTGAAATCATCGCGCCGGCGCCGCTACCTACGTGGCGGCCATGGGCGCCACCATTTTGGGAGCAACGCCGGCAGGGGAGGCAGCGCCGCCCAGAGCTCCAGGACCTGCTCCGGGCGGCGATCGTGACAGTACCCACCCTCACGGGGGGCCTCTGGACCACCAGGACTTGGCTTCTGGGAAAATTTAGAGTGAAAATCCCTCACAAGACGAGGAGCATGCACATCAAAGTGTCCTTCCCAGGAGCATTCTTCAGGGCCAAAGCCCTTCCACTTGATGAGGTACTGAAGAGAGCCCCTGGAGATTCTGGAGTCAAGAATCTTTTCCACCTCATATTCTTGTTGACCATCCACAGAAATAGTAGGAGGGGAGACTGGTTCACAGAAAAGCGATTGGAGGTAGTGGGTTTCAGCAAAGAGACATGAAACACGTTGGGAATTCGCATCTCAGGGGGAAGCTGAAGTCTGACAGCCACAGGATTGATCACCTCCGAGATGGAGAATGGACCCACAAACTTCGGACCCAACTTAGGAGATGGCACCCTCAACCGAATGTTCCTGGAAGACAACCAGACTTTATCACCAACCTTGTAGGGAGGAGAGGGTCTACGTCTACGATCTGCAAACGTTTTGTGAACCAGAACGCTCTTCTCTAAGTTCGACTTGGTTGCAGCCCAAATAGCAGACATGTGGGCTGCACGGTCATCAGCAGCCGGGACGTCAGACAACACAAAGTCCTGGGGAAAGGCTTGAGGATGCTGACCATACCGTCATGAACGGAGACCTTCCAGTAGAAGCGTGGCATGCATTGTTATGGGCAAATTCTGCCCAAGGGAGTAGATCAGACCAGTCATCTTGACAAAGGGAGACGTGGTTCCTCAAGAACTGTTCCAGTGCTTGGTTTACTCGTTCAGCTGCTCCATTAGTCTGGGGATGATAAGCGGAGGAGAACTGGAGAGAAATTTGCTGTAAACTGAGAACCTCTGTCGGAGACAACTTCCACAGGGAAACCATGCAAGTGGAAAACATACTGGATGAAGAGCTACGACAACTCCACAGCAGAGGGAAGCTTCCTCAGGGGAATGAAATGGGCCATCTTGCTAAAGTGGTCAATCACAACCCAGATCACCATGTTCCCACAAGAGCTCAACTATGAAGTCCATTGCTAAATGAGTCCATGGACGAGAGGGGATAGGCAAAGGTTGCAATAACCCACTGGGGCAGGAATGGCTAGGCTTGGATGTGGCACAAACGGTACAAGCAGCAACAAAGTCTTTGACATCTTTTCGGATAGTCGGCCACCAGACTAAACATCGAAGGAGTTCAAGAGTCTTTTCAGGACCAGGATGCCCTGCTTGCTTGGAACAGTGGGTCTGTTGAAGAATGGGCAGACGTAACTCGGAGGGAACAAACGCCATCCCAATTGGGGTATCAGGAGGAGCAGAAAATTGACCAGCCAGAATTTGATCAGCGAATTGAGGGTACAAGGAAGCGATGATTTTGACAGGAGGAATAATAGGCTCTTGTCTTTCAGGAGTACGATCCACCGGAGTGAAACTTCGAGACAGAGCATCGGCTTTCCGATTCTTGGAGCCAGGGCGAAAAGTCAAGACAAAGTTGAAGCGGGAGAAGAACAGGGCCCACCTGGCCTGACGAGGATTCAGTCTCTTGAGAGAATGTATGAACTCCAAGTTCTTATGATCAGTATAAATCGTGACCGGAATTGAAGAACCCTCTAGGAGGTGACGCCACTCTTCGAGAGCAAGTTTGACTGCCAGAAGTTCTCGATTCCCTACATCGTAATTCTGTTCTGCAGGAGAAAACTTTCTGGAGAAAAAGGCACAGGGGTGCAATTTCCCATCGGCAGAATGTCTCTGGGATAGAATAGCCCCAGCACCTACTTCAGATGCATCCACCTCAATGCAAAAGGGTAACTTAGGATCCGGATGACGGAGGACTGGGGCAGAAGAAAATGCGTCTTTTACAGCAACTGGAGGCCAGGACCTGGGATTACCCCCTTTTCGGATGAGAGTAAGGATAGGTGCAATACGGGAAGAAAACCCGCTGATGAATTGCCGGTAGTAGTTGGCAAATCCGATGAACCTTTGAATAGCCTTGGTGCTCAAGGGAAGGGGCCACTCTTGGATTGCTGACACTTTAACGGGATCCATCTTGAAACCTTCTGGGGAGATGATATAACCCAAGAAAGGAATCTCAAAGACACATTTCTCCAACTTGGCGAAGAGAGAGTTCTTCCTCAAACAAGAGAGTACTTCCTTCACCTGGGAGCGATGAGATTCAAGGTCTTTCGAGAAGATCAGGATGTCATCCAGGTACACGACCACAGACTTTCCCAAGAGATCCCGGAAGATGTCATTCACAAGCTCCTGAAAGACAGCGGGAGCATTACAGAGGCCAAAAGGCATCACAAGATATTCATAGTGCCCATCCCGAGTGTTGAATGCCGTCTTCCATTCGTCCCCTTCACGGATGCGGATGAGGTTGTACGCCCCATGGAGATCTAATTTAGTGAAAATCTTAGCCCCTTTCAATTGGTCAAAGAGTTCAGCAATCAGAGGCAAGGGGTACCGGTTTTTAACAGTGATCTTATTAAGGCCCCGGTAGTCAATGCAAGGACGTAGGCCTCCATCCTTCTTTTCCATGAAGAAGAAACCTGCCCCGGCAGGAGAAGTAGAGGGGCGGATAAACCCCCGCTGGAGATTTTCCTGAATATAGTCTTTCATAGCGGAAGTCTCAGCCAAAGAAAGAGGATAGGTGCGACCCCTAGGGGGCATGGTTCCTGGCAGGAGATCGTCAGGACAATCGTATGGTCGATGTGGAGGAAGGAATTCTGCGGATTTCTTACAGAATACATCAGAGAATTCCCTGTAGAAGGAGGGTAGAGTATTCAGATCAGACATAGAGATATTCACCCTCTGGAGGGGTTCAGCAGGAAGACAGTGCTGTTGGCACAATTGGCTCCACTGCGAAATCTGTCCTGCGGACCAATCAATGGTGGGATTATGCAGGCGCAGCCAAGGGAAACCCAAAACAACAGGAACGGATGGGCAGGAAATAATTAGGAACGATAGTCTTTCTTTATGCAGCGTCCCAACCTGCACAGGCAATTCCCCAGTCATCTTAGAGATAAATTCAGCCTCCAGGGGTCTGTCGTCAATGGCAGTGACATGAAGCGGAGTGGACAATGGGAATAAGGGAACTTCCATGTGTTTGGCGAAAAGAGCGTCCATGAAGTTCCCAGCAGCTCCAGAGTCAATGAAAGCTGAGCCGACAATAGTCTTAGTGGCTAGGCGAATCTGTAAAGGAAGGAGAAACCTGTGAGTGTTCTTTTGAGACTTCGGAGAAGTGCCCCCTCCAGGGAGGTAGTCAGGATCGAGGAGGAAGCCCTCTTGAGGGAGCAAGGTCGCAGTGTCCAAAGGGTTAATCCAAAGAGTAGTCAGAATCCAGGCAAGAGTTCAGGGGCAGGCAAATAACAGCAAAGTCCAAAGTCCAGGCAGGGGTCAAGATAAGAAATCAGGAACAGGATTAGCAATAACAGCTCACAAGAAACCCAGGAAACGCTTAGGAAATGTTTTCCTATACTTGGGCGCCATTCTGGCGTCTAGATGGTGTTTTTATTTTGAATTTGGCGCCATAGTGATGTCATTGGCGTCCTTGCCCCGACGTCGGCGCGCTGACGTCATCGCGCCGGCGCCGCTACCCACGTGGCGGCCATGGGCGCCGCCATTTTGGGAGCAACGCCGGCAGGGGAGGACGCGCCGCCCGGAGCTCCAGGACCTGCTCCGGGGCGGCGATTGTGACAAAGGGCACCTAATTTGGGCTTCAGTTAACATTATGGTAACTATTACCCAGGGGTTCAATGACTTGCACATTTGCTATAAGTTCTGGGCCATTAGAGATCACTAAATCCAGAATAGCATTTTTTCTGGTTGGCTCCTCAACAACTTGTGCCATAAAATTGTCGTGTAACATGTTTATAAACTTTTTCCGATTAACTGATCTGGCAGTACTGTTGCTCCAGTCAATATCTGGGTAATTAAAATCCCCCATTATCATTACTTTACCCAAACTAGCAGCCCTTTCTATTTGCATCAGGAGCTTCGCCTCCTCTTCCTCGATTACATTAGGGGGTGTATAGCATACTCCTACAATTAATTTGCTGCCCAGTCATGCGACTCATTCAGCCATATTTCGCCAACACCAACAATATCATCTTTTCCCTCCAGCACCAGCACCTCCAGCTTTCCCATTTTACCAGTCAGACTTCTTGCATTTGCAAACATACATTTAATACTGGTACCATATTAAACAAATGAGGTCCTCCCTATCCTTAACAGTACCCCCAACCAAATCTCCTCACCCATTTTCCCTTCCTTTGCCCACTATCTCGTCTAAACTGTCTTCCACTGAATCTTTTACTGAACCCTCCCTCCCCACACCCAGTTTAAAATCTTCTCCAACCGTCTAGCCATCTTCTCCCCCAAAACAGCTGCACCATCATCATTGAGGTGCAGTCCATCCCTAGCAAAGAGCCTGTAGCCAACTGAGAAATCAGTCCAGTTCTCCAAAAACTCAAAACCCTCCTCCCTACACCAATCTCTCACCATGCATTAATCTCCCTAAACTCCCTCTGTCTTTTTAGCGTTGCTCGTGGCACAGGTAATATCTCTGAGAAAGTTACCTTGGAAGTCCTCACCCTCAACTTCTTACCTAGTTTTTTAAAATTGTTCTTGAGGACTTCACCACCTCCTCTAACTTGATCATTGGTACCTATGTGTACCAAGACTGCTGGGTCTTCTCCAGCCCCTCCCAATAATCTGTTCACTCATTCCACCACATGCCGAACCCTAGCACCAGGCAAGCAGCAGACTGGCATGAAGGGTCCTTACAGCAAATTACCCTATCCACCTTTCTAATAATTAATTCCCTAAATTTCAGACATGCAAACTTTGACAGTGTAAGGTCAACTCTGCAACATATTAAGTGGGAAATGCTTTTCACAGGGTTAAACACAGAACAAAAATGGGAAGTCTTTAAAATGCTGCTTAATAAATAAACTTGTCAGTATATTCCACTTGTAAGCAAGGAACGTCGTTGCAAAGCAAAACTTTTTTGGTTCAATAGAAGCGTTGGTGTTAAGGTGGGTAAGACGTGCTTTTAAGGCTTTCAAGTTAGCTGGTACAGTCGAAACATTTATAAGGTACAAGGAGGCCAATAAATCATGCAAAGAAGCTATAAGGCAAGCTAAAATTGATATAGAAAAGGATATTGCAGCAAGCAGTAAAAAAAATCCAAAATTATTTTTTTAAATATGTTAATAGTAAAAAAATGAAGCAGGAAGGGGTGGGACCCTTACTATCAGAGGGGGGTCAGCTGGTTGATGAAAACAAAATAAAAGCGCAGATTCTGAACTCATATTTTTCATCTGTCTACACAAATGAGGAACCAGTAAGTGAAGGTTTCCTTCTTAACAGTCCCAATTCTGGTAATACAACTAATGATGCACGGTTCACACATGAATAAATTCAAAAGAGACTAGAACATGTTAAGATTAACAAAGGTCCAGGGCCAGATGGTATTCATCCCAGGGTAATTAGCGATCTTAGCTCTGTTTTTGCCAAACCTCTTTACTTAATTTTTCAGGATTCATTGAGATCTGGCATAGTGCCGAGAAACTGGCGAATTGCTAATGTGGTGCCTCTATTTAAAAAAGGATCCCGTTCTCAGCATCAAAACTATAGGCCAGTTAGTCTGACGTCAGTGGTAGGAAAGCTTTTCGAAGGGTTAATAAAGGATAAGATACTGGACTTCATAGCAAATCATAATACGAGTTTGTGCCAGCATGGTTTTATGCGTAATAGATCTTGCCAGACTAACTTAATTTCTTTTTATGAGAATGAAAGTAGAGACCTCAATTCTGGGATGGCAGTGGATGTGATTTACTTAGACTTTGCTAAAGCATTTGATACAGTGCCACACAAAAGGTTACTGGTTAAATTAAGGAATGTTGGCTTGGAGCATAGTATTTGTACCTGGATAGAGAACTGGCTAATAGATAGACTACATAGAGTGGTGGTAAATGGAACATTTTCTAATTGGACCAGTGTTGTTAGTGGAGTACCTCAGGGCTCTGTACTAGGTCCCTTGCTTTTCAACTTGTTTATTAATGACCTGGAGGTCGGCATTGAAAGTACTGTTTCTATTTTTGCAGATGATACTAAATTGTTCAGAACTATAGGTTCCATGCAGGATGCTGCCACTTTGCAGAGTGATTTGTCTAAACTGGAAAACTGGGCAGCAAACTGGAAAATGAGGTTCAATGTTGATAAATGCAAGGTTATGCACTTTGGTCGAAAATAATATAAATGCAAGTTATACACTAAATGGCAGTGTGTTGGGAGTTTCCTTAAATGAGAAGGATCTAGGGGTCTTTGTAGATAACACGCTGTCTAATTCTAGGCAGTGTCATTCTGTGGCTACTAAAGCAAATAAAGTTCTATCTTGCATAAAAAAGGGCATTAACTCAAGGGATGAAAACATAATTATGCCTCTTTATAGGTCCCTGGTAAGGCCTCATCTAGAGTATGCAGTTCAGTTTTGGACTCCAGTCCTTAAGAGGGATATAAATGAGCTGGAGAGAGTGCAGAGATGTGCAACTAAATTGGTTAGAGGGATGGAATACTTAAATTATGAGGGTAGACTGTCAAGGTTGGGGTTGTTTTCTCTGGAAAAAAGGCGCTTGCGAGGGGACATGATTACACTTTACAAGTACATTAGAGGACATTATAGACAAATGGCAGGGGACCTTTTTGCCCATAAAGTGGATCACCGTACCAGAGGCCACCCCTTTAGACTAGAAGAAAAGAACTTTCATTTGAAGCAACGTAGGGGTTCTTCACAGTCAGGACAGTGAGGTTGTGGAATGCACTGCCGGGTGATGTTGTGATGGCTCATTCAGTTAATGCCTTTAAGAATGGCTTGGATGATTCTTTGGACAGACATAATATCAAAGGCTATTGTGATACTAAGCTCTATAGTTAGTATAGGTATGGGTATATAGAATTTAATTAAAAGTAGGGAGGGGTGTATGTATGGATGCTGGGTTTTCATTTGGAGGGGTTGAACTTGATGGACTTTGTCTTTTTTCAACCCAATTTAACTATGTAACTATAACTAAAAACTGCTTTTCCTTCCTTGCACTCCCCTCCCCCCCACCAGTATTAGAGCCACTGCCTCCCTGGGTGCTCTGATAGTCAGTCTGCTCCATACACACCAGTTCAGAGCTTTCCTCCCCAGCATCTTCAGCCAAAATGGTGAATTTATTATTTTGGACAAGCTATGGACCAGCCCCCTACCCTTCTGTCCCCTACTTCCCCTCCTGATTGTCACAAACATTCATCCCTCATTAGCCTCCACTGCTCCTTCTCCTCCTCCCACTCCACTAGCCCCTGCCCCTCCCCCTCATTTGCCGCTGCCCTCAGTGCTGCAAGTTCCCCCTTAGAGTCTGCAGTTCAGATTCCAACATGAAAACCCACCGACATCTCTCACATGTAAATACTGCATGGAACTGCTGCTCCAACACCACATACATGTGACAAGACACACACTGATTAATACCAGCAAACTTCTTGCACTCATATTTACACTGGGTACTTACAGTCTCCGAAATACAATTCCTCACAAATGCCTTTTTGGTTTTAAGCACCTTAAGGTTTTTAATGCTGCTTAACACTCAATTCACATGCAACACTCACTTAGCAGCTCCCACACTCGCTTTGAATTCACAGATTTAAGGTTTCAAACCACAGCAAACAAAGCCTGATCAGAATTTACCTGATTAACTCCTCCCCCTTAATTAGCAGAAAGAGGGAAGAGGAAAAAAATGCTGTTTGCTACCAGCAGTAAAGTAACAACCCCTTAGAAACCCTCAGACTAAAACACAAAAAGAAAATAAATGCAATAAATGTATCTACGAGTTTACCCCAAACAGAGAAATGAAAAAGCTTCTTGCACCCAGCACTCCCAGCATGCACAGCAAACACCAACGCCTTAAGGTTTTTAACGCTGTTTAATACTTAATTCACATGCAACACTTAGATCACAGCCAATTTGGAGAAACCGCACACCTCACAAACCTGAGCAGAGCTTCCTGGTGCTCGGCGGTAGGGGAATAGGCAACCACCCAGTCAAGGTACGTGGAAAGATCACCGGCACCAGGCCCGGACTGACCATATGTCAGTTTGGGCAATTTCCCGAAGGGCCACTCCATTTGCCTTTGAAATGGGCCGCTTCTGATTTGTGGCGTCTGGGCAGGGAGAGAGAGATTTACAGCATGCACGCTGGGCTTCTCGTTCACACACACAAAGCAGCTGCGTGTTCCTCCTCCCATCTCCCTCGATAAGTCAGGGAAAGGCAAAGGTGATTGGCCAGCAGACGGGTTGGGAGGTGTCAGAGTTCCCGTGCTGTTTCACGAAGCTCCTAGGAGAGTTAGGGGGGAGGTAGGGGTGTCTGTGTGTGTGTGTGTTTGTGTCTATTTGTGTGTGTGTGTGTGTGTCTCTGTGTTTGTTTGTCTCTGTGTGTGTGTGTTTGTGTATCTCTGTATTTGTGTCTTTTTGTGTGTGTGTGTCTCTGTGTTTGCGTGTCTCTCTGTGTTTGTGTGTCTTTCTGTGTCTGTGTGTGTCTGTGTGTGTTTGTGTCTCTCTGTCTCTGTTTGTCTCTGTGTGTGTGTTTCTGTGTGTGTCTGTGTGTCTCTCTGTTTGTGTGTCTTTTTGTATGTTTGTGTGTGTCTCTGTGTTTGTGTGTCTGTGTCTCTCTGTGTTTGTGTGTCTGTGTGTTTCTCTGTGTCTGTGTGTCTCTATGTGTATGTTTGTGTCTCTCTGTCTCTGTCTCAGTGTGTGTGTGTCTGTGTGTGTCTCTCTGTTTGTGTGTCTTTTTGTGTGTGTGTGTCTCTGTGTGTGTGTGTCTCTCTGTGTTTGTGTGTCTCTCTGTGTTTGTGTGTCTCTGTGTGTGTCTGTGTGTCTCTCTGTTTGTGTGTCTTTTTGTGTGTGTGTATCTGTGTTTGTGTGTCTGTGTCTCTCTGTGTTTGTGTGTCTGTGTGTTTCTCTGTGTTTGTGTCTCTCTGTCTCTGTGTGTGTGTCTCTGTGTGTGTCTCTCTGTTTGTGTGTCTTTTTGTGTGTGTGTCTCTCTGTGTGTGTGTCTCTGTGTTTGTGTCTCTCTGTGTTTGTGTGTCTCTGTGTTTGTGTGTCTCTGTGTGTTTGTGTGTCTCTCTGTGTTTGTGTCTTTTTGTGTGTTTGTGTCTCTGTGTGTGTCTCTGTGTTTGTGTGTCTGTGTGTTTGTGTCTCTGTGTATGTGTGTCTCTCTGTGTTTGTGTGTGTCTCTTTGTGTGTGTGTGTTTGTGTGTGTGTGTTTACATGTGGGCTGCTTTGTTTGTTTTTTTCCCAGGCTGCTTTTTGCTCCCAGTCCGGCTCTGACCGGCACACAGAAGTTTGTTCAGCAGGGCAAGCTCTTGCAATTTTAATAATGCACTGCATTATTAAAATTGCAAGGGCTTGCCCTGCTGAACAAACTCCTGTGTGCCGGTGATCTTTCCACGTACACTTAGATCACATGCAACACTCGTTTGCAGCTCCCACACTCACTTTGAATTCACAATTCTAACTTTTTTAAAAATCAGATTTCTTGAACTTTCACTTGGAACTTTACTTAGTAAATTATTTTAATTATGATTGGTGTCCTTTAAGAACTGGAGCCCAAAACTGCACTGCATACTCAAGGTGAGGCCTTACCAGGGACCCACAAAGAGACAAAATTATGTTTTCATTTGTTGAATTAATTACTTTTTTCATACAAGACAGTATTTTATTTGCTTTAGTAGCCACAGAATGGCACTGCCTGGAATTAGACAATTTATTATCTGTACAAATTCCCAGATCCTTTTCATTTAAGGACACTCTTAACACACCGCCATTTAGTGTAAATCCCACATTTAAATTATTTCTACCAAAGTGCATAACCTTGCATTTACAGTATCAACATTGAACCTCATTTTCCATTTTTCTAATTTAGCCAAATCACTCTGCAATGTGGTAGCATCCTGCATAGAACTTTTACAATGTTCACAATTTAGTATCATCAACAAAAATAGAAATAGTACTTTCAATTTGGGTTGCCACCCTACCCCATTAAAACCGAACACATATGCAATCCACAGCCTGCATGGCTAATTAGCAATTCATTTAGATGCATGCTGCAGACTGAAGTGATTTCTGTGTAGCCATGCAGCATGCATCTAAATGAATTGTTGATTAGCCATGCAGGCTGTGGATTCCATATGTGTTTTACTTTCAATGTCAACCTCCAGATCATTAATATACAAATTAAAAGGCAAAGGACCATGGACAGACTCCTGCGGTACTCAACTAACAACACTAGTTGTTTGTATATAAGCACAGAGCTTCAAACAGGCTAGACGGCAGACTATAGTACTTAAAATTGCAGTTCTCTAATATGGGATTTTCCCATGGCACATACTACTAAAAAAGTAAATTTTTCATAAAAAATAATTTACTGATATGAAATAGTGTTTTATATGGGCTGTTTTATATGATATATTTTTAGGGGGACTTGCAATATTTTGGGGTATATTTTCCTTTTATGGTATATGAAAGATATGTTTTAGCACAGACGTGTATGAAGGTAGTCCAGAAAGGAAATGCTTTCTTCTCATAATAAATTAAAGTCCCATTTTTAAGGGTAAATAGGTATATTACTTCTTATATAAAAAGCTGACACATTCCCCTTTAATGGCAAAGTATTCACTGTTCACTGTTTTGGCCAGATTCAATTCAGTGTGAAAAGGTTATCTCATGGTTTATCACTTGAAAAGTCATGGACAAGATTCAATTCAAGGAAAAAAAACTTTCCTCTAAATGTAGTTCCAGTTTTATCCATAGACTTCAATAGAGTTTTCACGTGATAAATCTTGAGTTTTTCTCAATTGAATTGCATCTCAAATTGAATCATGTTCATGACTTTACACATGAAAAACCTTTTCTCACTGAATTGAATCTGGCACTTTCAGGTTTTCTGTAGTTATCTATGCAGAGTTACTGTAGATAAATATTGAGCTTGTTGGGTTATTATTGACCTACAGACACACACACACACACACACACTGTACTGTATCTTACAATCAGAAACAGTAACACAACATATATTAGGATTTTTTCTTCGATCTGCGGATTTAGATTGCTGGGAAGAGCCGTAGATCACTGGGCAACTCCTTAGGCAAAGAGCGCCGGAGCCTGGATCACCTGCTGGCCCGACTGATCAAACCCCACATGACTCCAAGCAGCGCCAACATCAGCTGACACATGCCTACCCCTGGGGTATATAAAATCCTGCCCCCAGTGCTGCCCCTTCTTCTCTGCTGGGACTTTGAAAGTTCAGGGGGTTGGGCTAATAGCTTTTTCTTTGTCTTTTTTTTTTCCTTTGTTCTTTTTTCTGCCTTGCTGTAGTAGTTGTAGTAGTCTGACAATCCCTCTTTGCATAGTGTGATACAGCTGTCAGATTTTCTGGCTGTGAAATAACTGATTGATTGATTTTCTTTTTGTCACTGACTTGTGAGCTTTTTAGTTCTCTTCATTTTGTTGGCAACATATTCTGTTGAAGAGGCTGCTGCCCTATGCATGGCCTCTAGCTCAGAGGAGTTCAGTGAGTCCGATTCTGAGTTTGTGCCCCCTGAATCAGAAAGTGACTCTTCTACTGATAATCAGGTGGTAGTAGTAGAACGGTTACTGCCCTTGAGGAGCCCATTGAGTTTGAGCAGGATGTAGAAGAGGAGGTTAAGGATCAGGAAGAGGACAATAGGGCTGATGCTGCAACTGGAGGAAAGCCTGCACGTGGGGGCCTCCTGGTAATTTTCCCACTGAAATCCCACCATTTACTGCAGTCTCTGGTGTTAAAGGACCAGTAATATCAAAATTAAATTGTTTTAAAGTAATAAAAATATAATGCAGTGTTGCCCTGCACTAGTAAAACTGCTGTCTTTGCTTAAGAAACACTACTATTGTTTATATAAATAAGCTGTTGTAGCAATGGGGGCAGTTATTCAGATAGCAGCTAGCAGAAACGCTACATAGAACATAATGGTGTTATCTGTTATCCACTATTTATCCTTTGTCATATAGCCTTTTTTCAATTCCCCCATTGCTTCTCAGCAGCTTGTTTATATGAACTATAGTAGTGTTTCTGAAGCAAACACATCAGTTTTTCCAGTGCAGGGCAACACTACATGATATTTTCATTAATTTAAAACACTTTATTTTTTTGGTGTTACTGTTCCTTTAAGGCGGACACCAGTAATTTTGAGCCAATACATTTTTTTTTTTTTTTTTTTTACATGGACCATCCTATAGGATATCCTATAGGATATGGTTCAAAATACAAATGTCTATGCGAGCAATATCTTACCCAAAATCCCTTCCCTAGATATGTTTGAGCTCAGGCATGGCATCCCACTGATATTGCTGAAATGAAGAGGTTTGCGCAGGGGCGCTCCACCAATGAGGCGAGTTGAGACACTCGCCTCAGGCGGCAGCACCCCCTTGTTTGTCAGGGGCGGCAAAAATGCCGCTCCTGGTAACTAAGAGCCGAATTTCCGGTTTTCAAACCAGAAATTCGGCTCTTCTAGTGCAGAGAGCGCTATTGCGCTCTCTGCACCAAGCGTTGTGGACCGCCCCTGCCCTCTCCGGCGCTATAAAGGTTAGTGCCGTGGGGAGGGAAGGGGGCGGCGAAACAAGGCCGCCTCAGGCGGCATTATAGCAAGAATCGCCCCTGGGTTTGCGGGACTAACTTTAGCTATGAGTTTCAGAAAAGCAAATTCCCTAGAGTCCTACTGGGATAACACTACAGTGCTATCCATTTCAATGTTATCTGCCACAATGCCTAGAAACCGGTATAAGCTACTGCTCCGGTTTCTGAATTTCAATGGCAATTCTACGGCTGTACCCACTAATGATCCTTACGATGACAGGCTGCATAAATTGAGCTCCCTAATAGACAGCCTGTCTGAGTGCTTCACTGCAATGTATACACCCTCCCAAAACATCTATATTGAGGAGTCCCTTCTCCTCTTCAAAGGGCACCTACACTTCTGTCAGTACATCCGTTACTGCTCAGACGGCAGTGAATGGCCAGTTACAAGGGGTGGCAAAAAGCTGCCTCCTGTAACTTTAAGAGCCGAATGTCCGGCTTTTAAACCGCACATTCGGCTCTGCTACTGCAGAAAGTGCAGTACACACCCGCTGTGCTACCAATGCAGCCCCCTTTGACCCGCTCTCACACTAAAAGTGCGGAGCAGGAGAGGGGGCGGCAGCAGCCCGTGGATCGCCCCTGTGCCTGCAATAGGATAAAATTGTATAATTTTTTTTATTTTTTGCAGTTTTATATTTGTTACAGGAACATAGTGGGGGAAAGATAGAAGGAGGGAAGGGGAAAGGAGGAGAGAGGAAGATGGAGAGGAAAGAGGAGTACTGGCAATGCTCTTTAATAAGGTGACTTTTACATTAATTTATGCATTTAGTGCAGATTTTATTACTGAGGTTCCTTGTGCATATGTTGCATCTTTTCTTTCTCGTAGTGTTCTTATGACCTGAGCTGATGGTGGGTGAATGTTCGTTCATATAATTGGAGACGTTCTACTTCCTTTGTTATTTCCCTTAGTGTCAGAAGTGTACTTTTTTTCCAGTTCTTTGCTAATAGGCTCATACCAATCAAAAGTAATTGCATGATTGTTCTTTTGGAGCTGTGTCTCCTTGAGGTATATCCAGGCCTAGTAATGCCCGTGACTTCACTTATAAGTCGTTTGATACCTTCCCAGTATTTTTTTGCAATTGGGCAGGCTCATCATATCATCATCATCATCATTTATTTATATAGCGCTGTCAAGATACGCAGTGCTTTACTGCAGTTATAGCAAACAGGGAATAAATGGTGGATAAAAGACAAGGATTACAGAATACAATAGGGTTTACAACCTAAAAGGTTAGGGTACAATTGAGACATTAGGATTGTATAAACAATTTGTCATTTTTGATACAGCAATGATTAATTAAGGCACATCGAATAGGCCTCTTTAAACAGATGGGTCTTTAAGGAGCGCTTGAAAGTTTGGAAGGAAGGAGAAAGTTTGACAGCTTGTGGCAGAGAGTTCCAGAAAAAAGCAGTGTCACGATCGCCGCCCGGAGCAGGTCCAGGAGCTCCGGGTGGCGCATCCTTCCCTGTCAGCGTCGCTCCCAAAATGGCGGCGCCCATGGCCGCCACGTGGGTAGCGGCGCTGGTGCGATGACGTCAGCACGCCGACGTCGGCGCAAGGACGCCGATGACGTCAGAATGGCGCCAAATTCAAATATAAAAGCCTTACCAAGAAGCCAGAATGGCGCCCAAGTATAGGATTCGTTCCTGTGATGTTTCCTGGGTTTCCTGTTTGAATTGCTAAGGATTTATCTTGTTCCTGTTTATTGCTGACCTCTTGCCTGGACTTTTGGACTTTGCTAATATTCTGCCTGCCTTTGAACCCTTGCCTGGACTCTGGTTATTCTCCTGATTTAACCCTTTGGATACTGCGACCTTGCACCCTCAAGAGGGCTTCTTCCTTGATCCTGACTACCTCCCTGGAGGGAGCTCCCGGCTCCCTGACAAGCAGAAGCCCGAGAGAAGTCTTGTAGAGGAGAATGGGCAGAAGTGACCAGAGGAGAAGTGAGGCGAAGATCAGAAGCAGAGCGTAGGTTTCATGAAGGAGTGTATTTGGAGATTAGAGATGAAATATAGGGAAGGGTTTCATTATTAAGGGCCTTGAATGTGAGTGTAAGTAATTTGAATTTGATTCTAGAAGAGATTGGGAGCCAGTGAAGGGACATACAGATGGGAGCAGCTGATGTTGAGCGGCGAGCTAGATGAATGAGTCTAGCGGCCGCGTTTAGAATAGATTGGAGTTGTGAAAGGTGACTTGTTGGAATACCTGTGAGGAGTAAGTTGCAGTAATCAAGGCGGGAGATGATGAGAGACTGAATCAGTGTTTTAGTTGATTCTTAACTGAGATAGGGTCGTATTCGAGCAATGTTGCGCAGTTGAATACGGCAAGATTTTGCAAGTGTTTGAATGTGTGGTGAAAAAGACAGATGAGAGTCTAAGATGACTCCTAGGCAGCGTGCCTGTGTGGTGGAATGAAAGGTGGTGTTGTTTACGGTGAGTGATAGGGGAAGATCTTGGAGGAAATATGATGAGTTCTGTTTTAGAAAGGTTCAGTTTCAGGTGGCGCTGTGACATCCAGGAGGAGACAGCAGAGAGACAGTCTGTGACTTGGGAAAGGACAGAATTAGAAAGATCAGGAGTAGACAAGTAGAGTTGAGTGTCGTCAGCATAAAGGTGATACTGAAGTCCAATTGACTGAATGAGTTTTCCTAGTGAAGTTGTATAGAGCGAGAACAGCAGGGGGCCAAGAACAGAGCCTTGAGGAACTCCAACAGAGAGTGGGAAAGTAGTTAGAGAAGGAAACTTTAAAGGAACGGTCAGACAGATAAGATGTAAACCATGAAAGAGCAGTGTCCCGAATGCCAGCTGAGTGTAGAATGTCAAGGAGGAGTGTGTGGTCAACTGTATCAAAGGCTGCAGAGAGATCTAGAAGGATTAGAATGGAATAATGACCTTTAGACTTTGCCAATAGAAGATCATTGGTTACTTTGGTGAGTGCAGTTTCAGTCGAGTGTGATAGGCGGAAGCCAGATTGCAAGGGGTCGAGGAGGGAGTTATGAGTGAGATGCTGGATCAGGCGTTTGTAAACAAGCCTTGCTAGTAATTTGGATGCGAATGGAAGAAGGGAGACCGGTCGATAGTTAGTGGGAGAGCTGGGATCAAGGGAAGGTTTTTTGAGGATAGGAGTGATTAGTGCTTGTTTGTATAATGATGGAAAGGTGTGAGAATATACGCGTGCGTCCTGTCCGGCTCAGGCGCGGGCTCGCTAACGCGCGCCGGCGTCTGACGCGGGACGCTGGTGACGGTCGTGGGCGCGGAGGCGCCGGCGACGGTCATGGGCGCGGAGGCGCCGCCAACGGTCATGGGCGCAAGGACGTAGGCGGAAACGCCGGTGATGGACGTGCTGGCGTCAGTTCCGCGACGTCAGCGCAGAGACGCCAGTTTGGCGCCAAAGCATCTGTATTTAAACACAAACCAGACTAAGGTGCACTGCCTGGTTATTAGGTTATTTTGACTGAAACCCTAGCGTCTTCGAACTTTGGATTCCTGATTATTGACCCTAGCCTGAACTCGGATTTGATTCCTGCCGCCTGTCTCGACCTTCTTGCCTGTTTCTTTGTTTATGAATATTGCTGCCTGCCTTTTGACCTCGGATTCCCTGACTACGATTTTGCCTAATCCCTTGTACTTCGCTGACCGTCTCACTGGCTACTCCCCACAACCCTGCTCCCTGTTCCACTCAAGGTGGGTAGTGGTTGTGCGAGGCGCTTGTGGGTTCATTATCTTCTGCTCCAGCTCCTTCTACGACTGGATTATACTGGTGAGTCTGACAGTATAACCAGGCCAAAAGAAGATGGATCCAGCTGAAGGGGCGTCCCCGTTTGCTGTCCTGACGCAACAACTGTCTTCCCTTACGCAAGCTGTCCGGGAGCTGCAAGGCGGCTATACTCAGCTACAAGAGCACATTAGGACCCATCCACCGGCTGTTCCTCCTTCTACGGCTGCTGCAACTCCTCCTGCTCCAGCGGAAGTTCAGGTGATCACCTCCGAAATTTCGGAACCTAAGGTGGCCTTCCTGGAGAAGTTTGCTGGCGACCGAAAGTTGTTCCGGAACTTTAGGAGCAACTGTAAACTGCTATTTTCACTCAAGCCTCACACCTATCCCTCTGAGCAGACCCGGGTTGGGGTGATTATCTCTTTTCTTACGGGAGAGCCACAGATGTGGGCCTTTCGTCTTATGGATCATCACAGTCCTGCATTGGCCACAGTGGACTCCTTCTTCGATGCCATGGCAGTTCTTTTCGATGATCCTCACAGAGCCACTACTGCTGAAGCTGCTCTGCGTGCCCTGAAACAAGGTAACCGCCCAGCGATAGATTACACCCTGGAATTCCGGCAATGGGCAGATGACACGGAGTGGAATCCAGCAGTGCTTATGAACCAGTTTCGCTTCGGCCTTTCATCTGTCTGGCCATACAACTCGATCGGAGGCTCAGGGAACGCAGAGAGGAAGAAGAGGCAGAGAGAGCAGGCCTTCCACCTCAGTCTTGGATGTTACCAACCGCTCCACCTCCTATCCGAATGCCTTCCACCCTTCCTCCAGCTGTTCCGTTACCCGTCTTCAGCACAGCCCCAGAGCCTATGCAGATTGGAGCCATTAAATCTGCGTTAACTCCAGAGGAACGGATCAGACGTCGCAGACTCAACCTCTGCCTTTATTGTGGACAAGCAGGTCACTTGCTTCGGGGTTGTCCGATTCGTCCAACGGGTAAGAGGATGTTTGAAAGAGACTTTTCCAGTTGCCATGTTCCCGTGCCTCTCCTGACAGTCTCTTTATCTTTGCAGTGGGGAGACAAGCGGGTAGAGCTTCAAGCAATTCTTGATTCTGGGGCCAGCGGGTGTTTTCTGGATAATAAAATGGCGCTACAGTTTCAGATCCCACTCCAGTCCAAGAAGAACCCCATAGCTCTTCGTGTGGCAGATGGTTCTCTGATTACCTCGGGCCCTGTGGTGCAAGAAACCGTCTCACTTTTTGTTGTGTTAAATAAAGGGCATGCTGAAGTCATGAACTTTGATGTGGTTTCTTCTCCTTTATTTCCCGTCATTTTGGGTTTACCCTGGTTGCAGAAACACAGCCCGTCCATCAACTGGACTACCGGTGAAGTGAACTTTCTTTCAAATTTTTGTTCCTCTCAATTGTTCCTCTCAATGCATTTCTTCTTCAAACAGAGTCTGTTCTTTATCTCCTGCCTCCGAAATCCATAATCTTCTTCCTCAAGCTTACTGGGAATTTACGGACGTTTTTAACAAGAAAGGGGGGGACAAGTTACCTCCTCATCGTATTTACGATTGTCCTATTAACCTTCTTCCAGGGGCTCAGATTCCTTTTGGACGAGTCTATCCTTTATCCGAGTCTGAACTGTCTGAACTTCGTTCTTATTTAGATGAGAATCTGGCCAAAGGCTTCATTCGACAATCCTCTTCTCCAGCAGGAGCCGGGATCTTCTTCGTTGAAAAGAAGGATCATTCAAGGCCGTGCATTGATTACCGGGATCTAAACAAGATTACTGTCAAGAATCGTTATCCACTTCCTCTTATTCCTGAACTTTTTCAACGTTTGGCGGAGGCTAAAATCTTTTCTAAACTAGATCTCCGTGGCGCATACAATCTCGTCAGAATAAGAGAAGGTGATGAGTGGAAGACGGCTTTTCGTACTCGTTATGGACATTTTGAATACCTGGTCATGCCCTTTGGTCTCTGCAACGCTCCTGCAACGTTTCAACATTTTGTTAATGATGTTTTCAGAGACTTCCTTGATATATTCGTCATCATATATTTGGATGATATCCTTGTTTTTTCTAATTCTTTGGAGGAACACAGATCACATTTAAAGAGGGTGCTGGCTCGTTTGCGTATTCATCAGCTTTATGCTAAGATTGAGAAATGCGTCTTTGAACAAACAACTGTGGACTTTTTGGGTTTTTTCATTTCTCCGCAGGGAATTCAGATGGACTCCAGGAAGATCTCTGCAATTCTTGATTGGCCAATTCCATCTTCCAAAAAAGCTGTCCAATGTTTTATTGGCTTTGCAAATTTTTATAGAAAATTCATAAAAAAAATTTCCCAAGTCATTCTCCCAATTACTGAGTTGACTCGTAATAATCAAAAGTTTTGTTGGTCACCATAGGCTCAGATGGCCTTTGAGAGATTGAAGGCACTCTTCACTTCAGGCCCAATTCTTCATCATCCTGACGTTTCCCTTCCTTTCATCCTGGAAGTTGATGCTTCGGAACTTGCGGTGGGTGCTGTGTTATCACAAAGAACTGGGTTTCAGGAGGATCTTCATCCTTTTGCTTTTTTTTCTCGTAAGCTGGCCAAGAGTGAATGCAACTATGATGTTGCCGATCGTGAACTACTTGCCATTAAGTTAGCACTTGAAGAGTGGAGGTATCTCCTTGAAGGGTCTAAACATCCGATCCTCATCTTTACGGATCATAGGAATCTGGAGTATTTACGTTCGGCCAAGAGGTTGAGACCTAGACAAGCAAGGTGGGCTTTATTCTTCATGAGATTCAATTTTCATCTCACATATCGACCTGGGTCTAAGAATGTTAAAGCAGATGCTTTGTCCCGTATGTTCTCATCTGAAGGTGAGGTTCCTTCGGCTCCTGAAACGATTTTAAACTCAAACAATTTCCTCCTGCTACAGTCTACCTTGGTCGATGGAATTAAAGACGCTTCCTTAAATATCTCGGAACCATCGTTAGTTTCCAAGGAGGGTTTTCTTCTTCATCAAGATAAAATTTTTGTTCCTGAACAAATGCGCTTAGAGGTCCTCAAGAATGTTCATGATTCTAAACTGGCAGGTCATCCAGGTATCAAGAAAACTATTATCCTGGCTAAGAGACTATTTTGGTGGCCTGGGTTGGCTAAAGACTGTTTTAAATTTGTTACATCTTGTGAAGTTTGCTCTAGGTCCAAGGACTCTCATTCTCGGCCTATTGGTCTTCTACAACCTCTGCCTGTCCCTTCCCGTCCATGGGGTTCAGTTTCTTTGGATTTCATTTCTGATTTGCCATTGTCCTGTGATTGTTCCACCTTTGTTGTTTTTGTGGACCGTTTAACTAAAATGGCTCATTTCAAGTCTAGACTTCCTTCTGCCTCTGAGACTGCTGATACCTTCATTAAGGAAGTGGTAAGACTTCACTGCCTTCCGGATGAGGTGGTGTCGGATCGGGGACCACAATTCACTTCACAGTTTTGGAGATCGTTGTGTGGAGCACTCAAGATTTAGGTGTCCCTTTCCTCTGCCTTTCACCCTCAGTCCAATGGCCAGACCGAACGAACCAATCAAACTCTCGAGCAATATCTGAGATGTTATTCTTCATACCTCCAAGATGACTGGG
The DNA here is from genome assembly GCA_038501925.1 of Xenopus petersii. Taxonomy (NCBI): domain Eukaryota; kingdom Metazoa; phylum Chordata; class Amphibia; order Anura; family Pipidae; genus Xenopus; species Xenopus petersii. The sequence goes on along the minus strand of CM076680.1, from coordinate 108,822,799 downwards.
TGAATCTTCTTCCTCTTGCCGAGTTTGCTTATAATAATTCCCACCATTCTTCAATCAATCAGTCCCCTTTCTTCACAGAACTATGGTCTTCATCCAGTAACTTTTCCCTCTGCCATTGTTTCTGACATTCTAGTTCCTGCTGTCAAAGATCGATTAACTTTCTTATCCAATAATTTTCAAAAGATCCAGGAAAACATGAAGAAGGCCCAACAAAATTTCAAGATTTATGCCGATCGGAGACGGAGAGGTGATCCAGAGTTCAAGGTGGGTGACCGTGTTTGGTTGTCAACTGCTAACCTTAAGCTTTCTTGTCCTAGTAGGAAGTTGTGTCAACGTTTCCTGGGTCCCTTTCCTATTATTCGCCAAGTCAATCCTGTGGCCTTTCAGCTTAAACTTCCAGCTTCCTGGCATATACATCCAGTGTTTAATGCTGCTCTTCTGAAACCGGCCTCAACATTCCGATTTCCTGGGCGTTCGGCTCCTCCTCCGCTACCTGTGGTGGTCAACGGTCAAGAAGAGTTTGAGGTTGAGGAGATCCTGGATTCCAGACTAAGAGGCAAGCGGCTCCAGTACCTGGTAAGATGGAAGGGTTACTGGGAACCAGCGTCTAACATCCACGCCCCGGAGTTACTGGAGAAATTCCATGGAACTCACCCTGGTAAGCCTTCTGGTGGTCGCGTCCTGAGGCCACTCCTTGATGGGGGGCAATGTGAGAATATACGCGTGCGTCCTGTCCTGCGCGGGCACGCTAACGCGCGACGGCGTCTGACGCGGGACGCTGGCGACAGTCGCAGGTGCGGAGGCGCCGGCGACGGTCGCGGGCGCAAGGACGTAGGCGGAAACGCCGGTGATGGACGTGATGGCGTCAGTACCGCAACGTCAGCGCAGAGACGCCAGTTTGGCGCCAAAGCATCTGTATTTAAACGCAAACCAGACTAAGGTGCATTGCCTCGTTATTAGGTTATTTTGACTGAAACCCTAGCGTCTTCGAACTTTGGATTCCTGATTATTGACCCTTGCCTGAACTCAGATTTGATTCCTGCCGCCTGTCTCGACCTTCTTGCCTGTTTCTTCGTTTATGAATATTGCTGCCTGCCTTTTGACCTCGGATCCCCTGACTACGATTTTGCCTAATCCCTTGTACTTCGCTGACCGTCTCACTGGCTACTCCCCACAACCCTGCTCCCTGTTCCACTCCAGGTGGGTAGTGGTTGTGCGAGGTGCTTGTGGGTTCATTATCTTCTGCTCCAGCTCCTTCTACGACTGGCTTATACTGGTGAGTCTGACAGAGTAGTACCAGTAGAGAGTGAAAGATTGAATAGGTGGGTAAGTGCAGGAGAGAGTGTATCAGAGATTGAGTGGAGAAGGCGAGAGGGTATGGGGTCAAGGGAGCAGGTGGTGGGTTTTGAGCTGGCTCATATACAATATACCACCTGCTGACACCTCCAAAATAGGTTCAGTGAATTAGGAAAAGCTTTATGTATCTTTTCCAGGGTCATATACCATCTGTACATGAGTTTAATGGTTAGTTCATGGTGGTTTAGCGCTCTGGAGAACTTAGAGGTTTGCATAGAAAGGCGATGCCATAAGTCCATGGTTGGAGGGGTCTGTAAGACTTCTTGTCATCATTCCAATGCTACTGGGTTTTTCACTGTATTTTTTATCGGCAGTAAATTATAGATAATCATAGTGACTTTGTTCTTCCTTGTGGGTGCCTAGCACTTAAGTTCATATCTGGTTGGTTGATGTGCTTCTATCCATTTGTTGATTTGGAAATAGTGTAGAATTGGTCGACTGATTTTGTTTTGTTTGCAAGTTGGAGAAGGTTTTCAATCCTCCCTGATCATAAGGATCGACCTATTTTGGAGACCCCCATAGTTTGCGATTTCCATGGTGCTTCCCCATAGTCCATATATGTGATTTTCCAGTGTGTCTGAAATGCGTCTTGTATATCCAATTCTCTTGTCTACCCATTTTTTAACTCCTGTGGACAGGTGCCAGTCTGCCATTTGATCTAGAATAATAGCTTTATAGCATACTGTACCTCCCAACTGTCCCTTTTTCGGAGGGACAGTGCCTCTTTTGACAGCTCAACCCGCAGTCCCTCTTTTGTACTGGAAAGTCCCTCTTTTCTCTGCACTGAACAGCCAGAAAAAGAAACAAAGTTTCTCACTTAATTGTCTTTTAGCAGAGAGCCCAGAACAGCTAACAGGTACAAATAAGATACTTTGTAACAATTTTGAAACACAAAAACACAGTTTAGATAAGGAGAAATATTTTCAAACTTTCATAACCTGCCAAATTTTGTAAAACAAACACGGTAATAAGGGGTGTGGTCACAGAAAGGGGTGTGGTCAAAAAATTTGCTGCGCTACATGCGGAAAATTTTTTTTTTTGGCCCTCTTTTTACTTCCAAAATGTTGGGAGGTATGTTTATAGTACAACTGTAGGTTTGGGCACGCCAGTCCAGCTTTTTGTTTAGGTGCTTGCATAATTTCTTGTCTCAGTTTTTTGTTCCAAATGAAAGCTAGCAGTGATCTTTGGATTTGCTGGAAGAAGGAGTTATATAATGGGATATGTAGAGCCCTAAATTTGTATGGAATTTATGGTAGAATCAGCATTTTCCCAGCATTGATCCTAACTATCCAAGACCCATATGGGGTTTTCCATGTTTGTAGGGTTGTTTGGGTATCCTTACGCATTGCAGTATAATTCTATTGGTAAAGATTGTTAGAATCTGCTTTTATTCTAGTCCCCAGGAAGCTAATAACTGCGGGCTGCCAATCCAGGTCATATTTCTGTTTGAGCATATTAATGTCTCATGTTGGTAAATGAATTGGCTTTGCCTGCGTTTTGGTAAGGTTAAATTTGTAACTAACTTCAGGGTTAGTTATTGTCAGTGCAATACCATCAGCAAACAACAGTATTTTATGTTCTTGTTGTCCTATTGTTATGCCTCTGATCTTCTGTGAGTTCCGTATAGCATAAGCTAATGGTTCAATACTCAAAATATAGATAAGAGGCGAGATGGGGCACCCCTGCCTGGTCCTGTTCGATAAGGAAAAAGGGTTTGACAGGAAGCCATTCACGTTTACTTGAGCTGTCGGGTCAGAGTATAGGGCCATAATAGCAGTTATTAGTGATGTAGGAAAACAGAATGATTCTAGGACCAGCTTAAGATATAACCAGTTCACCCGATCAAACGCCTTTTCAGCATCCAATGCTAACACAATGGATAGTGTGTTATCTTTGTGCAATTGTTGTATCAAAGTGATTAGCCTTCTAGTTTTATCATGTAATTGGCAGCCTTTTACAAACCCTGTTTGGTCATTGTTTATTACTTGTGGCAGTACTGTCTGAATTCAATTTGCCAGTATAGAGGCATATATTTTTTAGGTCTCCATTTAATAAGGATATCAGGCGCTAATTTGGGCATTTGGTGTTATCTTTCCCTGGTTTAGGTATCGTCGAGATATAGGAATTCAGCATTTCTTGGGGAAACTTCCCTGTGTTTGCCGCTGCATTTAAGGCTCTGGTAAGATATGGGGTTAGTAATATGGCAAAGTTTTTATAATACCTGTTCATGTTTCCATCTGGGCCAGGAGCTTTATTTTTTGGCATGTTTTTTTATCACATTCCTGACTTCCTCTGCTGTTATTGGGCTACTTAAAGTAGAGATTGCTGTGGATGCTATACCCGGTAGTTGTAATTGATCTAAAAATGTGCGTATATATCCGTCTCTGTAGGGGTAGTAATAGAATGGTTATCGTTCAGGTTGTAAAGGTCACTGTAAAATTGGGCAAACGTGTCAGCTATATCTTTTGGGTTGATTTTAAGTTCCTGGGAGACTGTTTGTATTTTCCCTTTTCTGTGTTGTAGAGTTTGTTGTACTAGTTCCTTTTTAAGGATGCTCTGTTACCCATAACATACTTAATACTTTTAAGCTTTGTAAGTTGGTTCTGGCACTTGCTCAAAATAAGAAGATTCAGTTCCTTCTTAAGTCTGTTTAATTGGTCTATTATGTCTGGAGAGGGCGCAGTGCGTTTTAATTGCTCCAGTTCATTTATTTCTGTTAGTAGTTGTTCTTGTTTTGTTCTAACTAGTTTGGCTTTGTGTATTACTATACTAATCATTTGTCCCCTAATTACTGCCTTATGGGAACATCAGAGGTTGAGGTCAGTCGCCTCAGGGGTATCATTAAGGGTGAAGGATTCCATAATACTTGTGTGGGGGCTCACCTCCCTGGTGGTCCAGTGGTTCAAGGGGGTCGGCGGGAACAGCCACCAGCTCCTTGGCAGGGATGCACGCCGCGTCAGCTATCCTCCATGTCTGTCCTCTCCTAGGGCGCGTGCGGCACGCTCCTTCGGGGTTGTATGCGCACTCACGCTGGGGTGATGTGAAGCCGGCGCACAGTGGCGGGCATTTCAAACCTATTTAAAGTGGCAGTTTGTATTTTTCAGTGGCCATGATAGGATTTGTTCCTGGTGCTTAGCTGTTGCTATTTCTGATCCTGAAACCCTGTTTTGATTAGGGATGCACCAAATCCAGGATTCGGTTCAGGATTCGGTTCAGGATTCGGTTCGGGATTCGGTTCAGGATTCGGCCTTTTTCAGCAGGATTCGGATTCGGCCAAATCCTTCTGCCTGGCTGAACCGAATCCTAATTTGCATATGCAAATTAGGGGTGGGGAGGGAAATTACGTGACTTTTTGTCACAAAACAAAGAAGTTAAAAATGTTTTCCCCTTCCCGTATTCGGTATTCTGCCGAATCTTTAGTGAAGGATTGGGGGGTTCGGCCGAATCCAAAATAGTGGATTGGGTACATCCCTAGTTTTGATTATCTATTGTGACCCCTGCCTGTTCTTGACCATTCTTCTTTCTGTATCCTGACCCCTTGCCTGATATCCGACGCTGATTCTGCCTTAACCCCCTGATTGACTTCCTGGTTTGACCCTTGCCTGCCTGACTACATTTGTTCTCTGCCTGCCCTGGCCTGGCCTAATCTGACTAATCTTTTGCATAACGTCTTATACCGCGACCTTCGGCCTAAAGACTCTAGCAAACAGTCGTGCCCCTCTGCCTATCCAGAACCTCTTGCCTTGCACCTCTTGTTTAAGTCCTGGTGGCATCCAAATAGCTGAGGTCTCCTTCTGAGGCCAAAGGTGGTCACACTACAGGTGAAGCACGAGCCAAGACCAGGGTGCTTGGCATTTGTTCTCGTGTTGGCTGCAGACCGTGACAACTTGTCTCTAGTTGGCCCAGTATCTTCTTATCTTAGCGAAGAGTATCATTTAGTCTCCATAGGGATCTTGTGGTGAACTGATGTTTTTCCTGCAGTGTGAGTGCGACTATTGAATGGTCTGTCCATGTTGTGTTCTTTATCATACAATTTGAGGTTTGTTTGAGTGCTTGAGGATAGGTCAGGAACAGGTCCGGACTGAGAATTAAAATAGGCACTGGCATTTCAGGTACACAGAGGCCCAATCAGCCCACATAGAGACCAAAACCCCCAAAAGGCGCAAAAGCCCCCAACAGCCACTAAATACTGACTTTCTATTGGACCTTATAGCAGCCCCTCTGGCATTTGCCAGAACCCACAGTTTGCCAGTCTGGGCCTGGTCAGGAACAAGTCTATTCTAGTATATGATTTGTGATGGGCTGAATAGTAGGTAAAGTCCTTCATTGTAGGGTTGTGGACTCTCCAAATATCATATAAGTTATATTGTGCTAAAAGTTTAGTGAACCTCAAAGATTTATTGATTATTATTTTCCAGTAGTGCGAGAGTAATAGGCCTGCCTGTGGAGTTCTGTTCATATCTGGGTCTAATACATTATTAAAATCCCCACCTATAATGACTGTACCTTGCTTAAGGTTTTGTACTTGATCACAGATTTGTTTTAAGAAAAAATTCTGGTTCGTATTTGGGGAGTACAGATTCACCAGGGTATATTGTTATTGACTTACATTGCAAATAACAACTAAACATCTACCTTTGGAGTCAGCCAAATGTTGCACACTTGTTATACTTAAGGATCGTCTGGCCAAAATGGCTACACCTCTTTTTTTTGTTGTTGATGTTGCTGCAGCTATCATTTTGTAGTGCTCATTTCCTATTGAGCTTTTTTCGAAAATGTGTTTCCTGAATTCAAATGAGATCTGCATTTTGCCTTTTGCACTCTGCTAATGCTAATAACCGTTTGCGAGGGGTATTTAGGCCCCTTGCGTTTATACTAAAGCATTTTAGCCCCATTTGAGCTTAGTGTTGTGCTAGTGTGTACATTCGGCTGATCCCTCAGTAGCTATAACCAGTAAAACCTCATTTAACATGCCAGTCTTCTGAGAAGAAAGGAAAGGGTCAAGCATTAGAGTGAAATGAAATGCACTCTTTTTCTCTTGCCTTAAGCATGCCTTAAACAGCGGAACCTCTAGAAGAAATAGTGAACGGGGTAACCTTACATTAGAACAGTATAATATGACTCTAATCACTGGTATAGCAGGCAGTAAAGAACAGTATAATATGACTCTAATCACTGGTATAGCAGTCACCAGTAAAATCGCAGTGTTGCCTCCAATGAATTAGGTATAGAGTGGCATTTCTGTTCATATGGCATCTGTTTTAATATTTCAGCCTTTGCTCAGAAAAAAAGGAAGGGAAACTGAATTGTTCCACTGCCCCTTATTTTCATAGGCTCCAAGAGAGATAACATTTTCCTCTGTTATGTTTGTGAAAAGAGCCTATGACTTCTTAAGGTATGTGTATAATCATGAGATCACTCTCTGCCACATGGTATAATATAAGATCTCAAACAGGTCCCTTCACACCTCTTAGTTAGATGGGATGCTAGTAGCACTAAAGCTGTTTGACATCCCATGGGTTAATAGGTGTTGCATTAGGAAGACCTTATTTCACATTTTTCAATGTTGCTTGACAACACTAGTAAGGAGCATAAAGACACTTTGGCCATGAACTTCAGCAGTTCAAGAAAGAAATTATGAAGCAATTACTGATGTTTCAGCAAGTTTCACCATGAAAATGACGACCATAGACTCCAATGGATAAAAAAATTGTTGCACGTCAAAATAAAATTTATCACCCCCACAGACTTCAATGCATTTCGCCAAATTTTTGCAGTGTTTCGAATGATATATATGGTCCCATTGGCCCAAAAGGGAAGACTGAGGACTGAGAGAGAATAAAATTCTGTGTATACAGATTTCCCCCGAGAGCCCCCTGCCTTGGATGGATTTCGTTCTCAAGCTAGTCTTGGAAGTATTACCTTGACCTTAAGCAAGATCATCTCATTGTTTATTTGAGCATGTGTATGAGCAGTTCTTTGTTTTTCTCTGCTGTGATGCGATATCTCTATGCTCCCTTTTATGTCATAAGCTCTGTGATTTCTTTATTCAGGACTCTTTGTGAGTCCCAAATCCATGGAGCTAGCGTCAAATAAACTTTATCTTTTTAACTCAAGTGGTTTCCGGATGTTGCAGTTCCACAAAACCCCAGATAGAAGTCTGTATGAGTGACACGTGCACCCTATTTTTTAGTGCTGCTGAACTGAGGTGATTTATGCAGGGACACGTGGATGTGTTACACCATGCATTTTAAGAACTACTGAAGATCACATATGCACAAAAACTGGTTTTCATCATAACAGTATTATAGCTGTCAGTTGAGAGTTGGAAGGGTAATGAATGTGTGTTAGACATTAGTAGGTGCATTTTAGGGTGTGCCATGCTACCATATGGAGATAATGGGAATCCTGCAGTGGAACATAGAGGAAAATAAACAAGAAAACAAGAAAAACAAAGTAACACTTGCATAAAATCAGCATAAACCATTTGTGGTCATATTCGCCAGATCTAGACTAGAGGTGTAGCTTGTTTTTGCCAAGTTGTATTGGTGGTGGGGTGGGACAAGGACTTCACCCTAGGCAAGAACTTCAATCAGCGCCCCCATACTGTAGAGCCATTTCCAGTCAAAATATTACTCCCAAAGCTGTACCTGTGCCAGATAACAGCCAAAATATTGCCCCCAAATCTATACAGGTGCTAGCAATACCCAAAATATTGCCCCACAAATCTGTACCTGTTGTGCCAGCATATTGCCTCCAAGTCTGTACCTGTTGTGCCAAGTGCCAGCATATTGCCCCCCAAGTCTGTACCTCTTGTGCCAAAAATGTATTGCCCCTAAGTCTAAGCAGCAGCACCAAAACTATTGCCCCAGATCTAACTGTACCTCTCTGCTCAGTGCTCACTATTCAACAACACCAGGCAGCTAGTTTCAGAACAAAGAATTGCAGCGTCACTGCCTGGCTGAGCTGGCTCTCTTCAATGCACACAGCTGCACACCAACGCGCCAGCCCAGTACAGTTCTCTATGCAGAGTGACGTCACCATGCGCCACTTAATACAGTGCATGCGCATCCGGACCTCTTTGTTGGAGAACTGTCTTTACGAACTGGAGGGAGAGAGCCAGAGAGGTGCAATCAAACCCAGGGCAAAGGGAAAGAAAGAGGGAAGTGGGGAGCAGAGTGAAACTCTGCTGGAGCATGGGAGAACCTTCAAACATAAATAAATTTAAAAAAAATGAAAATAAAAATTATTTTCTTTTAAAAGTGCCCCCCCTATGACTGCACTCTAGGCGGGTGCCTACTCTGGTGGCCCCTGTGAAAGGGTCGTTCGACCAGCAAAGTGGTCACGACTCACAGGTTGAGAACTGCTGGACTAGAGGGAGTAATTTTCATGGCATGAAAAGGGCATTAATTCAAGGGATGAAAACATAATTATGCCTCTTTATAGGTCCCTGGTGTGGCCTTATCTGGAGTATGCAGTGCAGTTTTGAACTCCAGTCGTTAAGAGAGATATAAATGAGCTGGAGAGAGTGCAGAGACCTGCAACTAAACTGTTTAGAGGGATGGAAGACTTAAATTATGAGGGTAGACTGTCAAGGCTGGGGTTGTTTTCTCTGGAAAAAAGGCGCCTTGCGAGGAGACATGATTACACTTTACAAGAACATTAGAGGACATTATAGACAAATAGCAGGGGACCTTTTTACCCATAAAGTGGATCACCGTACCAGAGGCCACCCCTTCAGACTAGAAGAAAGGAAATTTAATTTGAAGCAACATAGGTGGTTCTTCACAGTCAGGACATTGAGGTTGTGGAATGCACTGCCGGGTGATGTTGTGATGGCTGATTCAGTTAATGCCTTTAAGAATGGTTTGTATGATTTTTTGGACAGACATAATATCAAAGGCTATTGTGATACTAAACTCTATAGTTAGTATAGGTATGGGTATATATAATTTATGTGATAGTATCGAGGGGTGTGTGTATGGATGCTGGATTTTCATTTGGAGGGGTTGAACTTTGTCTTTTTTGAACCCGATTTAACTATGTAACTATGACAGTGACGTTTGAAGATATCGAGAGTGCTGGTATTTGGAATAGAGTCAGCCCAGTGATTTGTCTCCAATGGAGGGGTCTAGGTCTGTTCTGATGAGTTTGTGAATGAGCGGAGTTGAATGCTGGGTATTGACACCTTTCCATATATTGTTCAGAGCATTAGAAAGATCTTGGTCTAACACTCCTCGCATAGTGTGGTGGCTTGTGTAAAATAAAAGTGTTGCTTCTGAAAACGTCATGGGAATAAGGTTTTTATTTAGTATATCCCTGATGCAGTGTAGTCTGCCCTCTTTCCTTCTTGTAAATTCCTTCTTGTCATTAGGCCACTGGAGAAGTCTTTGTTACCTGTCTAGGGTAGTTACAGGGAGAGGTTTGAGGTTAGTTTTATGTCCATGTCTGACATTGCGCCAGGCTCTCTAGGTATGGATAAATTGTGGGTTTATTATAATGGCAGTTGTTAGTTCGTTGGGTGAAGAGTGAAAGAGTTAACATGTGGTGTTCCTATGAGATTGTATTTGGTTTCTAAGTTGCTATATGTGCAAGTGTCAGGGGCGCGGCGCCAATGAGGCGAGTTGAGAAACTCGCCTCAGGCGGCAACGCAGGAGAGGTTTCCAGGGGCGGCAAAAAGCCGCTCCTGGTACCTTTAAGAGCCGAATTTCCGGTTTTTAAACTTTACTATTGCGAGAGAGCGCTCTTCGCATTAGTGTTCCTGCCGGCGAGGGAGGGGCGGCATTGGAGGAGCCGCCTCAGGCGGCGCTGTAAGTAGAATCGTCGCTGGCAAGTGTTGTAAATCCATTTCCCAATGTGATGTAGGAGGGCGGACTTGTTATAATATTGTAGATTTGGGAAATTGATGCCTCAATTAATTCTCAGTTGTTGCAGTTTTAACATTGCAATCCTAGATGTTTTTCCTGCTATAAATTTCTGGAAAGTTTTGTTTGCTAGTTTAAGGTCTTTGCATTTAAGATAGTAGGGCACCATCTGGATTTTATATAGCATAGCTATAGAAATAAGTCAAATCACCTGGACGTGCTGTGTTTTTTTTCCTTGAAGACGTTTCACCAGTCATCCAACTAGCTTTCTCAATTCAGAATAACTTGTAACTTGACTGCCAAGTCCAGATTCTAGACCGGAAGAGCGACTAGTTTAAATGAGGTGTTAAAGAAGCCATATGTGTAAAAATTGAAAAACCAAGTCTGAATAGAGGTGTGGGGGGGGGGGTGCGACATCTATTGTCTTCCACATACAATGCTGTTTTGGCACCTCTCCCTGGAAGGTTTAATAACACATCAAAGGTCCAATCTTGCTAATACAATCAACACCTAATTTAATAACATCATTGTGGATTATGATAAACAGATTATGCTGATTGGAGCAACATTCCAGAGGATATATATTCTCAAAGGAAGATTTACAAATTATTCTGAATTGAGAAAGCCAGTTGGATTACTGGTGAAACATCTTGAAGGAAAAAAAAATATTTAGCTGGTCCACGTTGGATGGTTTGGCTGATGTTTAGTTTGTAAGTATCAATATGGTGGTTTGTAAATTTGATGCCTAGGTATGTCTAGATGAAGTTAGCAAACTTCTAGCCTGCTCAAAACCCACCACCTGCTCCCTTGACCCCATACCCTCTCGCCTTCTCCACCCAATCTCTGATACACTCTCTCCTGCACTTACCCACCTATTTAATCTTTCACTCTCTACTGGTACCTTTCCATCATTATACAAACAAGCACTAATCACTCCTATCCTCAAAAAACCTTCCCTTGATCCCAGCTCTCCCACTAACTATAGACCGGTCTCCCTTCTTCCATTCGCATCCAAATTACTAGAAAGGCTTGTTTACAAATGCCTGATCCAGCATCTCACTCACAACTCCCTCCTTGACCCCTTGCAATCTGGCTTCCGCCCATCACACTCGACTGAAACTGCACTCACCAAAGTAACCAATGATCTTCTATTGGCAAAGTCTAAAGGTCATTATTCCATTCTAATCCTTCTAGATCTCTCTGCAGCCTTTGACACAGTTGACCACACACTCCTTCTTGACATTCTACACTCATCTGGCATTCGGGACACTGCTCTTTCATGGTTTACATCTTATCTGTCTGACCGTTCCTTTAAAGTTTCCTTCTCTAACTCTACTTCTATTACTTTCCCACTCTCTGTTGGAGTTTCTCAAGGCTCTGTTCTTGGCCCCCTGCTGTTCTCGCTCTATACAACTTCACTAGGAAAACTTATTCAGTCATTTGGACTTCAGTATCACCTTTATGCTGATGACACTCAACTCTACTTGTCTACTCCTGATCTTTCTAATTCTGTCCTTTCCCAAGTCACAGACTGTCTCTCTGCTGTCTCCTCCTGGATGTCACAGCGCCACCTGAAACTGAACCTTTCTAAAACAGAACTCATTATATTTCCTCCAAGATCTTCCCATGTCCCTCAGATATCACTCACAGTAAACAACACCACCTTTCATTCCACCACACAGGCACGCTGCCTAGGAGTTATCTTAGACTCTCATCTGTCTTTTTCACCACATATTCAAACACTTGCAAAATCTTGCCGTATTCAACTGCACAACATTGCTCGAATACGACCATATCTCAGTTCAGAATCAATTAAAACACTGATTCAGTCTCTCATCATCTCCCGCCTTGATTACTGCAACTTGAGTTTTATGCCTAAATAATTTAGGTAGACTGTTCTTCAGTCAAAACTTATACTGCTGTTGGAGATTGTTTATTGTTTTGCAGGCTAGGCCTATAGGTAATGCCTGCGTTTTCCCTGCATTTATCTTATAATATGATATCGCGCCAAAGTCCTGTATTATTTCCAGGAGTGCTGGGATTGTAGTTTGTGGGTATGTCATTATAATAAAGACATCATCCTCGTAAAGGCCAATTTTGTGTTCTGTCCCTGCTACTTTAATTCCCTCAATTGCTTCTGTTTGTATAATTTTCTGGGCTAAAATTTCAATGGTCAGATCAAATATTAAAGGTGAGAGGGGGCACCCCTGCCTGGTGCCGTTAGTGAGGGAAAATTTGTGTGATAAAAAACCTGCTACATTTACCCGTGCCCCTGGGTTTGAGTATAGTACTAGGGTTGCCTTTGTGAATAGAGCTCCTTAATTCAATTATTTCATTGTTTGTTCTATTAATCCCTAGTGAACCCAGTCAAATGCCTTTGAGGTATCTATGGATAGTAGCAGCATTGGGGTATGTGTGTTCTGTGCTACTTGAATGAGGTCTATCATTCGTCTAGCTTGCCTTTGTCTTATAAAGCCTACTTGGTCTGGGTTCACTAGGGATGGCAGAACTTGTTGGAGCCTAACAGCCAGCAATTTGGCATATATCTCTACATCAGTGTTCAGCAGGGCTATTGGCCTGTTGTTTTGGACTAGCTCTGCATCCTTCCCTGGTTTTGGGATAGTGGAGATCGTAGCCATTAGCATCTCTGGTGGAAGCATTGCCCTGTCTTGTGCTTGATACATACTGAAGGAATTTGATAGCGTCAGTAGGATTCTCTAATTCCTCAGTATAAAAAGATTTAAAATATTTTGCCATTTCTTCAGTAATGTGTTTATTATTTGTAACGCAACCTTCCTTTCCTTGAAGTCTTTGAATATAAGTTTGTGAGGTTTGGGGGAGGGGGTCAGGAGGGGTCGGTGGAGGTCAGGAGGGGGTTGGGAGGAGGGTCGGGAAGCAGTTGGGGGGCCAGCAGCAACTGTACGCCCAATTCGGCGTGCCAGCGATAATTGTGTGCTAGGCTCGTAGCCCAGTTCAGGACTGTCCGTGGCCAGGTTTACGACTGTCTGTGGCCCGGTTCACGACTGTCCGCGACTGTCTGTTGCCCAGTTCAGGTGGTTGGGGACCCCAGCTCTAAGGACTGGTTTTGGTGTGGCCCACAGAAGACTTGGGTCTTCACAGTGGATAAGATTATCATCCACATAGTTGGCCCAAGTGGTCTTTATGTATTGTTTGAAGTCATCATTCTGAGAAACATAGGCGTCGGGCCGTGGCACCCCCAAAATTGAAAATTTTTTTTTTTACAAATTTTTTATTTTGAGGTGGTGTGTGTCTGTGAGCCCCACAGTAGCGAGGTGTGGCTGCGGCCTGTGCCCCTGTACCCTTTATGGGGCCCGCTGTGGATCAGGAAAAGTCCTTAATCTGCATTGGCGCGCTGCATGACTTAGTTGGCACTGATGGTGCGATGCGTGACGTCACTTGTTGTCAGACTTACCGAACCGGGTGGAACCACTGAGGAGAGGAAGACAGCCCTTACAGCTCCTCAACTAGTACACCCTCCAAATGGGAACAGAGGGAGATCAGTGAAGGCGTAGTAGGGGAGTCTGGATTCCTGGCGAAGTGCGCTGGTCTGTGAAGGAGCAGGTCAGGTGCCTGTGAGGATACAGGAAGGCACAGATTAAGTTTGCTGAGCAGTAGGAACAAGAAGGACGTGCAGGAGCTGGACGAACAATCACCTAAGTGTTACTGCTGGCTCGGGATGAAGGAGTCGTTGATGAACAGCAGGCTGGCACCGATGACACTTGGGCTGCTACACAGCACTAGCAGGGGCTTCTCATGGGGGAGCTGAAGTGCGGAAAGTATGAACAGCTGATCAATGAGCAGGTTTAACTCATGGGTGCTGTTGGAGGAGCATTGGCCACAGAAGGGCATAATTTGGGATCCCTTTCTATCTACTTAGTTAGTATCTACTAAGTTCTACTCCACAGAGATGGGGCCAGAGACCGAGGGAACGTTGGGTGAGTAAATTCTATAGGTGCAGCTATTCAGTCTTCCCGGCAAAAAACTTGCAAGTGAGTAGGGGGAACTATTGAATTCTTTGATTGCATCGCATCCTGTCATGATACAGGCCTGTAATAGTTAATAAAACAGGCCAAGGTATCATGAGAAATATTTCTACCAGCATCTAAATCAGACACATAACAGGCCTCTTTTCACTATGGTCAGAGGGGTCAGAGCTGTAATGCCCTCCTCCATGCCCTGGCTGATAAGAGCCATTCCATGGGGAGGGGGGAAGCCCAAGGAGTGAGAACTTAAAGTTCCCAGCAAGACCCTCAAAGGTGAAGTAAAGGTTACACATAATGTATACTCCAATATATTTATCCTTACAGAACCCATACCTGTTGTACGAACAGTATAAAAAACTGATGATGGGTTCAAGGCAATTTCATCTTTCCAACGAGTCCAAACATGACTAGGTTTGGTACTCTATCTATTAGATGTGAATATCTGGGCAGGTGCAGGTCACACAGTATTGATGTTTAGTATCTATGGAATCCAGGAGAGAATTAATAACCAACGAATATAATATCATCTCTGTCCTATGTTCCCATAAGGAGTTATGGTCATTATATTCTTGGTCCAGTTCCTACTCACAGGAGGTCATAAAAACTCAATCTGTGTCCTGCTAGGCCACGCCCCTTACATTCCTGAGAGAGGGGGGAGTGTGCAGTTACCTGATGCCCTGAAATCACTAATAAATAGTCAGCTCTTCTGACTAAACTTTGGATTTACTTTGGAGGACCAATTGCGATTGGAAGTTATCCCGTTTGTTTCCCCTTGCCTCCAGGACCAGGAATTCTATATCTTTGGAGTTAAGTATAGGTTTTCCATGTTTTCCCTTTTATTTTACAACTGTTTGTAAATGTATTATTGAATGTATGTCTCTTTTTGTAACATCTTTTTGTATATTGCACTGTTATACCTTTTATAATATTAAAGAGAATTTAATAAGATTGTCTTTGATGCTCTAAACGAACCTAGCCTGAAAGAGTGTAACTGTGAGCCTTAACCCTCTGCATACTGAAATACTTGTTGAATCAGTAGGTGTATTGTGAATTATTACCTGTAAGAGAGAACAGGGGAATAGTCACACTAGGTTTCTATCGCCTGTGAATGATAGATGGTGGCAGCGAATGAGTTTTGTGGGTGTTGGTTGGTGTTTGGGGTGCTTTTGTGTTAGTCTAACCTGTGTGCAAGGTGGGTGAGAGACTGAGTGAGTGACCCCTGATAGCCACACCTAAAGTCACGTGCGGTTGGAAGTACCGTGTTCGTGACAGATTGGTAGGCAGCGGTGGGATATTTTTTATTTAGAGCATTAGTGCTTGGGTTAAGTCATTAAACCTTGCACTAAAGAACTGTAAATCCTTGCGAGGAGTTTACAGTCTTCAAAGACAAACTCAGTGCATACTATTTTTATTAAGACATACTTGCAAACAGTTTCCCTTCCCTTCTTGTTTTTCTTTTCTATCTTTTATTTTGGCAAAGTGTTGCAAGATGGCAGCATTTTACAAGAGGCAGACCAAGGAGACCCTCATCAATCTCTGTGATCAAAGAGGAATTGATGCAGCGGACAAATCGAAGGAAATGTTGATTTGTGCCTTGGTGGAACAGGAGCAGCAGAACTACACACCTGAGTCAGGAGACTATGCAACTCAGGATGTCCCAGTGATGAACTCTGTTCCAGGATCCTCTCAGCGAGAGGACAGTTCTAGTTGCAGTGGGCAGGATGACAGGAATTCATCCATGCAAGCAGCTTTGCAATTGTTGGGTTCAGATGACCCCCAGCTGCGTCTTCAGCTCATCCTGCAATATCAACAGGCAGAGAGAGATGCAGCAGCTGCAGCAGCAGCAGAAAGAAAGGCAGAAAGAGATGCAGCAGCAGCAGCAGCAGCAGCTGAAAGGCAAGCAGAGAGGGATGCAGCAGCAGCAGCAGCTGAAAGGCAAGCAGAGAGAGATGCTGCTACAGCTGAAAGACAGCATCAACTGGAGTTAGTCAAGCTCCAGCAGCAGGGACCACACTCACGGTCCAGTGAGACCCAGGAAGTACGCCCTTTAATAAACTCTGTGGATAAATTTCCAGTTATGGATAAAGATGGTGACCTGGATACCTTTTTGCGGTGCTTTGAAAGGGCTTGTAGACAGTATCACTTACCCCGTGAGCAATGGGCAAAATATCTCACCCCAGGGTTGAAAGGCAAAGCCCTGGATGCCTTTGTGGACTTACCACCAGAGTTTGATGGGGACTATGATGCTATAAAAAATGCCCTGATCAAAAAGTACCATCTTACACCAGAAGTATACCGCAAAAGATTTAGAACTGTGCAGCGCGGACCTACAGACAGCTACTCTGATGTTGTGAGTAGTCTGAGAACCGCTTTTAGATCCTGGTTGAGAGGACTCTCTGTTACATCATTTGAGTGCCTGGAAGATCTGATGATAAAAGATCAGTTTTTGCACACGTGTCCTGTGGAAGTGAAGCAATTCATTATGGACCGTGAGCCCAAAACAGCAGATCAGGCAGCAGAGATAGCAGACACATATGCTGCAAATAGGATGTCTGACCCTCGCAAAGCTAATCTCCAACACTGGAAAGGAGGGAAACCAACAGGGATTTTTTCTTCACCAGCCAGCAGGATGCCAGCCATCTCTACACCCAGCCCTCCTGTGGTTAAATCTGCACCAGTGGATACCCGGCGGTGTTTCGTGTGCAATAAGGTGGGCCATGTTAGTGTCACTTGTCCTGAGAAAAGGAGATCTGCACCTACTGGGAAACAGACCGGCTCATCCCCGGCTGTTTTGTTTGTTGCCGGAAAAGAGGGAAATAGTGCGGATAACTTGCAACCTGTTACTGTAGGTAACAAGATTACTGTTGGACTCAGAGATACCGGAGCAGAAGTTACTCTGGTGCGGCCTGAGATGGTAAACTCCGAAGACATTATTCCCGGGAAAACCATGGATGTTAAAGGAATCGGAGGAATCAGCCCTGCAGTGCCAATGGCTCAGGTGTATCTGGATTGGGGTGCAGGAAGAGGGGTTAGGGAAGTGGGAGTGTCAGACACCATTCCTACCAATGTGTTGCTAGGTACAGACCTGGGCAGGTTGGTATCCCAGTATGTGCCTGAAACAACTTCCAGTGAATCTGCACCCCTACCGGAGACTCCTGAACATCATAAGGTACTGTGTCATGACTTTATGCAATCTGGGAGGATGGAGGGAAAAGGGGATGAATGTTTAACTGTAGCTCCACCTGTGACAGATTCAGAGGTGCCCAAGAATATATCTCCTGTTACAACGGATAGAAATGTTTACTGTAATCCCTTAGGCAATTCTGATGAAGTGGACTGTATATGTATTCCATCTGTTGCGGCTGTGACACGTAAGCAGAGTGCACAAGCCTCAAACCAGTGTCAGTCTTTACCTAGTAATGGGGAACCCCTTAGTGTATCAGACCCTCCACACACTGAAATAGGAGACTCAGAAGTTACGGGATCCCTGCCAGTTATCAGTTTCACAACAGGGCCGGTGTCTCAGACTAGCAGTTCTGAGTTTGAATTAGCTCTAAAAACAGATGCTAGCTTAGAAAAGCTGAGAAATCTTGCAGCTGGACCCCCCACTGAGTCTGACAAGGAAAAGGTATACTGGGACCAGGGAAAGCTGTATAGAGAGCTAATTCTGACTGACACCACAGAACCATGGATGATAGAAAGACAATTAATTGTACCTCTTAAGTTTAGAGAACCATTATTAAAGGTGGCCCATGAAATTCCACTAGCTGGGCACTTAGGAGTGCAAAAAACCAAAGCTCGCTTAGCGCATAATTTCTATTGGCCTAACATGGGTACTGATATTGCTAACTATTGTCGTTCTTGTGTCACTTGTCAACGTGTTGGTAAAGCTGGGGATGTTGTGAAGGCCCCATTGATTCCATTGCCTGTTATTGATGAACCTTTTCAAAGGGTGGCCGTAGATATTATAGGTCCTCTAGCCATACCCAGCAGTTCCGGCAAGAGATTTATCCTCACAGTAGTAGATTATGCTACTAGATACCCAGAGGCAGTAGCTCTGTCCTCTATACGGGCAGACAAGGTTGCTGATGCCTTGTTGAGCATATTTTCACGGGTAGGCTTTCCTAAGGAAATGCTTACAGATCATGGCACTCAATTTATGTCCAACTTGATGCAGTGCCTGTGTCAGAAAATACAGGTAGAACATATAGTTGCCAGTCCCTACCATCCACAAACTAATGGGCTCTGTGAACGCTTTAATGGGACATTGAAACAAATGCTTAAAATGTTTGTGGATTCACAGGGAAGAGATTGGGAGCGGTACCTCCCCTATTTACTCTTTGCATACCGGGAAGTACCCCAGGCTTCCACTGGTTTCTCACCATTTGAGCTCTTGTATGGGAGAAGGGTGAGAGGCCCATTGGACCTAATTAGAGAGGCCTGGGAAGGAAAAATGGTCAGTTCAGAAGTCTCTGTCATTGAGTATGTCATGAAATTTCGTGAGAACATGCAAACTCTGACGCATATGGTGCATGAAAATATGGAACAGGCTCAGGCAAATCAGAAACAGTGGTATGACCGCCACTCCCGTGAAAGAGTTTATGAAATAGGGCAGAAAGTGTGGGTCCTAGTACCAATGAGGCAAAACAAGCTTCAGGCTGCGTGGGAGGGGCCCTACATTATTCAGAAGCGTATTAATGATGTAACTTATGTGGTGTCCCTTGATGACAGGGGAAAAAGGCAAAAGGTTTTCCATGTCAATATGATGAAAGCTCACTATGACAGGGCTGCCTATGCTCTGCCAGTTTGCAGTCTCTCTGAGGAGGGTGACAGGGACCCTCTACTAGACCTATTAGCTGTGACCAAGGAAACAGGGTCCATAAATGATGTGCAATATAACCCTCAGCTGTCAGAGAAGCAGAAAGCGCAGCTATCCGAAGTGCTTAACCCATATCAGGGAACCTTTACAGGAAAGCCAGGTAGAACTCACCTTGCCGTTCACCATGTTGATACTGGTGACAATTCTCCTGTCAGACAAGCAGCTTATAGAGTTTCCTTAGAGGTACAGGCAGATATAAAAAGGGAAATAGAAGAAATGCTAGCCCTTGATGTAATTCAAAAATCACATAGTGCCTGGGCCTCACCAGTAGTCCTTGTCCCCAAGAAGGACAAATCCACCAGGTTCTGTGTGGACTACAGAAAGTTAAATGCTATAACTGTCTTTGATGCCTACCCCATGCCTAGGATAGATGAATTATTAGATAAGTTGGCAGGTGCCAGTTATTTAACCATCATGGACCTGAGTAGAGGTTATTGGCAAATCCCCCTCACAGCAGATGCCCAGGAAAGATCTGCTTTTGTCACTCCCTTTGGGTTATTTCAATTTAACGTAATGCCGTTTGGCATGAAAAACGCACCTGCTACGTTTCAAAGAGTTGTGAATGGTCTGCTAGAAGGGCTGGAAGAATTTGCAGTAGCCTATTTAGATGATATTGCTGTATTCAGTCCCACCTGGGAGGAGCACCTAACTCACCTGTCCCAAGTCCTAGGTAAAATCAAAGCAGCTGGCTTGACTATCAAACCTGGCAAATGTCAGATTGGCATGAGGGAAGTACAGTATTTGGGACACAGGGTAGGAGGGGGCACACTTAGACCAGAAATAGGGAAAGTGGATGCTATAATGGCCTGGCCCACTCCACAAACCAAGAAACAAGTCATGTCCTTTCTAGGAACCGCTGGCTATTATAGAAAATTTGTTCCAAACTACAGCTCACTAGCCAAACCACTAACGGATTTGACAAAGAAAAAACTCCCCAAAGTAATTTTATGGGGCCCAGACTGTGAAAAATCTTTTTTGGCCTTAAAAAATGCTCTAGCTAACTCTCCAGTGTTGCAGGCCCCAGATTTTACACGTAGATTTGTTGTACAGACGGATGCGTCTGCCTATGGCATAAGTGCAGTTCTCAGCCAGGTGAACCAACGGGGAGAGGAGCATCCTATACTGTACCTAAGCAGGAAGCTGCTGCCAAGAGAAGTAGCCTATGCCACCATAGAGAAGGAGTGTCTGGCAATTGTGTGGGCCTTGCAAAAATTACAACCCTATTTATATGGACGCAACTTTACAGTTATTACAGATCACAACCCTCTTAGCTGGCTCAGCCGCGTGGCTGGGGACAATGGGAAATTGCTCAGGTGGAGTTTGACCCTCCAACAATATGATTTCACTATACAACACAAGAAAGGGAGTGATCATGGGAATGCAGATGGCTTGTCACGCCAATCAGAACCTTCCAGCATGAGCGCAGTGTAGATGACCTGTAAGTCAATCTCCCCTTGCTCACTCTAAAAAGGGGAGGTGTCATGATACAGGCCTGTAATAGTTAATAAAACAGGCCAAGGTATCATGAGAAATATTTCTACCAGCATCTAAATCAGACACATAACAGGCCTCTTTTCACTATGGTCAGAGGGGTCAGAGCTGTAATGCCTTCCTCCATGCCCTGTCTGATAAGAGCCATTCCATGGGGAGGGGGGAAGCCCAAGGAGTGAGAACTTAAAGTTCCCAGCAAGACCCTCAAAGGTGAAGTAAAGGTTACACATAATGTATACTCCAATATATTTATCCTTACAGAACCCATACCTGTTGTACGAACAGTATAAAAAACTGATGATGGGTTCAAGGCAATTTCATCTTTCCAACGAGTCCAAACATGACTAGGTTTGGTACTCTATCTATTAGATGTGAATATCTGGGCAGGTGCAGGTCACACAGTATTGATGTTTAGTATCTATGGAATCCAGGAGAGAATTAATAACCAACGAATATAATATCATCTCTGTCCTATGTTCCCATAAGGAGTTATGGTCATTATATTCTTGGTCCAGTTCCTACTCACAGGAGGTCATAAAAACTCAATCTGTGTCCTGCTAGGCCACGCCCCTTACATTCCTGAGAGAGGGGGGAGTGTGCAGTTACCTGATGCCCTGAAATCACTAATAAATAGTCAGCTCTTCTGACTAAACTTTGGATTTACTTTGGAGGACCAATTGCGATTGGAAGTTATCCCGTTTGTTTCCCCTTGCCTCCAGGACCAGGAATTCTATATCTTTGGAGTTAAGTATAGGTTTTCCATGTTTTCCCTTTTATTTTACAACTGTTTGTACTTGTATTATTGAATGTATGTCTCTTTTTGTAACATCTTTTTGTATTTTGCACTGTTATACCTTTTATAATATTAAAGAGAATTTAATAAGATTGTCTTTGATGCTCTAAACGAACCTAGCCTGAAAGATTGTAACTGTGAGCCTTAACCCTCTACATACTGAAGTACTTGTTGAGTCATTTGGTGTATTGTGAGTTATTACCTGTTAGAGAGAACAGGGGAATAGTCACATTAGGTTTCTATCGCCTGTGAATGATAGATGGTGGCAGCGAATGAGTTTTGTGGGTGTTGGTTGGTGTTTGGGGTGCTTTTGTGTTAGTCTAACCTGTGTGCAAGGTGGGTGAGAGACTGAGTGAGTGACCCCTGATAGCCACACCTAAAGTCACGTGCGGTTGGAAGTACCGTGTTCGTGACACATCCTTTTGCCATTCTGCTGCTATGGGTTCTGTGGGGTATTTATACCTGGAATTGAACTGTGCCATCCTACTATCAATTCTGAGGGCATTTATACATGGAATTTCCCCTATGCCATCCTGCTATGGGTTTTGCGGGGTATGTATATATGGAATTTCACTGTGCCACCTACTATGCATTCTAGGGGTATTTATATATGGAATTGCGCTGGTGCCATTCTACTATGAATTCTGGGGGCATTTATACATGGAATTGTGCCTGTGCCAACCTACTATGAATTCTGAGGGTTTTATACATGGAATTGTGCCTGTGCCATCCTACTATGCATTCTGGGGGTATTTATACCTGTAATTGTGCCTGTGCCATCCTACTATGAATTCTGGGGGCATTTATACCTGTAATTGTGCCTGTGCCATCCTACTATGAATTCTGGGGGCATTTATACATGGAATTATGCCTGTGCCATCCTACTATGCATTCTGGGGGTATTTATACATGGAATTGTGGCTGTGCCATCTTACTATGAATTCTGGGGGTATTTATACATGGAATTTCCCCTACGCAATCCTGCTATTGGTTTTGGGGGGTATATATACATGGAATTGCACTGTGCCATCCTACTATTAATTCTGGGGGTATTTATACATGGAATTGCTCCTGTGCCATTTTACTATGCATTCTGGGGGGTGTTTATAAATGGAATTGCGCCTGTGCCAACTTACTATGAATTCTGGGGGTTTTATACATGGAATTCTGCCTGTGCCATCCTACTATGAATTCTGGGGGTTTTATACATGGAATTGTGCCTGTGCTATCCTACTATGAATTCTGGGGGCATTTATACATGGACTTGCGCCTGTGCAAACCTATTATGAATTTTGGGGGTTTTATACATGGAATTGTGCCTGTGCCATCCTACTATGAATTCTCAGGGCATTTATACATGGAATTGCGCCTGTGCCATCCTACTATGAATACTTGGGGTTTTGTACATGGAATTGTGCCTGTGCCATCCTACTATGAATACCGGGGGTTTTATAAATGGAATTGTGCCTGTGACATCCTGCCATGAATTCTGGGGGTTTTATACATGGAATTGTGCCTGTGCCATCCTATTTATGCATGGAATTCTACTGTGCCATCTTGTTTCCAGGGCCGGGGGGGTATACAAAAAATACAGGGTTAAAGATCCAAAGTTAATCCAGAAAATGGTCAAATTGCATCTTGGAGAAATTTTTTGAAGCAAATTGGAGAAGCTTTAGAAGGGGTTTTTCTCTTTCCGTTGTATCAGCAAGAAGTTAGACAGGTTTTACTTAGGCCAAAAGGCTAGATATGTCTTTTTTTCAAACTAATGCAGTGGGAGTGGAGCATTTGTACAACTGTCTGAGTATAATATAACATTGCTGTCTAACTAGCATAAAAGGGATCCATGTAGTGTAGAGATATTTGAATTTTTCACATTACTAATGCAGCTCCTCATACCTTGCATTTTTGGCATAGCAATAGATTGAGGTAGTGCATCAAGATGTGCTATTATTTATAGGCTTGGAACACCTGTGCTCACTGATTCTTACTATATAGTTCATTCTTGCACTTATACCCACTTTGTTTTATTGTATATTGTGTTATTGGCAGTATTCTCTATATTTTACTGATTGTGGTGCCATTGTAAATTGCTCTCGATGTATGTATTTGGTGTACCAGTGCCTTCTGCTTCTTACTATATAATGTTCTTTATAGTGCTTGTGGTGCCTTCTTGTTATGTTCTTGGGAGATCAGTACCTACTGCTCCTTTGTATGTCTTGAGTACTTCACAGTCTCTGCATGTAATGTACTTTAGGTTACAGAATCTTTTTCCCCCTTTTCCCCATAATATGCTTGTAGTGCAGCATTCACAGCTCTCAGTTAAAATTGTACATGTGGTGTTAATACCCCTTCCTGCAGTGCAATACGTTAAGCAAATTTTTCTCCAAATGTTATGGTTTGATTTTCCTGAAAATTCAGTGAAAGTGGGTGGAGTTCAAAGGGACTGGCCAAAAGGGGGCGTGGTCCAAATTTTGCAGCGGCGAGCGACACGCCAAAACCATCTTCTGCTGCCTATGCTGAGAAAGGCCATTCTACTATGAATTCTGGGGGCATTTATACATGGAATTGTGCCTGTGCAAACCTACTATGAATTCTGAGGGTTTTATACATGGAATTGTGCCTGTGCCATCCTACTATGCATTCTGGGGGTATTTATACCTGTAATTGTGCCTGTGCCATCCTACTATGAATTCTGGGGGCATTTATACCTGTAATTGTGCCTGTGCCATCCTACTATGAATTCTGGGGGCATTTATACATGGAATTATGCCTGTGCCATCCTACTATGCATTCTGGGGGTATTTATACATGGAATTGTGGCTGTGCCATCTTACTATGAATTCTGGGGGTATTTATACATGGAATTTCCCCTACGCAATCCTGCTATTGGTTTTGGGGGGTATATATACATGGAATTGCACTGTGCCATCCTACTATTAATTCTGGGGGTATTTATACATGGAATTGCTCCTGTGCCATTTTACTATGCATTCTGGGGGGTGTTTATAAATGGAATTGCGCCTGTGCCAACTTACTATGAATTCTGGGGGTTTTATACATGGAATTCTGCCTGTGCCATCCTACTATGAATTCTGGGGGTTTTATACATGGAATTGTGCCTGTGCTATCCTACTATGAATTCTGGGGGCATTTATACATGGACTTGCGCCTGTGCCAACCTATTATGAATTTTGGGGGTTTTATACATGGAATTGTGCCTGTGCCATCCTACTATGAATTCTCAGGGCATTTATACATGGAATTGCGCCTGTGCCATCCTACTATGAATACTTGGGGTTTTGTACATGGAATTGTGCCTGTGCCATCCTACTATGAATACCGGGGGTTTTATAAATGGAATTGTGCCTGTGACATCCTGCCATGAATTCTGGGGGTTTTATACATGGAATTGTGCCTGTGCCATCCTATTTATGCATGGAATTCTACTGTGCCATCTTGTTTCCAGGGCCGGGGGGGTATACAAAAAATACAGGGTTAAAGATCCAAAGTTAATCCAGAAAATGGTCAAATTGCATCTTGGAGAAATTTTTTGAAGCAAATTGGAGAAGCTTTAGAAGGGGTTTTTCTCTTTCCGTTGTATCAGCAAGAAGTTAGACAGGTTTTACTTAGGCCAAAAGGCTAGATGTGTCTTTTTTTCAAACTAATGCAGTGGGAGTGGAGCATTTGTACAACTGTCTGAGTATAATATAACATTGCTGTCTAACTAGCATAAAAGGGATCCATGTAGTGTAGAGATATTTGAATTTTTCACATTACTAATGCAGCTCCTCATACCTTGCATTTTTGGCATAGCAATAGATTGAGGTAGTGCATCAAGATGTGCTATTATTTATAGGCTTGGAACACCTGTGCTCACTGATTCTTACTATATAGTTCATTCTTGCACTTATACCCACTTTGTTTTATTGTATATTGTGTTATTGGCAGTATTCTCTATATTTTACTGATTGTGGTGCCATTGTAAATTGCTCTCGATGTATGTATTTGGTGTACCAGTGCCTTCTGCTTCTTACTATATAATGTTCTTTATAGTGCTTGTGGTGCCTTCTTGTTATGTTCTTGGGAGATCAGTACCTACTGCTCCTTTGTATGTCTTGAGTACTTCACAGTCTCTGCATGTAATGTACTTTAGGTTACAGAATCTTTTTCCCCCTTTTCCCCATTTTATGCTTGTAGTGCAGCATTCACAGCTCTCAGTTAAAATTGTACATGTGGTGTTAATACCCCTTCCTGCAGTGCAATACGTTAAGCAAATTTTTCTCCAAATGTTATGGTTTGATTTTCCTGAAAATTCAGTGAAAGTGGGTGGAGTTCAAAGGGACTGGCCAAAAGGGGGCGTGGTCCAAATTTTGCAGCGGCGAGCGACACGCCAAAACCATCTTCTGCTGCCTATGCTGAGAAAGGCCATTCTACTATGAATTCTGGGGGCATTTATACATGGAATTGTGCCTGTGCCAACCTACTATGAATTCTGAGGGTTTTATACATGGAATTGTGCCTGTGCCATCCTACTATGCATTCTGGGGGTATTTATACCTGTAATTGTGCCTGTGCCATCCTACTATGAATTCTGGGGGCATTTATACCTGTAATTGTGCCTGTGCCATCCTACTATGAATTCTGGGGGCATTTATACATGGAATTATGCCTGTGCCATCCTACTATGCATTCTGGGGGTATTTATACATGGAATTGTGGCTGTGCCATCTTACTATGAATTCTGGGGGTATTTATACATGGAATTTCCCCTACGCAATCCTGCTATTGGTTTTGGGGGGTATATATACATGGAATTGCACTGTGCCATCCTACTATTAATTCTGGGGGTATTTATACATGGAATTGCTCCTGTGCCATTTTACTATGCATTCTGGGGGGTGTTTATAAATGGAATTGCGCCTGTGCCAACTTACTATGAATTCTGGGGGTTTTATACATGGAATTCTGCCTGTGCCATCCTACTATGAATTCTGGGGGTTTTATACATGGAATTGTGCCTGTGCTATCCTACTATGAATTCTGGGGGCATTTATACATGGACTTGCGCCTGTGCCAACCTATTATGAATTTTGGGGGTTTTATACATGGAATTGTGCCTGTGACATCCTACTATGAATTCTCAGGGCATTTATACATGGAATTGCGCCTGTGCCATCCTACTATGAATACTTGGGGTTTTGTACATGGAATTGTGCCTGTGCCATCCTACTATGAATACCGGGGGTTTTATAAATGGAATTGTGCCTGTGACATCCTGCCATGAATTCTGGGGGTTTTATACATGGAATTGTGCCTGTGCCATCCTACTATGAATTCTGGGGGCATTTATACATGGAATTGCACCTGTGCCATCCTACTATGAATTTTGGGGGGTTTATACATGGAATTGCCATGGTGCCATACTGCCATGAATTCTGGGGGCATTTATACATGGAATTGCACCTGTGCCATCCTACTATGAATTCTGGGGGTTTTATACATGGAAATAACATGGTGCCATCCTGCCATGAATTCTGGGGGCATTTATACATGGAATTGTGCCTTTGCCATCCTACCATCAATTCTGGGTGTATTTATACATGGAATTGTGCCTTTGCCATCCTACTATGAATTCTTTGGATTTTACACATGGAATTGCCATGGTGCCATCTTGCCATGAATTCTGGGAGTATTTATACTTGGAAATGCCATCTTGATATAAGAATTGCAATTCTAATATGAATTCTGGGAGTATTTATAAATGAAGTTGCCATTCCGCTATGATATTTAGCGGTATTTATGCATGGAATTCTACTGTGCCATCTTGTTTCCAGGGCCGGGGGGGGTATACAAAAAATACAGGGTTAAAGATCCAAAGTTAATCCAGAAAATGGTCAAATTGCATCTTGGAGAAATTTTTTGAAGCAAATTGGAGAAGCTTTAGAAGGGGTTTTTCTCTTTCCGTTGTATCAGCAAGAAGTTAGACAGGTTTTACTTAGGCCAAAAGGCTAGATGTGTCTTTTTTTCAAACTAATGCAGTGGGAGTGGAGCATTTGTACAACTGTCTGAGTATAATATAACATTGCTGTCTAACTAGCATAAAAGGGATCCATGTAGTGTAGAGATATTTGAATTTTTCACATTACTAATGCAGCTCCTCATACCTTGCATTTTTGGCATAGCAATAGATTGAGGTAGTGCATCAAGATGTGCTATTATTTATAGGCTTGGAACACCTGTGCTCACTGATTCTTACTATATAGTTCATTCTTGCACTTATACCCACTTTGTTTTATTGTATATTGTGTTATTGGCAGTATTCTCTATATTTTACTGATTGTGGTGCCATTGTAAATTGCTCTCGATGTATGTATTTGGTGTACCAGTGCCTTCTGCTTCTTACTATATAATGTTCTTTATAGTGCTTGTGGTGCCTTCTTGTTATGTTCTTGGGAGATCAGTACCTACTGCTCCTTTGTATGTCTTGAGTACTTCACAGTCTCTGCATGTAATGTACTTTAGGTTACAGAATCTTTTTCCCCCTTTTCCCCATAATATGCTTGTAGTGCAGCCAGGGCCGCCATTAGAAATCACGGGGCCCCGTACAACAAAATTTTTGGGGCCCCCTGGGCCCCGCCCACACTGACGACCAAGCTCCACCCCATTTCCCGCCCACTCCACATCGCAGTTAAAAGACCACACAGACATCAGCGCTAAAAAAGTAACCCCCCCCACACAAGTTGTAAAAAGCTATTGATGGTCAGGGCCCCCTTATATACATTGGGGCCCCAAAAAAAAAAAATTAATTTTTTTTTTTTTTTTTTTTAAAAATTGGTGGCAGGGGCCCCCTTATAAGTTAAAAACAAATTGGGGCCCCAAAAAAAATTTGAAAAAAAAAAAACCATTGGCGGCAGGGGCCCCCTTATAAGTTAAAAACAAATTGGGGCCCCAAAAAAAAATTTGAAAAAAAAAAAATTGTTTTGAAAAAAAAAAAAAAACATTGGCGGCAGGGGCCCCCTTACAAGTTAAAAACAAATTGGGGCCCCAAAAAAAAATTTAAAAAAAAAATTTTTGAAAAAAAAAAAAAACCATTGGCGTCAGGGGCCCCCTTATAAGTTAAAAACAAATTGGGGCCCCAAAAAAAATTTAAAAAAAAAAAAAAATTTTTTGAAAAAAAAAAAACATTGGCGGCAGGGGCCCCCTTATAAGTTAAAAACAAATTGGGGCCCCAAAAAAAAATTTGAAAAAAAAAAAAAAAATTTTTTTGAAAAAAAAAATAAAAACATTGGCGGCAGGGGCCCCCTTATAAGTTAAAAACAAATTGGGGCCCCAAAAAAAATTTTTTTTGAAAAAAAAAATAAAAACATTGGCGGCAGGGGCCCCCTTATAAGTTAAAAACAAATTGGGGCCCCAAAAAAAAATTTGAAAAAAAAAAAAAACATTGGCGCCAGGGGCCCCCTTACAAGTTAAAAACAAATTGGGGCCCCAAAAAAAAATTAAAAAAAAAAAAAAATTTTTTGAAAAAAAAAAACCCATTGGCGTCAGGGGCCCCTTACGAGTTAAAAAAAAAAATTGGGGCCCCAAAAAAACATGTTTTAAAAAAAAAGATTGGTTGCAGGGGCCTATAGAATATTAAAATAATACATTGGTGGCCAGGAGATTAAAAAAAAAAAAAATACACAAACTGGTGTTCAGTAGAATTGAACTCACGGCTTCAGTACTTCAACTTCACCTCCTTTCGTGACTTCGGGTCTTTTCACTGCTTCAGGACTTCGGCTTCGGCTGTTTTCGTGACTTCGGGTCTTTGCGCTGATTCAGGACTTCGGCTGTTTTCGGCGCTTCGTGACTTCGGCTTTTTCCGTGACTTCGGGTCTTTTCGGCGCATCGGCTTCGGCTTTTCGGCACTTCCGCATTCGGCAGCACAGAGGGAAGACGTACGGCTCGGGCGCTCGTAAGGGGGGCCCGGATCTTCAAAAAATGCAGCGCTGCCGGGCCCCCCTTCATGCCCGGGCCCGGTACGCTTGTCCCCCCTGTCCCCCCCTGATGGCGGCCCTGAGTGCAGCATTCACAGCTCTCAGTTAAAATTGTACATGTGGTGTTAATACCCCTTCCTGCAGTGCAATACGTTAAGCAAATTTTTCTCCAAATGTTATGGTTTGATTTTCCTGAAAATTCAGTGAAAGTGGGTGGAGTTCAAAGGGACTGGCCAAAAGGGGGCGTGGTCCAAATTTTGCAGCGGCGAGCGACACGCCAAAACCATCTTCTGCTGCCTATGCTGAGAAAGGTGTGAGGAAAATCACCAGTTAAATTATCAATTTTGTGGTTGGGGGTTCTTTATATGCGGCAAAATTAGGGCATGGTCTGAAATCATTATGTCTTATATTTCAGCCTGTTGTATGTTAGGATAGATTGGGAGACAAAAATGTTATCTACGTGTAAGAAGGTTTTATGGGCTCAAGAGTAAAAGGAGTCATATAGTCCCAAGTGTGTGCATAGTGTTGGTAGGTGTTTGGCCTGTGGTCTGTGGTTAGTGTAGTCGTATTACCTGAGTTGTCCAGAAACCTGTCCCATGTTACGTCTCCTGCAAAGATTATGTGTGCTACCTCCCAGGAATCCAGCCATTGCATAAGGTCTGTAAAAAATGATTGATTGGCATCATTTGGTGCATATACATTAGCAATGATATATTGAACATTTGATATTATCAAAAATAAAAGATATCTGCCTTGTTTCTCTTTTTTTCATTTCATTTTTTTAACTTGGTAGCAAAACGATTTGTTGAACAAGATGGTGTATGAGGCATGTAGACATTCTCCAACCCAGTTATCCCTCAACTTGTTGTCGTCCCCTATACACCAATGCGTTTCCTGAAGTAGTACTATGTGGGATTTCTCTTTTTTCAGTTTTTCAAGGACCTTTTTTCTCTTTAAGGGTGAATTAAGGCCTCCCATGTTCCATGACAGGATTTTGATATTGTGAATAATGGAGTTAAAGCTTTTCATCTAAAACCTAACCTATTCCAGTTTTCCAGAAGATGAAAGAGACATAGGTTACTTGAGGAGGTATCCGATTCTGTCCCAACAAACAGATACATTAGTGTCTAGATGTTGGTGGTCTGAGCTGAACAAAGAAATTAAAATACAAACAATGGTAAAACATGTTGAAGCACATATCATATGGCATATACCGCACTTTTGTGGGTGAACAGGGAAAAGGGGTTCAAATGTTTTAGGGGGTTTGTCCCTGCTTGGGTGAAGTGGGAAAGATCAACCTCGGAAAGTTTGGGGAAAACAAACGTTCTGTTCAGCGTCTGTTGGGGCTTGCCCTGAATGTGAGTTAGAGTTCATTGTTATGGTATCCGAGTTTTGACTTGAGCTGTGGATTGAGGTAAAGGACTAAAGAGGCCTTAGATGCATTGTGGGTGTTGAGAGGTTACAAAAATACGGAAGTTTAGTTCTCCAAACAGAAAGCTCAGGTTATTGTCAGGTATCCTCTGTTCGATTGTCATGTGGAGGATCCTGGGCTGCTATTAGTGCTATCTCCATTTGTGGGTAGTAGGAGATTTTTCATTGCTTTCAGAAGGTCTTCGAAAAAATAGTGTTTTTCCATTGACCAATTCTCCGAGTTTGGCTGGATAGAGAAGAGAAAATTTGTGTCCCGAATCATAGAGGTGTCAGCACATTGGGGTGAAGTCCCTCTGTTTGCACATGACCAAAGCAGAAAAGTCTTAAAAAGAAAAAATGGTAATGGTAATCAAATTTGAGTTCTATGGTTCTCCTGTATGCCTCCAAAATTTTTTGTTTGCCAGCATAGTTAAGTAGTGTGAAATTTGGCGGGATCACAGCAGGATTTTTAGTTTTAGCTTTCAGTAATTCCAAGATACTAACCAGGCTTGGTCTGTGGGGAAAACCCACCAGCAAAAGTATCCAACTGGTTATAAGCCCCCAGGTCTCAGAAAGTTTTGCTGGTGCAACAATCCAGGGCAGCTCTCTCCTGTACAGCTCCTACACGCCTTCACGCTTAACCCTCTGGTGTTTCTTAAAGGGAACACTTAAATGGATGGCTCAGAACCTAAAAACAGGGGATACATATCTGCCATCCAAGATTGTTCCTACTTCTCCTGTTCTCCATGTCGTCCATTTTGTCGGTAAGTATTGTAATTTGCCGTTGCTGGAGGTCAATTTGGTTTTGTGCCTTTGTTAGAATGTCTTCCAAAACAGAAATCCTGTCTTCTGCTTCCTGAATACACTGTGATTTGTGGGAGGACTGTTGTAGAAGTTCTTCCAGAGTCTCTTTTAAACTTGCCAGTTTTTGGTTTAGCTGGGTTCCAGGACATGGACCAATGCAGTTGTAGGTACCATGTCTGTTGGACCAGGAGGGCTGGCAAGAGATACTGGGGTTTGTTGTGGAGAGATAGAAGCTGCGGAGGGAAGAGTTTTAGCATCTTTCTTTTTCCCCTCTGTACTCAGTTGGGATAGTAAGGTAGAATTGCCACGGTATTTCTCCATGGGTTTGAATTGAGGTACTCGTATTTATCCATCTATGGAATTTTGGGCTGAATAGTAGTAGGATTAAGTAGCTTTTTTCCTGCTATTGTTCAGGGTTGCTTAATTGAGTGTTGAAGGGTGGTTTAGCAGTCCCTGGTAGTATTAAGTCTTGAGGTAAAAGCAAGGGCTGTGTTTGGTCTGGTGTTACCACGTCTGAGTTGAGGTTCTGTTGTGGTTTTATGCCATAGGCAGTATGTGGTGAACTGCAAAGGTAGGTTTGCCAGGCTGATGGGTTTTTCCTGGTATTGTTCAAGATTACATACCTGTGTGTTGGAGTGCGGTTTTGCAGTCCCTGGTGAAACTAGTCACATGGTAGGAACAGGAACAGTATGTGACCAGGTGTTGCTGCTGCTGAGGTGAAGTTCTGTTGAGATTTTGTGCCGATTGTGGTATGTGAGTAGGCATGCCAGGCTACAGGGTGTTGGGAGATATGTTGGAGGCAGTGTGCCTGGGGTAAATGTAGTTCTTAGTGGGGGGGGGGGCAGGTTGTATATGCTGGGTTTGCAGGTTTTTGTTTTTCACATATTTTGGGGGGGTTGTTTTATTTTTGTTTGTTTGTTTTTTTTTATCCTTGAGACAAACAGAAAGGTTTCCCTTAATTTTGGTAGATGGGTGTATAGTTGCCTTTACCCCTTTTCATGTAGGTAGGGGCTGGGGTAGGTCTTTAGGGATGGCAAATGGCTTTGTGGGTTATGTCTTGCCTTAAGAGAGGATTGAGTTGGCTATTGTGTGGGTGAGTCCGGGGTCACCACCCCCAAATCACTTTGTTTATATGCCAGCAGAAAAGCAGTGACCCATCTCATGCAATCCTGTTCTGGTAGTATTATTTTGATAAGGTGCAAGTCAAAACAGGGGCCATGTAGGACATTGGATAGGAGGTGGGTATTTTAATGTGGCTGCCATGTTAAAGTACTCTAAGGTGCTGGACTGAGACTTTCTGGGGGCTTCCACGGTACACCACCTTGGCTACCCGACTCTGGTGCTGTGCTCCATTGAGTCCTCTCCTCGTCTGAATGACAGCACTGCGGGTAGGCCTCTCACAGTGGAGCATGTGCCAAGATGGCCATGGGCTGAAGTGAGCTGTTCAGGCTGTTCAGGCTAAAGTTCTCTCAGGTGCTGGACCGGGTTTTTGCGGGAGCTTCCATGGTTACTGTAATGGAAACTGAAGTTTCTCACCTTCATGATGGCCATGGCGTCCAAGATGGCGACGGCGTCCAAGATGGCGACGGCGTCCAAGATGGCGACTCATTCTTTCCCCATGTGGATCCTGCTGGTCCCAGTGTGATGACGTCGGCTGCCTCTCGCTCTCCGATTGGTCGCCAGCGACGGAATGGTCGCCGGCGTCAGAACGTGCGTCGGCGTCTTGACGTTAGCGTCTTGACGCCGGCGTCAGCGTCATGATGTCATTGCATCCAAAATCTTGGCGCCAAATCCTGCCTATTTAAACCCCCTGGACATTGCAAACCTTGCCCAAGTATAGGTTTACCTTCGTGATTCCTGGGTGTTATATTATTGACTGATTTCTTGTGTACCTACCTTGCCTGTTATTCGGATTGACCCTTTGCTGCCTGGACTGAACCTTTTGCCTGAACATCGACTACTCTTCTGCCTGATCCCTTGTACCACGAACTTTGTGACTATCTGCCTCCTCCTTGGTCCGCACTCTTACTGCGCCTTCGGGCCCTTACAGTTACCACCTCAGCTACCCAACTCTGGTGCTGTGCTTCATTGAGTCCTCTCCTCACTTGAGCTGATTAGGCTATCAAGCCAGGGACCAACGGGGAAAAATGATCACCTAACTGCACCAAAATATCCCTCTGCTGAGTCGGTGAAGTACTGGCGCTGTGCAGTTTGTGGTAGATGGCTAGTGTGTATTGTTTGCTGCGTATATGGAGCTCGCTAAAACTAGTGCGGCCGCTGTTTGTGCCCACCTCCTGGAAGTACGATCTGAATGTGTTTTAACTAATTAAACAGTACAGTGTGAGAGTTAGACATAATTCACTGATCCAATGGAGTGACCATTTAGTCAGATCACTTTTAAGGACATGTGGGTGTGTGACACCATGCAGTTTTTAAACTACTGAAGATCACATATGCATTAAAACAGGCTCTTGATTGATCTGAGTGTGTTTTGTTTTATTTTTAAACATGTTTTTATTTACTTGTTATAGCATAAAATTCTTTATGTTTCAGATAAAAAAAATAGTGATATAGATTCATGTGATTTAGTGATATAGATTCATGTAAGGAAAGCAACAATATATAATAACATTATAATAACATTTCTAAAGTTCTTAAGTTCTTATAGAGACCTTATGAGAAATTATATTTGATAAGAAGCCACTAATCTGTTAAAGGAAAACTATGGGGCATGTTTACTAACATTGGAGATAAATATCTGGAGAGATTTCTGGAAATGTTGCCCATGGCAACCAATCAGCAATTAGATTTAAACAGCCACAGCCAAGTTAGAAAACAAAAGCAAAGATCTGATTGGTTGCTATGGGCAACATCTCCAGAAATCTCTCCAGACATCTATCTCCAATGTTAGTAAACATGCCCCTATACCCCCAAAATGAATACATAAGCAACAGACAGTTTATATCAAATTGAATGACATATTAAATAATCTTACCAAACTGGAATATATATTTACATAAATATTGCCCTTTTACATCTCTTCACTTGAACCACCATTTCGTGACTCTATCTGTGCTGCCTCAGAGATCACCTGACCAGAAATACTACAACACTAACTGTAACAGGAAGAAGTGAGGAAGCAAAAGGCAGAACTCTGTTAATTGGCTCATGTGACCTTACATGTGGTTTGTATGTGTGCACAGTGAATCT
This sequence comes from Xenopus petersii, assembly GCA_038501925.1. Classification (NCBI taxonomy): domain Eukaryota; kingdom Metazoa; phylum Chordata; class Amphibia; order Anura; family Pipidae; genus Xenopus; species Xenopus petersii. The sequence goes on along the minus strand of CM076680.1, from coordinate 108,788,015 downwards.
TAGGATCTCAGGGGGCGGCCCTTATTTTTTAAAATGGCAATTTTCTATTTATGATTACCCAATGGCACATACTACTAAAAAAGTATATTATTATGATAATGGTTTATTTACATGAAGCAGGGTTTACACATGAGCTGTTTTACTCAGTATCTTTTAATAGAGACCTACATTGTTTGGGGGGTATAGTTTTCCTTTAATTGGTGACTCTTGCTGTAAAGTTCGGAGGCATTTGGACGATTCTATTACAAGTGGGTGTTCTCTTAGTGTTTCTAGGTCGTACCATGTTGTATATATAACGTATAGACTGTGAGGTGTCTGATTTGTTGTGGGAGAGATTTTGTGTATGTTGTCCACATGTTAAAGAAGTTTGTAGTATTTTGTTTCTTTTTTTAGTACTTCCAGCCAGTCCATGTGGAAGATACAATGTAGTTTTTGTTTTAGTAACGTTATAGATGGGGGTTTAGTGTGTAAACAATGTTGTTATATTGTTTTCCTAGCTGCTGCCATTAGTCTTCTCATCAGATTTTTTTTCTACTTTTGTTAATTGTGTATATGAAATGGTGTTGCTAAATAAAGCCCATTCTATCTATGTTTGGAGTGTTTTTCCAGCCATTTGTGTTCCATATGAAATCACCTCCTGCCAAACAGTTTGTAATTTAGAACAGGACCACTGGTTATGTATTAGGTTAGCTTTAGGGGAGTGGCATCTGAGACATTTATCAGAAGAGAGATTACCCTAATATCTTCTAATTAGGGTAAGATTTGATGTTGTAGTATTTGGGATCTCGGTGGTTCATGTGAAGCTAGTTCTTTCTTGGTTTTCAGTTTTAATTAGTGTTCTTATAGTATGATATATTTGTGAGGATGTTTGTTTTTTATTTTTATTTTTCCAAATATGATTATGTGGGTTGCCTTTGTCTCTGTCTGTTAATTGTTTAATTGCATGGTTTGCAAAATGAGTAATTTGTATGCTTAAGGGTAAGGACACACGAGGAGATTCAGGGAGATTTTGTTGCCTGGCTACTAATCTCCTTGTCTTTTGAGCAACTATCTATCTCCCTGAACTGCCTCTGCATTTTTCCCCATAGGCTACAATGAAAAGTAGCCTGCGCTAATGCACACAGGGCGATGCGTTTTCAATAGTTGCCTGAAATTGCCTCATTGAGGCAACTTCGGGCAACCATTGAAAATGCATCACCGTGTGTGCATTAGCGCAAGCTACTTTTCATTGTAGCCTATGGGAAAAAACGCTGAGGGAGTTCAGGGAGATAGTTGCTCAAAAGACAAGGAGATTAGTAGCCAGGCGACAAAATCTCCCTGAATCTCTTCGTGTGTCCTTACCCTAAAAAAATGTTTGGTTTGTGTTTCTTTCAGACTGATTGCCATGCTTTGTATGTGTTATAAAACATGGGGTTGTCTCATAAGATTTGTGAGAGGTGATTTATGGGTCTATGTAGTAAGTCGTTCAGGGAATAGTTGTCATTTAGATATTGGTCAAAAGATGTTGTTGTCTATAAATCTCTGTGGAGGAGTCAGTCTCTTGAGTATATGAGTAGTGCTGCCTCGTTATATTCAGTAATGTTGGTAAGATTGCTTCCAACTAGTTATTTAGGTTGTTGCAGTTTAAAAAGACAAATTCTGGAGTGCTTTTTGTTCCAGATGAATATTCTGAATATATGATTTATTCTTTTTTGATCTGTTGGTTTGATGTAATAAGGTAACATTAGAAGTGGGTATAGAAGTTTGGGAAATAAGATAATTTTTATAAAGTGTATTCTACCCAGGAATGTTAGATTAATATGTTTCCATTGTTGTGTTTCCTGTTGTATTATATCTATTATTTTCCTTATGTTTAACCATTTCCCTGCCAGCCGATTTGTCCTAAATGTGAACATCTACTGCCACGCAGTGTTTAGACATTTTGAACTCTTTCACTGTAAGGCCCTTTCCTGGGGGGGTCTTTTAGTTTTCCCAGGATAATGATATATTGTTGTTGTTTTTTTTTTCAGAACAACCTGAGCTTTCAAAATATGCTAGAATTTTGATGTAATTCCACTTCTGTAAAAAGATATAGGCTTCTAAGTGTCTAATAAAATGAAAAAAAAAATCATGTTTCACATTGTACAATCACATATTGGGAGTTGGGAATTACTTGCTGTGCTGAAGCCTCCATTTGTCCACTGCTACATCATCAGGTATTGACACTGATTGTATCTGTCAAGTTTTTTTATAATAAAAAAACTAACCTGGATTGTCTTGTCTCCATTACAACAAACATTTCTTTCTTTTATTATTTATTTATTCACTTATTTTTTAAAAATCAGTTTCAGCGTCCACTTTGTTGCTAGTGTGGAGATAAGCAGACAAGTAAATTATTACAGAAGCCTTGTCTAACATATAACTCAACGTATGTTGAAAGTTTTTTGCCTCTTAAAATTAAGTTTTCACCAAAACACAGAGAAGCTGTGGAATTCCCTACTAGATCATGTTGTGGTGGCTGATATACTTAAAGGGGCTGTTGCTTAACTAGAATGATGTAGCAATGATGTTCTGATGCAAGTTGCAATTGGTCTTCATTTACATAGTAACATAGTAACATAGTAAGTAAGGTTGAAAAAAGACTGATGTCCATCGAGTTCAACCTTTTTTTTTTTCTCTTTTCTTTTTTTATTAACTACCTATCTGCCAGTTGATCCAGAGGAAGGCAAAAAAACCCATCTGAAGCCTCTCCAATTTGCCTTAGAGGGGGAGAAATTCCTTCCTGACTCCAAAATGGCAATCGGACTAGTCCCTGGATCAACTTGGACTATGAGCTATTTCCCATCACCCTGTATTCCCTCACTTGCTAAAAAGCTATCCAACCCCTTCTTAAAGCTATCTAATGTATCAGCCTGTACAACTGATTCAGGGAGAGAATTCCACATCTTCACAGCTCTCACTGTAAAAAACCCCTTCCGAATATTTAGGCAGAACCTCTTTTCTTCTAATCGGAATGGGTGACCTCGTGTCAGCTGGAAAGACCTATTGGTAAATAAAGCATTAGAGAGATTATTATATGATCCCCTTATATATTTATACATAGTCATCATATCACCCCTTAAGTGCCTCTTCTCCAATGTGAACATCCCCAATTTGGCCAGTCTTTCCTCATAGCTAAGATTTTCAATACCTTTTACCAGCTTAGTTGCCCTTCTCTGTACCCTCTCTAATACAATAGTGTCCTGTTTGAGTGATGGAGACCAAAACTGTACGGCATATTCTAGATGGGGACTTACAAGTGCTCTATACAGTGGAAGAATGACCCCCTCCTCCCTTGACTCTATGCCCCTTTTAATACAACTCAAGACCTTATTTGCCCTTGATGCTGCCGACTGGCATTGCTTGCTACAGCCAAGGTTATCATCTTCAAGCACTCCAAGGTCCTTTTCCATAATGGATTTGCCTAGTGCAGTCCCATTAAGGGTATAAGTGGCTTGGATATTTTTACATCCGAGGTGAATGACTTTACATTTATCAACATTGAATCTCATTTGCCACTTAGCTGCCCAGATTGCCAGTTTGTCAAGATCCTGTTGCAAGGATGCCACATCCTGGATGGAATTAATTGGGCTGGATAATTTTGTGTCATCTGCAAACACTGATACATTACTTACAACACCCTCCCCTAAGTCATTAATGAACAAGTTAAATAAAAGTGGACCCAATACTGAGCCCTGGGGGACCCCACAAAGAACCTTACTCCAAGTAGAGAATGTCCCATTAACAACCACTCTCTGTACCCGATCCTGTAGCCAGTTTCCTATCCATGTGCAAACGCCTTCATTAAGCCCAACAGACCTTAGTTTAGAAAGCAGTCGTTTGTGGGGCACAGTATGAAACGCTTTGGCAAAATCCAAATAGATCACATCTACTGCCCCCCCACTGTCCAGAATCTTACTTACCACATCATAAAATGCAATCAAATTCTTCTGACATGACCTATCCTTCATAAAGCCATGCTAATTGTTGCTCATAATGCCATTCATTAGGACAAAATTTTGAATGTGATCCCTTAACAAGCCTTCAAATAATTTGCCTACCACAGATGTCAAGTTTACTGGCCTATAATTGCCAGGCTGAGATTGTAATCCCTTTTTAAATATTGGAATAACATCAGCTTTTCTCCAATACATAGGCACCATACCAGATGACAGTGAATCTGAGAAAATCATAAATAAGGGCTGGTCTAAAACTGAACAGGCTCTCTTAGAACCTGGGGGTGTATGCCATCAGGCCCTGGAGCCTTGTTTACATTAATTTGTATTAAAGCTTTTTGAATCATATCCCGAGTCAGCCACTGACTAGATTGAGCTGAACCATTCGTGCAGTTATAAAATGAGCCTGTGAACCCAGACTCCTCTATTGTATACACTGAAGAAAATAACTGATTTAACACATTTGCCTTATCTGTATCTGTTACAACCATACTGGTACCATTATTTAATGGAGCAACACTCTCAACCTGCATCTTTTTACTATTAATATATTTAAAAAACTTTTTAGGGTTAGTTTTCACCTCCACCGCAATTAACTCTTCATTTCTTTTCTTAGCCTTCCGGATTGCTGATTTACAACATTATTACAGTGTTTATATTCATTAAATGCAGCGTCTGTCCCTACAGATTTGTAGTTTTTAAATGCCTTTCTCTTCTTTCCCATTAACTTCTTTACTTCTGTATTAAGCCACACAGGATGATTCTTAGAGCTTCTACGTTTAGTCCTTGCCTTATCTGTATCTGTTACAACCATACTGGTACCATTATTTAATGGAGCAACACTCTCAACCTGCATCTTTTTGCTATTAATATATTTAAAAAACTTTTTAGGGTTAGTTTTCACCTCCACCGCAATTAACTCTTCATTTCTTTTCTTAGCCTTCCGGATTGCTGATTTACAACATTATTACAGTGTTTATATTCATTAAATGCAGCGTCTGTCCCTACAGATTTGTAGTTTTTAAATGCCTTTCTCTTCTTTCCCATTAACTTCTTTACTTCTGTATTAAGCCACACAGGATGATTCTTAGAGCTTCTACGTTTAGTCCTTAAGGGAATAAATTGAGAACAGTAATGATTTAATATCATTTTAAAGGACAACCATTTCTGTTCTGTGTTTTTAGCTGAAAACCTAATGCCCCAATCAATGCTCTGTAGGGCAGCCCTCAAGGCACTAAAATGAGCTAAATTCATGGTTTTTGTTGCCCCAGTATATTTCTGTTTTTTGCACCAGACATTAACCCTTTCCCTGCCAGCCGTTTTGTCCTAGATGCAAACATCTACTGCCAAGCAGTTTTTAGATATTTTGCACACTTTCACTTTAAGGGACTTTCCTGGGGTGGTCTTTTAGTTAACCCAGGAAAACAATATATTGTTTTTTTCAGGACAACCTGAACTTTCACAATATGTAAGAATTTTGGTGTAATTCTACTTCTGTAAAAAAATATTGGATTCTAAGTGTCAAATAAAATGAAAAAAATCATGTTGCACGAAGAACAATCACATATATCAGAAACATCATTCATTTTATGTACGAGAACACAGCCGATTTAGAAAGGTCTATGTCTCCTGAATGCGCCAATACCAAATATATAGTTTTATGGAGATTTCTCACTTGTATAGCTCAAAATCTACAAGCAGTACACAACCAAATTTCCAAAGCAACACTCCCCAAACGGCATACTTTTGATTTCAAGGCCAAACATTCCGCTAACAGTAGGTTTACCCTAGAAAACTACCCATTACTAGAAAGAACAGATTCTGGTGAATCAAAAATGGGTAGAAATATCTTTGTACTCCAAACCACCAAGTTGCAATTGTTTCCTAAAGTTATAATGTTTTATAGAAATTGGTGAATTTTTTGAAAAATGATCTCAAAGCTTCCACTCTACAGCAACATATCTCCCACACATCATTAGGTATCAATGTAAAACACCCCAAATATAAAATCCTGGGTCCACTGAACAGTTTGATGCCCAATATGAATAGATGTACCCAAGCACGTGGCATAGGAGGCCCCAAAAGGAAGACCCCCCCGTTTGTTCTGTCATTTCAGGTACTGCAAAATCAACACATTTACATCGTTTTGGGGGGGGGGGGCAAAAGTAGAAAACAGTAAGTTCACCCCAGAAAACCATATATTTTCGGAAAGTACACATTCCAACGAATCCAAATTGGGTATGCATGTCTTTCTACGCCAAAGTACCAAGCCTGAACCATTCCTAAATTTGGTGATTTTGGTGACATTTCCAAAAATCACCTCAAAATATCTACCCTGCAGCATCGTATTACCCACATACTTTTAGGTATCAAGAGCAATCACCCCAAATATGAAAGCCTAGGGTCCTCTGAACAGTTTGATGCCCGATATGTATAGGTGTACCCAAGCACGTGGCATACAGGGGCCCCAAAAGGAAGACCCCCATATATTCTGTCATTTCAGTTACTGCAAAAGCAACACATTTACATCGTTTTGGGGGGGGGCAAAGGTAGAAAACAGTAAGTTCACCCCAGAAAACCATATATTTTCGGAAAGTACACATTCCAACGAATCCAAATTGGGTATGCATGTCTTTCTACACCAAAGTACCAAGCCGCAAACCATTCCTAAATTTGGTGATATTTCCAAAAATCACCTCAAAATATCTACTCTGCAGCATTGTTTTACCCACATACTTTTAGGTATCAAAAGAAATCACCCCAAATATGAAAGCCTAGGGTCCTCTGAACAGTTTGATGCACGATATGTATAGGTGTACCCAAGCATGTGGCATACAGGGGCCCCAAAAGGAAGACCCCCATATAGTCTGTCATTTCAGGTACTGCAAAATCAACACATTTACATTGTTTTGGGGGGGCAAAAGTAGAAAACAGTAAGTTCACCCCAGAAAACCATATATTTTCGGAAAGTACACATTCCCACGAATTCAAATTGGGTATGCATGTCTTTCTACGCCAAAGTACCAAGCCGCAAATCATTCCTAAATTTGGTGATTTTGGTGACATTTCCAAAAATCACCTCAAAATATCTACCCTGCAGCATTGTATTACCCACATACTTTTAGGTATCAAGAGAAATCACCCCAAATATGAAAGCCTAGGGTCCTCTGAACAGTTTGATGCCCGATATGTATAGGTGTACCCAAGCACATGGCATACAGGGGCCCCAAAAGAAGACCCCCATATATTCTGTCATTTCAGTTACTGCAAAAGCAACACACTTACATCATTTTGGGGGGGGGCAAAAGTAGTAAACAGTAAGTTCACCCCAGAAA